>CAJNRD030001114.1:6902240-6913385 GCA_905319865.3 Cotesia congregata
TTTTTTTTTTTTTATTAATTATTATTTAGAGTCGGTTTTAACTGCTATGGTCATATCGCCGACTTGAACTGTTGGGAGTGGTATGTTGGGGTCTTTTTGGGTTGTGTAAATCTTAACCTACACGGCAAGGGCCGAATATCAACCAAGTTGGGTTCTAAGACCCGCTTGGGATTCGAACCCACGCCTGGCCGGTAAGTTAGTCCGAGTTCTCTATAGGCCATGCACCTTCGACGACTCGGCTAACGTCACCGGTTTTCTCGAATTATTTTTGATGACATAATTTAACTATAAGTGCTCAGAAAACTGAGTCAGAGGCCGCCAATTGTTTCAAAATCATTTGGTGCGCTTGTGAGGTATTTAATTTAAAAAGTAAAATCTTCAGGCCTATAAGATTATTCAACTTGAAAAAATTTTCCTGAATCCCTAAACCAAGAAAGAGAGTGCAAAAAAAATTACGAATCTTTTTTTTCGTGCTATTACTTTGAATTGCGTGAGAACTATGAGTCTAAAATTTTTTTCATCGGGAGTTCCAAATACTAGAATTTTCTCAAGAGAACTCTTTTTTTTTTTTATCTTGATATTATTTTTACTCAAGCGAAACCCGTCAAAAATTACGACAAAGTTTTAAAATTTTTTTTACTACCTCAATTTTTGTTAGGAATATATTGCTTCAACTAACAATGTCTCTTTTTTGGGTGATTTGTTCCTCTCTTTGGGTTCTTTCGTAGACTTATCGATAAGAAAATTTTTTAACGATATTTTATTTTCGGATGAAGAAATTTTTTTTTCACTCTTTCAGGGAGTACCCCATTTTGCCCGCAAAAAAAAAATTTTTTTCGACGGTAACTTGAAATTTGATTATTTTCCTTTAATTACGACTGAAAACGAGAAAAATCAGCGTATTCAAGTCCTTAAAATCATAACGATTGCTTAAGTACCCCATTTTGCCCCCCCTCCCCTATATGTCGCATATATTTACGCAAAAAAAAAATATGTCAACATATATTTTTCACATAGATGCTGACATATATGCAGAGATACATGCTTACATATATGTAGACATATATGTAAGCATACACTGAAAAAAAAATTTTTAAGTTTGAGAATTTTTTTACTCAAATCAAGAAAGTTATATTTTTCAAAATTATTTTCTTGATTCAAGTTAAGTTTTTTTCTGTCCCGGGAAAAAAAAATTATATATAATTATATAAAATTATATCTAATTATATATAATTTGATCTAATTTCATATAAATCTATATAGTTTTATATAGTTATGTATAATATTATATATATTATTTTGTATAAATATATATAATTTGATATAATTATATAAAATTATGTATAATTTGATATAATTATACAAAATTATATATAATTTTATATAATGAAATAAAATATATTTTATTTCATTATATAAAATTATATATAATTTTGTATAATTATATCAAATTTTATATAATTATGTATAATTTAACATAAATATATAAATTTATACATATTTATATATAATGTTATCTTATTGTCATCTACGTATTTGCAGTCGTTACATATAATTATATATAATTTTATAAAACTATCTATAAATATATATAATTATATAAGAAGTATACAACAAAATTTTATAGAATGTAGAGTTTTCCGCTGTGTACAAAAGTGAAAAAGTTGCGATCGACTACGTTTACGAATATTAAATTTAATTGTAAATTGAACTTGGTAGATATTAAAACTCATCAATTATGACATCCATGCATATATATATGTATAAGCTTGTAAATTATAAAATGTAATTTTTATTCTATTAAATCCATCATCATAAAGGGTAAATTAAATTTTGTTTCATACTCGAGTTCTTTTATATTTGCAGGTTTTATTTTTTGATTTTTACAATTTATTTCAACAAAAATTCTTATTTCTACTTAATTAACTGTAATAGAATCATAATTACCAAATTTGTTTTAATAAATTTGGTCTTTTGCACAAAAATTCACCAACTTTAATAAGTTGAGAAATGTATTTTAAGTCTTCTAATTTAAACAATAAACTTTCTTCTGTCAGTATTACCGGTTTTATATGCTTCACTTTAATGTTAGTTGCATTGTGCATAAATATTCTCGTGTCCACACTCGAGAAAGTTACGCAACTGTCAGAAAAAGTCGACGAGCTAACGAAAACTATGAATGTGAAGATGGACAATCTAATGACTGCGGTACTGACCGACGTTCCTCGGACGATGAAGTTCGCAAATCTCATGAGAAAATTTATTGAGTACGTTACCAGAATCGATGAATTGTATGAAGACTACCAGTACTACGTTCATCAGAAAAGTAAATTCAACCGATACACTATTGAGGACTTTAATAGGGTCATGACTTCTCATAGATTTGGAGATCTTTAAGACCTATTGAGGCAAACGTACCATATGTTCATTCCTGGCCAGCTGGATCAGAGAGAAGAGAGTCTTCTTGATGCTATGGTTGCCACTTTAAAGGTAGGTTTATGCGTTTTGTTGTTCATGAATCATAGATCATGGAGCATCGATCATAAATTACCAGTCAGATCATAGAATACGGATAGTAAATTATAGACCGTTAATCATCAATCATATGGTATAGATCATAGAATATACTTTACAGATCGCAGATCAATACTCATAACGTTATAACACATAGATCATGATTCATAGATCATAAATAATAAATTATGGATCATAAATCATATAGTATGAATCATAGATCATAGATTATTAATCTTAGATTCTCAATCATAGAACATAAATCTTGAATTACTAACCGTAAGTTGTAGATCAATGAGTATAAGTCATAACTTTCTAATAATTCAGGATATAACCGAACCTGAACAGTATGGAATGATAAAGTCAACTCAGCAACAACTATACGATCTGTACGAAACAGTTATCCTGACGGAAATAAAAGGTTTTACAATGTCAACTTACTCATATGGTTTGCTTACTATTTATGAAAATTGTAAGTTTCTTTTGTATTTTCGTACTGTCATTAGACAAGTCCTTAACCTTCTCATCTAATTATTGCAGCAACTTTCGAAAATGAAGTTTACAAATTACGAGATCAGCTCGTACTAATATCCAGCCAATACTTATCATCCATCGATCAAGCGCTGGTGGGTCTTCCTAAGGACTTTTTTAATTGCGATCCACCTAAACATGTCAATGGCGAAACGTATGTCGCCTTGAGAGGAAATATGATTAAAACCATCAGCTTGAGACCCCAAATTGCCGATATTAAGAACAATATGTATGTATTATGCAATAAGTTGCTTAACTTATTGTTAACTTATTCGTTAAAAATTTTTATCTTCCCGCCAAAAGAATTAAAAATTTTCAAAAATTGGGAAGTTATGGTCTCACTCCGATTTTCGAAAATCGAGTTTCCATTAGTTCTCCACGTTTTGAGGTCCTAGAAAGCAATTCCGACCATTTTTTTGAGGATGTCTCTATATCCGTATGTATGTATGTGTGTGTGGGTGTATGGTACCCTCTCAAAACTTTTGAACGGCTTGACCGATTCGATCGCGGTTGGCGTCGTTCGTAAGGGCTTGACCAAACTTAGATTTTTGAGACAATTTAGACCAATTCAGACCAGTAGATTTTAGGAAATCTCTAAGAAACTACAAAAAAACTTTTCTTCATATGTGGTTTTATTGGAATAACTTTTAAACAGCTTTACCGGTCAATTCCAAAAACTAATCAGCTCTTAACCTCCAAAAACCACGTCGATCGCCGCGAATCCGGTTAAAATCGGTTGATTCATTCGTAAGTTATCGTTGTCGAAAGAAAACCGAAAAAGTGTTTTTTCGGAATTACTCCGAAATTCCTAGTTTGATCAATTCAAACTTGAAGATTCTTCATGAGGCTTAAAAAATTGCGTCGAATGCCGTCAACCGCGTGAAAATCGGTTCATTCATTCCAAAGTTATTGCGGTTTGAAAATTCAAAAAATAGTGTTTCATCAAACTTCTATCAGCTTTTCGAGCTCAAAACGTCATAAGTGCAATTTTAAGCGCCGAGGTATAGAATTAGGGGGAAGTTGCAGGAATGGCTTTCAGGGTCAACCGTTTTCCTAATTTTTTTTAGATTTTTACTATTTTTTGAATTTTCAAACAGAAATAACTTTTGAATCAATGAACCGATTATAATGCGGTTGGCGGCATTAAACGCAGTTTTCTAAGCTTCATAAAGAATCTTCAAGTTTAAATTGATCGATCGAGGAATTTAGGAGTAATTCTGCAAAAACACTTTTTTCGGTTTTCTTTCGCTCACGATATTTCTCGACGAATTAACCGATTTTGAGCAGATTAGCGGCGATCGGCGTGGTTTTTTAAGGTTAAGAGTTGATTAGTTTTTGGAGTTGATCGATAAAGCCGTTTAAAAGTTCTTCCAAAAAAACCACCTTAAAAAAAATTGTTTTCTTAGTTTTTTTGAGATTTCTCAAAATCTATCGGTCTGAACCGGTTCAAATTCACAGGAAATCTAAGTTTAAATGAACTCGTCAGAACGCTATTTGGTAGGTTCTGATCGGTTGAGTCGTTCAAAAGTTATAAACGGTTCACACACACAGATACACACACACACACACACACACACACACACACACACACACACACACACACACACGGAGGGTAGCGTTGTTCGCGTCCGTAGGTTCTGCTTTTACACCCTACACGTGCTCTCCGGGTAGTGCTAAATGAACAACACCAAACAACCCAAAAAATCAACACTGAATTTATGAAATTTTTTTTGTCCATATATACAGAAGATAGACGATTAACAATTTTTAATCTGTAGATTTCCTTGGTTGAACTTACGGGTTTTCCAAAAATGTTTTTTTTTTAATCATCCCTGAACTATAGCGAACAAAACAGAAAAAAAATTTTTTTAATCGGTCCACCCGTTTTTGAGTTTTAGCGAGACTAACGCACAGCAATTTATATTTATATTTTTTTATTATTTGATGATGATTGATGATAATGATTTTTTTAGCTGAACTGTCGGGTTTTCCAAAAAAATTTTTTTTCTGAATCATCTCTGAACTGTAGCGAACAAAAAAATAAATTTTGAAAATCGGTCCAGCCGTTTTTGAGCTTTAGCGAGACTAACGCACAGCAATTTATGTATATATATATATAGATAAAAAATAAAACTATGAAAATTAATAAAAATAATTACCAGTGTCCCAAAATGCGGAAGATTGTCAGTTTCACTCTCGCATTTTGAAATCTCTTCTAAATCGAACCCCGAGCAAAAATTACCGCCTATACCATGGATTATACCCACTTGCGAGTCATCATCTTGCTCGAATGAGACCAGAGCATCTGACAGTTCTTCAGCTGCTGCTCGGTCCAAACAATTCTTTTTTTTCTGATTGTTTATTCCGAAAAAGGTGATTGGGCCTGTTTTCTTCACCACTATTTTTCCTAAAAATAATCCAACCAATTATTCGTTACTCAGATTAATTCAATCAAAAAAATTTCAATTAATCGCTACCTTTATTAGTTTCTTCTATTTGTTCAGCAACAGCAACATTTGAGGTTAAGTTTCGTTTTATTTGATTATTAAAAAATTTTCCTACTGACAACGCTAACCGTCTCGTAGACGCCATGTTCTTATCTCAATTTACCGTAATTAAGCAATAAATATTTATAAAATTACTCGGTTTTTGACTTTTTGTACAAAAAACATACACATGCAATCTATTTTTATCTATATTTATGTTTTTGTCTCAAAAATTTGCAAGTTTTTACGGAGCGTTGTTCGAGTAGCGTTCCATGGTGCCGATGGAAGGAAAGTACGTTACAATATGGCCGACTTACACACAGAAATGCTGTGACACCTGTGCAACATTGCTGCGCAGTGACATAATTTTAGCGCGCGAAATTTGATTTGAATTCTTTTTATCTATTTTATATCTGTTATATTTTTATGATATGAAATTAGCAGACATCTGACAAATTTTTATTTTTTTTGAAAAATAAACTAGTTCTAGAAAATTATATTGAAAAAATTGCATTTATCATTTTTTTAGAGCTTCTAAAGATGGAATTTTTTGAATAATTTTTGTGTGTTCTAATTTATTTGTTAAAAAAATTATCAGATGTCTCAATTTCTGTATCCTATATTTTTAATATTAGACTAAAATTTGACAATTTTTTTTTTCAAACAAATTACTCTTTAAAAAAATTTAATTTATAATTAAAAAAATATTTTATTTATTAAAAAAAATTATCAAAATTTACCAGATATTTTAATTTCAGCGTTATAAATTAATACGTGTTGAAAAATAAATTAATTGATTAATTAAATAATCAAGATTAATATTCATATATATATATATACAACAATTATTGATACATTTTTTCAGAAAGGCCTTAATTGGTTATTAAAACAATTAATTGCATTTTATTAACAAAAAAAAACTAAATAAACACTCTAAGGTTTCCAGCTCAGAAAACTATCCTGGAGTACAATTTGTTTAAAAATACTGTTGCTTATACTTTGTGAAGAAGATGTTCTATTTTTCTGCGCCTCTAGGATATAAGCGACCTTTTCTTTGGCTTCACTCCTAGGAATATCTCCCCTGAGACTCAGTAATCTAACCAAATGATCGTCAGTCATATCCGGATACTTTTCCACCAATGAATGGAGATCCAGAGTCAAAATTTCGGCGTCCTCGCACCTAAGAACCTCCGCGAGTCTCTTAATAATCTCAAAAGGGGAGTCAAAGTTACCGACCTTGGGCGCAATGCGTACAAAGAAATTCTTCAGCTTGTCCGCTTCGCTCATTATCTTAGAAGTACACGTCAGACACTCGTCATAATTTTTCAGAGAGATTTTTCTAGACAGCATCGCCGCGATATATCTTTTCGCGATTAAATTTTGAGCTTCATTTATCACGTACTCAAAATTTTTCACCCTCAGGTGTCCGTAGTCCTGGAAATAATCCTCGAGAGTGACGCAGATAGTTTCTACCGCGATAGAGGTGTTGAGCCACTTTGGGGTCAGCAAATCTTGGAACTTGGTTTCGAGATCCAGAAGAGACTCTTCTAGCAGGATAGCTACCGCTTCGTTACGCAGCTGCTGGTAATTTGCTAATAGATTTTCAAACTTTACCGCTGCGTCACTGGTAGCGTTGGTCACCCAGTAAAGCTGCTTCATCTGCTGCGCCAGCTCGACATATTGAAGACAATTGTTCACCACCGTGATCATGTGATGGGTAAAGTAAGGCACTTGGCTCCGGTCGTCGAAATGTTTCGCTTTAAATTCCATTATAGCTTGTCGATACATCAAACCGTATTTGTTGACTTGTTCGATACAGACCACCAATGCCTTCGCTGTAAGTTCGTTGCTTATCGTTTTGGTGACCTGTAGAAAAATTTAATTATGTATTTGAATACAACCGAGTCAGTAATCACTATACGAAGGAAACTATACGCGCTTAGAATTTTGGGGATAAATTTTTTTTTAATTTCATTTTTTAATTTAGATACCTTTAAGTGCACAGTAAATTTAATGACAATCGGACAAATATTTTCAAATTGATACTTATAAACTGAAAATATCAGTTTCAGTTCAAATTCCGACTGAAAAATTAAAAATTCGGGAAAACTGATAAAAACCTTATTTCTATAAAATAAAATTTCATACAATAAAGGTCTCATATTAACATTATTTTTCCGTATCTTTAGTATTTAAACCAGAACTTAAATTTCGAACTTTCTATACACGTGATCTAATCGGAGACGCTTGAAATCCAATTTAAAATTGAAATTCCGACTAAATGATAAAAGGTAGATGGAAATTGATAAAATTTTTTTGGGAGAGTATTAAATTTCCTATAAAAAAAAGTCTCATGATTTTTTCGTATCTTTAAGGGGAAACACCACTGTGACGATCGTAAAAAAAGAGGTGATTTTCGAGAATTTTTTTGACAGGTAAAATAAAGGAATTTGGGGATCGGATTTTTTAAATTTTATTTAGGGTACATTAAAGATTATTACCTTGAATTTTCATTGAAAAATATTTAATCATTACAAAGTTATTAACAATCTCGTAGAGCACTAGAAAAAATTTCCCCCTCCATGGTCGGTTCGATAGCTCAAAAACGGATCATCTGAAAATAAAAATTCAAATTGCTTTTTAATCAGTACGGATGTAGTTATCGACGCACGTACGAAATTTTGAAAATTTAGATTTAAAAACAATGGCGACTGATTGAAAATTTTCTGACTATTCTTACTGTTGTTTTAACCCGGCTAAAAAAATCTTTAAAATAAAAATTTTTTAAATTATGTACGTGCGACAATAACTATATTCTTACTGATTAAAAAGCATCAAATTGCTTTTTAATCAGTAAGGATGTAGTTATCGTCGCACGTACGAAATTTTGAAAATTTAGATTTAAAAACAATGGCGACTGATTGAAAATTTTCTGACTATTCTTACTGTTTTTTTTTTTGTTTTAACCCGGCTAAAAAAATCTTTAAAATGAAAATTTTTTAAATTATGTACGTGCGACAATAACTATATTCTTACTGATTAAAAAGCAATTTGAGTTTTTATTTTCAGATGATCTGTTTTTGAGTTATCGAACTGACCATGGAGGGGGAAATTTTTTCTAGTGCGCTACGAGATTGTTAATAACTTTGTAATAATTAAATATTTTTTAATAAAAATTTAGGGTAATAATCTTTAATGTACCCTTAATAAAATAAAAAAAATCCGATCCCCAAATTCCTTTATTTTCTCTGTCAAAAAAATTCCCGAAAATCACCTTTTTTTTATTTGATCGTCACAGTGGTGTTCCCCCTTAATATTTAACCAAGATTTTCAAGATTTTATCATTTCGTATTGACTTTTTGACAAAAACAGAATCTATACTACATTAGTTTTTATTTTGATGATTTGTAATAACTTTAATGAGCTATGAAAATCATTATTTGTAAAAAAAAAAAGAACTGATAATTAAAGTTAAAAGTCACTACTAAAAATATATCAATTTTCATCTTACTCACTCAAGAAGTCTTTTCAGAAAAAATTATTAAAAAATCCCTTTTTTCTCCTAAGTGCGTAAAACCCCTAAATTACTCTCAAAATTTACCTGTAAATTCTGGTCTATCATTTGAAAAATAATAACCGGAGCCGCTGTGTGATAATAAGTATCCTGAGAAGAAGACTCTGGTGCTTTGCCACTCCACCAGTCAGCTTTCTCAGTCTCCAGAGTCTTCTTCATCCACTCTTCATAATTCTGACACATGTTCCTAAGATACTTCTCTTGAAGTTCATCAAGAATCTCCTTGCTCAGCAGATCACCGATCTCTGAAATATTTATATTCAACTCCGGGTGCAACATCAAATCAGCGCCCGGATAGGTGTTCATGATCCACCCGAGAAGAGACACGTACTCATTGCCCTCTAATCCATTGGCAATAATATCTTTCAAGTGCTGAGAAAGACATCCGTGGTACATCCTAACAAATTTATTTACAATGTCATAGTACGGCGGAAAACAAGGCCCGCAAAGTGTTTTTACAACCCTCAAATCCTCCTGGATCAACTGGCGAGTCAATTCCAGGTATCGAACAAGCCACATTTTATTATCTGCGCGTTCATCAACCTGGGTGCCCTCGATGCGATTAGCTACAGACTTCTCGAGAGTCTGCATCGCCATATCCTTCCACTTCTTGGGTCTTCCTGGAGGCATGAAGCCGGACTGTCGGAACCTCTGGACCGCGAATTGATCAGCTTTCTCCTCCCGCTCGATTATCCGAAGTGCGGTGACGATAACCGTCGGTTCTTTCCGCACAGTGTTCAGAGTACGACTCAGCACCAGCTTGATCTGCTTCTCCATCAGCTGTGACAGGGTCTCGACATCCTCAAAGTAGGCCTTGAGCATCACTTTGTCCGGCAGCGACTGATTCGGCAGCTTGTGTAACTCGTACAACAAGTCGTCCCTCGAATTCTCCAGGTCCATCAGACTCTGGTGGGCATGGAGCAGCTTGCCTTCGTTGATCCATGTCTTGGTCTTTTCCACAGACTCTGGTACCGTGAAAATGTGCTTCAGATTCTCCTTTGCTGTCACGTACTGAGAGTGTCGCATGTTTTCTTCCTGAACTGGTTGGAGCTTCGTGTTCAACTCCAGTGCTGAACCGAAGGATTGACCTATCAGGTCTACTTCGTCTTTGATGGACGCGATGGTTGACAAGGAAGTCTGCAGCTGGTCAAAGCCCACTCTTACACCGTCCAACTGGCTCTGCATCGCTGTTTTCAGCATTGTTTCTACTGAAGCTTTCTTTCTGGTGATTCTGCGCTTGTACTGCTCGACTTTTTCTAGCTGACCTGGACGCTGGAGCATATTCATCACGTGCTTAGTTGCTGTTGCTTTTGCTTCTTCCTCCAATTTTTGTAAATCTGTCAGATTTGTTGTTCCAATCATTTTTTGGGTTTTTTTTTCTTCAATTGACGCTAAAAAATAATTTTTATTAGATTTTTAAAAATTAAAATAAATTTAAATGATAACTTTAAAAAATTCAGACAGAATTTAATTTTTTAAACTTATTAAGTGGAAATTCAGTTTTTAAAATGTACAAAATTAAAAAAATTTTTTTAAGGTTTCTTTTTATCAATTAGCATTGAAAATAAATTTTTATTCATTTTTAGAAACTA
This sequence comes from Cotesia congregata, assembly GCA_905319865.3. Lineage (NCBI taxonomy): Eukaryota > Metazoa > Arthropoda > Insecta > Hymenoptera > Braconidae > Cotesia > Cotesia congregata. Next base: position 6,912,938 of record CAJNRD030001114.1, read on the forward strand.
AAATAAATTTAAAAATTATAAAATTTAATTTCTTATAATTAATAAATTGGAAATTCAGTTTTTATTTTCTGAAAAATATAAAAATAAAAATTTGTAAAAAAACGAAAATTGATAAGAACATAAAATTAATTACTATAATTACCTTTTTTTATAAATTATTTCATTTATAATTCAAAAATTAACTCAAAACCACTAGTAACTAAAGGTTATGATTTTTATCTTGACATTTGACATTTGACAGGTATTTATTATTATATAAACTCCGGTTTCCAATTCAAAGACAAGTTCTTTCCATGTAACTGCACACAAATGTCATGTCTGATATAACATGTGTATTGTTGTGAATCCGAAAAGATTGATCACAACGCTCTCTGTATATTAATATAGAATTACGTATAAAAAGATGGCTGCAATGAATAATAGCGGGAAAAACCCAGTAAGATTTAAA
>CAJNRD030001114.1:6913571-6958190 GCA_905319865.3 Cotesia congregata
AGAGGCGCGCGCAACTACCCTCACTACCCTCTGGGCCTCTTCCACTCCAAAGGTACGAACATCTTAACCAGGGGAGTCGGAAAACGAAGGAACAAGAAGACACTTATCAAAAAGCAAGACTTATAAGTACACCACGCGAATATTTTCTATTTCGAAATTATTGTCGGTACTTTTTATTTTGTAACTTATTGAATAATAAATAATAGATTTGCGCGCAAGGCAAATCTAAATTAAACTAAAATAATCCGAGTATTTTAAATTTATTATATATATATTATTTAATTCAACTTATTCGAATTTAAATCTACTCTCTGGCCTTAATCTATTTACTGCGAGTTGAACGCCCTACCGCGTTCCAACGGGCGAATTAAAAGAACTCAATAAATTTACTATAGCCAATTTTGGGCTATACAACAGTATATAAGTATATGTAACCAAGTATGTACAGTTACAAGCAAAGAGTATAAGATAGAGGGGAAGGTCGCGTATACAGTTACGAATGCCATCTGATGTTTGTGTCCAAGTACTAAACTACTGTCATGGCGGTTTAAAGTAATGCGTCATACTGGTAATACCAAAGTTGCTTGTAACGGTTAACAACACTTGATTTTTATTTTAATAAAAAATTTTCTTTAAACTAATTAAAAAAACATGGTTCGGTGTAATGTGAAAGGATGTCTAAGAAGACCAGAAATAGATAAAGACCATTCTTTTTTTTTTATGGCCAAAAGAAGAACGAATGTAAGTAATAATATAGGCATTAAATTTATAGCGTCTCAAAAGTAAGTTATTGATTATCGATCAACTTTTTTTGCTTGTAAATATTTATATCCTTTGAATTTGGTGTTGTTCAATGTTTTTTATTTACATTTAATAATATAATAAATAATATAATATTAAAAATTTTGCTCGATGAAATTAGTAATTTGAATTGATTTATAAATTTTATTGTATAGACGCCAACAATGGAAGGACTTTGCTCATTATAAGGGGTCTTCAAACAGTTTACGAATTTGTTCCGATCATTTTGAAAGACGTTATATCAAGTGATATCAAGAAAAATACACCACCCAAACGACTATTAGTATCAAATGCTGTTCCAACTTTACTTCCGCCTGATAATATTTTGAAGATGCCCAAAAATATGCCAAAACCTCCTTTGACAAATTCAACTGCAAAAAATTTATTGGTAAACGTCAACAATGACGAAGTTATATTTGAACGTCCGGCTTTGAAAGGTATTGTTTTAAAAATGATTTAAAGAAAAACTGAGAATTGTTTCAGTAGTAAAATAGAACAATATCAGAAATATCAATATTTTTGTTACAGATGAATGTTCGCATAATGACAGAGGCATTACTTTTGAAGTACGCAAGGCTACTGATACGGAACCAGCTTTAATTAATATTGAAACAAATAGCTTTGTGAAAATTTCATTAAGAGGTAAGAAGTGCTTCTGCTTGCATTAGAAGCTGTGACTTAAATACAGATAAAAAAATCAGTTAATTGTATTTAATATTTAAATTCATGATTTTTTTGCGTTTGTGTCGAGTAAAAGAAACTGGTGAAGCCATAGAAAATGTAATAAATCCTAAAGTGAGGGGATAAAGTGCAGAAGATATACTTAAAAAAAAATTCATAAAAAAATTCTGTGATAATCAACTGAGAGATAGCTTTTTGAAAATTATAACTATTGTAACAAGCAGCCTTACAATTTTTCCAAATTTTTATTATTTCAATACCTAAGAAAATGTGATATTTTGTTATTAATAATTGTAAATAATTAATAATTATGGTAACTACTGATTTAAAAATGTCTGAGCCCGAATTGTAAATATTATTTATAAGAATTTTTGTTACTACTGTTTCAAAAATATCTGAATCAAAATTGTAAATATTTTTTAGAATTTTTGTTTAAATAGCTTATTAAAATTTAAACAAATTTGTAATTTTTGGTAAAAAATAGAAAATATTTTAAATACCTTAAATTAACATTTTCTTATTATGGAGATGATAAAATTGGAAAATTGTAAATAACTTAACATTGTTCGAATAGCATTGTAACCAATCCCCGGAAACGTTATGATAGATGTTCTCAAATTTTTTCAAATTCAATGTATTTAGCTTATCAAGCTTACAGTATGATAAAACCGAACGAATTTCCCGACAATGATACAACGGCAGATTTCTTATTGGACATGGATAAACTATTTGATTCACTTAACTCGCATCTTCTTCAACCAACAGTTAAATCAAAATTAAATTTTGCCATAACTGAGACATCTGGACACATTGAATTTTTAAATGAAATGCTGCTTCACTTTGCTGATAGCAAATTTGAAAAAAAAAATGATAAACAAAAAGCTATTCCACCGTGCATCACAGGAATTATGCTAACTATTAACAGTGTTTTAAAATTATCTGAGGAGCTAAGAAAAGAATATAATATTCCAGCATTGAAAACTAGGCGTTTGAATCAAGATCCTCTCGAAAATTTGTTTGCAGTTATTCGTCAACAAAATGGATGTTCAGTTAACTCTTCTACTAGATCATTCGAGACAGCTATAAAACAAAATTTTATTACGCAATTAACTAAAGTTTCCGAATCGGCAAACTGTCAAGATGACGGAAACATGATTTTTGCAAAATTAAACAAGCTCAGTGCTGCAATCGCCAAGCCACAAAAAAGTCAACTATCTTTGCGAGAAGCCTTAATAGAAGCCTCCAATTCAATCAAAGAAATAGAAAAAGATATGTCACTGACAGAAACAGCTTCATTCACCCATGATAATGCAATTTATTATATTTGTGGATATCTAACCCGCTAATTTTTAAAGATTCACAAAAACTGTCAAAAATGTGTAGATTTTCTAGTACTACCAAAATCTGATAACAATTATCAAGAATACAAACTATTTACTATTATGAAAGACTATGCTGATAAAAATGGGCTCCAATATTCTATAGAAATAGTGTTTACAGCTGTTAAAAAATGGAATACCAAGTTTGACCAAATTATCCGCAGTTGTATTCATGAAAAAAATATATCGGCGCATTTATACTCAAAACTGAGTCCAGAATTATCAGCTTTTCAATTGTGTTCTTTGGATGCTACAACATTATTTTTAAATATTTTTATAAAAACACGATGCTTCTGGGAAGTGCGATTCATCAGACGTGATCTAAAAAAGACTGATACTGTAACATCCAAAAAAATAAATAAAAGGAAATTGTCGAAATTCGCAAAATCAACTACTGAAGAAATTCCAATGATAAAATCGAACCAAAGTGAATACCAATGAAAAATATATATAGGAAAAGATTGAATAAAATATATATTTATATATTATTTATCTGTTATAGTCATGTAAGATAAAAAATTTTTATATGTATTATTTAATCATTATACTGTTATATACGTTAAAGCATGTTTCGTATCTAGATTTCTTTTATTAATAGATTTTTTTCATATTACTAAGTGCAATGATAGAATTTTGGCTGTTGCAGCAGTGATTAGTAATCAAATGTTTTTTGAAATATTTTATTATTATAATTAATAGGTTGCTTTTAAGAAAACTTATATTAATATGAGAGAACTTTATATTTACACCAAGTTTTATAATATGTTTTTAAATAGAGTAAATTTTATCGTATATCAAATCATTTTGTAAAAGAAAGATAACTTTTTGCTAATTTTTACAGTATAATTATTGTTAAAATAATAGTTTTATCATTTTAGGATTATCATTAATCAATTTTATATTACTATGTACTTTCAGATATTTATTACTTTAATAAATTTTAATAATTCTTAATTATTTTGTCATAAATTATTTGTTTTCACATTTTATCTTAGGAAATTCAAATTGAACTGAACCGAATGTCCCGCGCGTTTTACGTTTTCATGACTGGACACAATCACTAGAGGCGTTGAAACTCGTGTACGCTTTTTAACATTGCCACTAATGAGAGCCTTCCCCTCTATCTAGCTTATACTCTTTGGTTACAAGTTACAACTGTTTACCTTTTTAGTTTACCTATCATTTTATTTTTTGTTTACTCATAATCATTTATCATCAACAATGTGCAATTTATGATTTTTTCATTATTAAAGAAGAAATATATTGTTGTATAGCCCAAAATTGGCTATAGTAAATTTATTGAGTTCTTTTAATTCGCCCGTTGGAACGCGGTAGGGCGTTCAACTCGCAGTAAATAGATTAAGGCGAGAGAGTAGATTTAAATTCGAATAAGTTGAATTAAATAATATATATATAATAAATTTAAAATACTCGGATTATTTTAGTTTAATTTAGATTTGCCTTGCGCGCAAATCTATTATTTATTATTCAATGAATTACAAAATAAAAAGTACCGACAATAATTTCGAAAAAGAAAATATTCGCGTGGCGTACTTAAGTCTTGCTTATTGATAAGTGTCCTCTTGTTCCTTGGTTTTCGACTCCCCTGGTTGAGATGTTCGTACCTTTGGAGTGGGAGAGGCCCAGAGGGTAGTGAGGGTAGTTGCGCGCGCCTCTGCAGCTCTCGTCTTCGGCTAGCATCCCTTCTCGAGTTGGCAAAATGGGACCATGTTGAAATGACGTTACGACAACCCTCGATGTTCCCAGGTCATTTGCAGCCCGCCTGGATATCTGGTTTTTATGACCTAGCCTTGGGTACTCGAGTAATCCCTTTTTTTAGCGAACGTTTTGGAAAATAAGCTTCTTAAAAGATTATGACAATAAAAATTAATAAATAAAGATCTCTGGGTTTTCTCTAGTTTCGTAAAGAATATTCCAAAACGTTCGGTATCTTATTCTAAGTGACCATTACAATTACAAGCGTAAGTTTATTTTAACAAGGAAATTTTTCTCAGAATGTCTAGCCTAACTGCACGGCACTTAAAAGTTTTTATGTTTTCCCTTGGGAGTTTCCGGTAATTATAAATTCGTCTATACCCTAAAATTTATGATAGAAAAATTCCCATACTTAACAATAGAATTTAAAATAGAAAGGTTTACGATATTTGAAAGATTCTTATTTCTCTTACTGATACTATTTAAATCTTACTGGGTTTTTCCCGCTATTATTCATTGCAGCCATCTTTTTATACGTAATTCTATGTTAATATACAGAGAGCGTTGTGATCAGTCCTTTCGGATTCACAACAATATTTACCCAAAAATAAAAACTTTCCGTAAAATTAGTTGATAAAACTACCTAAAATATAAATGGAATTGAATCATCTGGATAAAGAATCAAATATGAGAAAAATGTAAGTTTTTTTTTTTTAAATTACCAAATGTCTAAATATAAAATTTGCAGACATCTGATAATTTTTATGATTTTTCTTATCAAAAAAATTCTACATGTAGAAGATTTAATAAACTACAAGTGCAATTTTTTAAAATATTTTTTTAGCTCTAATTTAGTTAGTAAAATAATTTTACGAATTTCAGTATCATCAAAAGTCAATTGTTTCTTTTAAAAAAATAAATACTTAAACAATTTTCAGAAGCAGAAAGTCTCAAGAACCAGATCCGAATGACAACAGTGAGCTGGACGGCGTTTTTCCTATCCCTAATTTCAACACTGACGTTGCAGATCTACCAGAGAGCAAGGCTCTGGTTACTCGTCTTGACATTTTCTGGATAATTTTTTCAATAATTACCCACCTGGTGGACCTGGGAACGGACTTGAATTTATCATTCAGATATTACATCAAAGGACAACTCATGTACTTTTTCATCACTACAGCATTTTTGTTTATTCCCTCTTTTATTAATATCATCGTCAGTATCAGGATGTATGAGCAAGATTCAGAGGTACTGTACTTAATTTTACAATTATTTAAAAACTAAAAGACTAATTGATTAGTTATTGATACTAAAATTGAATTTTTAGATGAAAGCTGAAGGGATAAAAAAGCAAACTCTAGCAAGACGAATTCTTAAACTAAAATTATGCTGTCCATTTATTCTAGTATTCCAACTAGCTCCAGTTCTCCGGTACCTAGACTGTCTGAAATATGCTTGCCAGTCATATCAGTGCCGGAAAGACAACGATAATTACGGACAAAGAAAGTATTATATAAAAATGTTGAAAGAAGAACAAGACATATCTTTGCTGCGAGTGTTTGAGTGCTTTTTAGAAGCTGCTCCTCATCTGGTTTTACAGCTGACGCTTATTATTTATACTTATGATGGAATTGTTGCTGTTGATTCAATTTGTAAGTACTTTAAAATTTAGTTTTTTTTTTCTTAATATCAATTGATGATTATTAAATTTTTTTTAGTCTTTCACCAATTAATCAGTATTTTGAGCGCTCTCGGTAGCATGGGCTGGGCAATGTCTAGCTACCACAGAATAATTCGCTTAGCACAAGGTGATAAAGAAAATATCAATTGCATTGGAAATGTCATTCAATTCTTCTGGCATTTTTTCATCACTGGTAAGTATTAATTTAATTAAACTGAAATTATCAGACACCTGAAAGTTCTGAGATTTTTTTTTTTAATGAAAAAACTATTGTAGAAAAATTTTACATTTAGAAAATTTGAATAATTATAAGTGCAATTTTTTGAAAATTGTTTTTCAGTTCTAATTTAAGTAATGAAAAAATATCCTTACGTTTGCTGATTTCGGTATCATTAATTTAGAAATAAAATCATAAAAATCAACAGATATTTGACAATTTGTGAGATTATTATAACAAATTAATCATGATAAAAAAAATATTTCTAAAAATTCGCACAGATCATTTTTTTTACTTTCTAAATGTAGAATTTTTTTACTACATTTTTTTCATAATAATTGAATTTTTATAAAAATAAAGAAAATTGTCAGAAGTTTGTTGGTTCCGATATCATAAAAATGACAATAGTTGTTAATTATATTAATAACGACTAATTATCAATTATAAAATTCTAGTATCAAGAATAATATCAATAAGTGCAGCAGCAGCAATATTTGCAGTTTACACAACAATATTTTGCTTCATCCACTGGTTCATAATGACCCTCTGGATTTTAAGCAGACCAACTGGAGTGATACAATTCTGTCGTGACCAAAGCAAAGGTTCTGACGCTCCATTGACAATCTATGAGCGCATCGGATACTACCTGTTTTCAGCGATTCTCGGCGTGGTTTACGTCTTCACATACCTAAAGCCAGCCGAGGGATCAACTTTCTACAGGCACATTTTTTATTACACCATTTGCGGAATCGAAAATGCGGCAGCTTGTATTGTATGGGCAATTGCTGATTACAATACTGTCCTGTTTTTACGGTACTACATACTCGTTATTTGCTTGTGCATTGTGCCATTTATTCTTGGAATTCTTTGTATGATAGTTTATTACAAATTTTTCCATCCGACTTTGTCTAAAAACTCACAAGTACCTCACACAGACTCAGTCAATATTTAAATATACTTATATTTTTATAATCAGTGATGATTATTATTAATACTGCCACCAGTTTATACACACTCATGCATTTATATTTATGGTACTGATATAATATAATAGTTAAATATTTTTATACTTTTTTAAGTAAAGTAATTAATATTTATTACCAGTTCTTACTCAGATTTTTATACAAGTTAAAGTCCATGACAGTACTTTGAATTTCAAAACAGCGAACAAATTTCAGATGTTACTAACATGTTAAATTTATTGTGAAATAATTTTTTATCTAATTTGATAAAAGTATAATAAAGTACAAACTTTCAATAAAATAAGAAATTGTTTAAGCATTTTAGTCATTGTTCAGTTTCACTTTTTTTTTTTAATAAAAAATCAATTGATACGAAAATATTTTTTGAATTATTCTACTGCTAATAAACTTGATAAAAAAAAAAAAAAAAAAAAAAAACATTTTATTGTTAAAAAAAGTTTTAAATATTATTTTTTTGTGGGTTGAAATTTTATGAACCGTGAAACTGAACAATTACTTCATTTTTTCATTTCAAAAAATCCATTAAATAATAAAAACTACCTTCATTATTATAGAATTGTTTCAAACTTGCTAAAAGTTATGAAATCTTACGGTTTTTGAAACTAAAATTTTTTTTAAATTCATAATTTCATGTCTTATAATGATAAATAATTTTTATTGTTTATATACAAGCAAAAATTTGAATTATTTGTTAAAATTAAAACTAAAATATTTTTCTGGCGATTCTTAATATTTTTTAGTAGTTTACGTGTGAAAACAATTAAAAAAAAATTTTTTTTTCAATTCTTCTATTTTTGTTAAATTTATGAAAAATAAGTATTGAAATTTTGTAAACCGTGAAAATAAACTACCATAATTTTTATTCAATATTATTATTTTTTAATCAATAAGTGTTACAGATTTATATAAATATTTTTGTTGATATAATTAAATTTGACTTAACTATATATTAATAAATTATTGAATTGTACATAATCACAACAATAATTAACTAATATTAAAGAAAAAATAATATTGCAATTTAGTTAAACTTTGTTCCGTGCAAACGATTTAGTAATAAATTCGGGTTGAGGAATATCCTTAAAAAATTCGTGTGTCACCCGAAAAATATAAAGTGAAGGATTGGATGCATTAAATTATTAAAGATTATTAAAAAATGTTCATTATTTAGTAAATAGTAGCATAAACCTAGAGTATCAATCGACCGGATTTTGCACGACAATCAGAATAAACTCCTTATCAGGCGCTACCATGACTTCGTGCTTCTTGCTGCGGATACGTAAAAACGTGAGGTCGTTTGTCGGGTCTAGATCACGCACCACAGAGCGAGCTTTGTCCGATAACTGGCTGATCAATCCCGCATATTGAACTGTTGTCGTGTTGTCAAGCGTTGATTTTATCGGTATACCTAGTTAGTAAATTAATGAATTAGTTTTGATTATAATTACAAGTAACAGTAAAATATACGAAAATGAATTTACCTTCAGAATTGACGACAATTGTACCTACGACACCCTTGTGGGACTGAATCCGCTTCATAGTTTCTTCAACTTCCTGAGCCTGTAAAATTTCAGTCATTATTTTTTTTTATGCTCATAAAAAATATTAATTTATTTGTACTCACCATTTTAGGTTATTTATTCAAGCTACAGATAAACTGTTTATTAGATATGCTGTTTATGAAAATTTAGTTTGGTCTATAAATATATTTTGATAAGAATAATAATAATAATAAATGAGATTAAATCATTGACTAAACAAATTTGTAAATGCAAAATATAAGTAATGACAGTCGAGGTTAGGCAGGTAAGAGAGAGTTGAATTTTTTTACCGATTGGTGTTGAGGTTCAATTCCTACAGGTTATAATTTATAATTTATAATACAGTATCATTCACTTGTTTTCAAATATTCATTTTTTTTTTTTTATGTAATCTATACTGATAAGGTAAAAGACCCAGTTATTGGCACACTGTCCGAGTTATTGACACTTGCTATTTTATTCTAATTAAAAAAAACAATTCGACTTAAATAAAATAATAAATACAATTTTTTAATTATAAATTTTACGATAATTGGTTTTTTGGGAACATTTTATTTTTTTAATTAAAATAAAATTGCAAGTGTCAAACAACTAGACCAGTGGTCAATAACTGGGTCTTTTACCTCAAGTGATAACTTAATTTTGAATGCCTCAATGAAAAAATTACTGAACCAATAGATATAAAATTTTTACCAAAAAATGCAGCATATTTCGGACGAAAGTTTTAAAGTTTTAGTATATAATACATTCTTAATTGCTAGTATCTAAGATACATTTGTTGAGCTACAAAATGATAACTTTTGCAAAGTATAAATTCGGTATTTTCGATTGACAACTATGAAAAATCAAAATAAAAATTCAATGATTCGTTTATTATTTATTTGAATCAACATTCATTTATTCAATGACATTTTATCAAATATCAAATCAAATTTAAATGATAAATAATTGTAAAAGTTTATTTTAATTATCAGACTAAAATTCACCAACCAAACTAACTCACTTTTCATAAAAGTATTTATATTTTTTAATAAAATGTCCAGAAAATAAACCAAATATATATCTTCAACAATCTATATCTATTCTAAAAAATGAACAGACTTTTTTTATAAAAATGCTTAACCGAAAAAAATCATTAAACCAAAATAGACGTCAAATTAATCTCATAAAACGCACAGTTTCTCAGTTAATCTTTTAAATTTATAAATATTCTTTCGATATTTTGTTAGTTATGAAAATTGTAAATTTTCTTCACAAACCGTTTCTTTGGTCGATTTATTTATTTAAGTAAATAAAACGTAATAATTGCATTGTTGATCGACTACTTAGATATTTTTAGAGTTGAATAGAATTTTGATTACGATTATAGGAGATATCAATGTAGAAAACCAAAGATCATTTTGCATTTTAAAAATCCACTTGTAAGGTATTTTGATAATATCAACAGTATTTATTTTTGCAAATAAAAAATTACAAACATTTATAAAAATTCTTACGAACATAAGTGAGTGTAAATGCTGATATAAAGTTAAAAAAAGGTTTTGCTAAAAAACAAACAAATTTCAATAGCAAGTGTATAAATTAATTAATAAAAACATTAAATTATAATGACAGTGAAGAAATTAACAGACACGACAATTTTTTGATTTTTCTTGAAAAATAAATTATTTAAAAAAAATTTCATTTAAAACTTTTCAGAGCTTCTAAAAATGGAATTTTTTAAATAAATTTTTCTTGCTATTATTTATTTGTTGAGGAAATTCTAAAAATTATTGGTTATAGGATCTTAATTTTAGTATCATAAATTGTATTACATGAAAAATTAAGATTTTATCTATTAGAGTTTCAGTTTTTAAAAATTGAATATAAAACAGATTCAAACTTGCGCGCTTTAAGCGCTGGCGTCGTTACCGCCATTTTGAGAAAACTACACATGCGCGCGCCGCAATTGTTGTGTGTAATTCCGTTATTACTTTATTTGAAATAAACGCTCTCTCTTGCTCGCGTCACCCGGCAGGCCGGCACCTGGATACCAGCGTACACTAAAGAGAAAGATGTTGTTAAATTTCTCTCAAGTAAACTAAAGTTTGTTGTCTTGTTGACTACTCAAGCTAACCGCTTAATTGTAGTCATAACCAAAACGTTGTATAAATAATAAATAATTGTAATTAATGTTATACTGGTATAACTTTATACATTTAGTACGTTAGAAAATAACACGAAAATGGTGCGATACACAGCATTGAAAGGTCTTTATGAACTTGACAAAACAATCGGCTGCGGAGGGTTCGCGAAAGTTAAATTAGGCACTCATTTAGCGACCGGTGAAAAAGTAGCCGTTAAAATAATGGAAAAAGCAGCCTTAGGAGTACGTTTTATTTTTATTATTAATTTATTTTATTTTTAATAATTTTTTTTTAATTGATAATTATTTTTATAATGTTTAAAAAATTAATTTTTATTGTCATTTTAGGAAGATCTGCCGAGAGTGAAATTAGAAATCGATGCATTAAAAACTTTATTACACCAACATATATGCAGATTATATCAAACAATTGAAACGAGTACCCACTATTTCATGATTATGGAATATTGTTCTGGTGGTGAATTGTTTGATCATATTGGTAAGACAGTGTATTGTTTTAATATTATTATTATTATAATTGTTGTGGTTGTTTCTATTCCTAATTCCCGAATTAAATCTAAATGATAATGAATGATGCTAAAATTAGCAGACATCTGACCGAATTTAGTATTTTTTATAAATACAGAAATTATCGTATAAATGGAATATGTGAAAAATAGATTTTTCAAGTAAAAGTTTATTTCTGAAATAATAAAATGTCTGCTAATTTCAGTATCATAATAGTTATAATTTTTTAAAAATTCAGACTCTGCATTTTTAAAAAAAAGAAGTTTTTTTAATTTTCACAAAGAAAATATTTTTATAACAAAATTCTAATTTAAATATTTATTATATTACTACCTTCCAGATTTAATACTAACTATAATAATGGGAACTTAAAAAGAAAATTTTAGATTCACAATTTTCAAAGAAAAGCAAATTAAAAAAATTTTGTCCTCAAATTGGTTCAAAAAAATTGAATTTTGTTATCATAATTAATAACTACTAAGATTTATTCGTTTCTGTTAACAGTTGAAAAAAATAGATTGACTGAACATGAATCAAGGAAATTTTTTCGGCAAATTGTGTCAGCGGTTGCTTATTTACATAGTCTGGGTTTTGCTCATAGAGATTTAAAACCCGTAGGTATTTTTTAAATTATTTTATTCATTTAAGTTACTGAAATTACCATAAGTTGTTTTTTTTTTTTTTTTTTTTTTTTTTTTTTTTTGTAATTAATGATGATTAAATTAGATATTGATTTTAAAAATTTTGAGATGAAGTTCTTTAATATTTTTAATAATTTATACAATACTTTAATTCTTATTATTTGATTTAACTAGGAAAATGTACTGCTAGACAAGGAGCAAAATTTGAAATTAATTGATTTTGGGTTGTGTGCTAAACCTAGAGGCGGAATGCAAACTCATTTATTAACTTCGTGTGGTTCTCCAACCTATGCTGCACCTGAATTAATATTAGGAAAAAAATATTTAGGTATTTATTAATAAATTTCATATAAATTTATGGATCATTGTCATTTTAAGACAATTTAATTTTTTGTTTTTCCGTCAATTATTGAACTAATGAAATTTTTCTAGGATCTGAAGTAGATATCTGGAGTATGGGAGTGTTATTGTACGCATTATTATGCGGATTTCTTCCCTTTGATGACAATAATATTGACAATTTATATAAAAAAATTTTGGTACTTATTTATCATAACTCGAGTTTCTAATTTTGTTTATCAAGATTCATTATAACTTGTTGATTAATAAATTTCAGAGTGGAAATTTCGACGAACCAAGCTGGCTCTCTGGTAGTAGTAAGCGTTTGATACGTGTAATGTTACAGACTGATCCAAAAAAACGTATTACTATTGAAGAACTCTGCAATCACTCGTGGGTTATAAATGGCAGTAATTCTTCGCCTTTCGTTCCTACAAAAAAAAATATAGTAAATCATACTACTTATTATTTATTACTATTTATTAGCAATACTTTGAATCTACTTAATTCTAAAATGAAAATTTTTTTCCAGTTGGAAAAAGACAACGAAATATTGGGGATATTATCAGAAATATGTTACGACTCAGTTCAGAATATATGGGAGTCGTTACTAAATAGTACTCGAAATGATTACAAAACAGCGACGTATTTGTTGTTGCTAGACCGTAAGAGTAAACGATTGCCGCTAAGGATATATCCTGGTGCTTACTGTTATCTTTTATCCGAGGTATGTTTCTTTTTTTTGGTATATTCAATTATAACTAGTATACGTTGCACGCGTAAGCGCGCGTGTGATTGTTGGTATGGAATTATCTATATTTTCATGCTTATGATATATTTGACCAATCACGTTGCGAATAGTTTGCTCTTACATGATATATTTTCATATTTTTCATCTAAATTATAAGAGTGGATTAGAATTTAATTTTCGCGCGCAAGCACGCGCGTCATATTTAATGTCATGATATATTTATGTGTCGTTTATGTATATTATATTCACTTTCAACCAATCAGAATGAGAATATTTATTTTCGACCAATCACATTACGAATAAATTGGTTTCACATACATTTCATCTCAATTTTATTATGGGATTAAAAAAATTTTTTATGAATTCTACTTAGATAGATTTTTAGTAGATTTTATAAAAATCTAACTATTGCAACCGTCCTCATGGCGCAACTTAAAAAATTTAGCCATTTTCTGACTCAGTTTGTCGAGCTGAGTCAGAAAATGTAGTTCGTTCAAAATTTTATATATGTATGTATTTGTACGATATAGCGTTTTTAATTTATAACCGATTCTTCTCAAACTCAACATGCTTTATTTATCGATCAAGACCAAGATTAAGTTCGAAGATGAGCTTAATCGGGCGAGTAATTTAAAAATTGCAGGATTTTGAAATTTTGAAAATCGTAAAAATTGCTGTTTTTACTACTTTAACTTGGTATAATTACTGAACTAGACAAGATATTGAAATTCGGTAAAATGCATCGTAAAGCTCTTTTAATAAGCTTCAATTTTCACTACTCAGAAGTGGTAATAGCCCCAATATTACTCCGTTTAGAGTTCGTTTAATGAAACAGTTTTACTGTTGCAGCCGTTTTAGAATTATTGTCTGCATCCTAGCTTTATCATGATGTAAATTCAATAATAACGATATTGATCAGTCTTTCGTGTAATGTTTTCGGGTACGCCGTCAGTAAATATGTCACAAATTAGTTCTAAATATTGTTTTCTTCAATTAAAATTTTATCCGGTTTCAAAATTCTGATTAACTTGGAAACTGTTGTTCTTTAGCAGTTACTTAAAATTTGGACATTTATAATTCAAATCTTATAATCTTTGCAATTGTTTGATAAATATTTGAGAAACTTTTTTTTTATAAGATAATTTTTTTTCCAAAATTTGTTCTAAGTCGTTTTAAATTTATTATTGAATTTTGTTTTTAATTTATGAATTAAGTTATACATTATTAGTATTTATATTATTTTATTAAAAATTTTCTTTATTTGAAAAATCTACTTCCATTTTGGCTGCCGAATGGCCTTTTTTAGTATTGAATAAGCTTTTTTAACTAAATTTGTCATTAAATAATTTTTTAACCTTTAAGGTTTTAATAAATATTTTTTATCAGTTAACAAATCGTTTATTAATTTTTAATAAAAATTTGTTTAGATTCTTCAACAGAAAGTGAGTAGAAAAATTAAACTTTGAGACTTCTTACAACTCCATAACTTCAATAAATAATTCTATTAGATCTGAATCAGTAACTATTTTTTTATAAAAAATATCGAAAATAAAATTAAACAATGGTTGTAAAAAGTTACAAAATTCTTTAGCGATGAAAATAATTAGTGCGTCGTATCTTTATTATAAAAGATTATTGCATTCTTTGTTTATGAATTATATTCACATCTATCTGTTAAAAAAAACTTATTCACTCCAAAAACAAAAAAACATAATTAATTTGAATATTTGTTAATTATTATATTAATAAATGTACTTTTTTCAACAAAATATTTATTTATATTGAAGAATTGTTATATAATTAAAAGTTAATCATTGAATCTATTGTAATTTAATTTAATTAATGTAAATATTTTTAATATAGAAGTCGCTAATGACCTTGTTGTTAAAAGCGACTTAAAATAAAACAATATAATAATAATAATAATAATAATAATTTATTTATATTTAATAAAAGACCAAATTGTTTCCAAATAAAAGAATTTATTAACACTTAAGAAATTCTTCTAATAGTGATTAATAATGAATAAATATGAATATTTTTTTTACAGAACTGTAAAAATATGAGAAACGAAAACGAAGTTAAAACCCTAATAACTCAATTGGACAATTCACCACGAAGACCATTGACAGTAAAAAGTACCGGCAAATCAGAAGCCACGAGAGGACTGTCGCCAATACCGGACATAAAAAAGCCGTCAGCAGAGTCTCCAGCTTCGGGAGCTCGTAAAAGAGTTCATGATACTAATGAGGAAGACGACAGTATATCTCCGACTGGTGAGTTATTGGTATTATACTTGAAGTAATTAAAGTTACAGTTACTTTCGTTACGGTTTTACTTCTAATTGCCCATAAGTTTGCTTGTTTAGCTTAAAAATCACAATAATTTTACTTAGCTTGTTAGAGTGTTTATTTTGGTGGTAAATTTTCGGTAAAAATTATTCGATTACTCGGGTATAATGAATAAATAAATCAATTAATTTAATTATTTTTATTAGTACCAGTTAAGAGAATTCAAATGGATAAGTTTAACGATACAGTCCCCGTTACACCGAAAGATAAAAATAAACTGTAAGTTGTTAGCAACACATGCTTAGACTTTTATTCGAATATTATATAGGTGATAATAATGCTGGTTTATGTTTTTTATAATAAATATTTGATAGTACACAGGGTACAGGTACAAATGCAACACCAGGTAGTGCTAGGAAGGTAATAATAGGTTTAGAGCGTGGACTAAATCGTATTAGAGATGTCTTGACGCCAAAAAGGAAACTTAAGTGCGTTAATAATGATAACTCTCCGGATCAACCTATTGTTCTTAGTGGAAAGGTAAGTTTTTTTTTTAAAGTTTATTGATTGACTCGAATATTGATTGAGACGAATATTGATAATTGGTGATTTGAGGACTTTTTGTACGAACTTAGAAAACCGAAAAAAGTGATTTTTTAATATTTTTTTTTTTTTAATTATTTTTTTTTGTCATTAAGATGAAAATTGATATAAGTAGTGACTAAACTTTTTTTTTTTTTTTTTAATAATAATCATTTCGCTAATTCCCGTAGACGATCTCTAGGAAGTCCTCTATAAAACGTTTTTAATCGAAATTTAAAAATTCAAATAAATTCTGGTAATATAAAATATTAATTAATGATTATCGAATGATCAAAGCCATTCCCATGGGAATCATCAAACCAAAAACTCAAGTGTAGATTCTGTTTTTGTCAAATAATTAATACGAAATTATTAAATCTTAAAAATCTTAGTCTCCGATTATATCACGTGTTTAGAAAGTTTAAAATCTGAATTTTTGGTTAAATACTAAAGACTCAAAAAAATCATATGATATCTCTGTTGTAAGAAATTTATTTTTCTATCAAAATAGTCTTTATTAGTTTTCCCGTATCTCTCATCGTCCAATCAAAATTTAAACTGAAATTGATATTTTCATATTTTAAATTAGTTTAAACAGCGAAATATTATTTTTAAAATATTTTGGGTGATATTTTTCTGATGACTTGCACTTGCACGCTCGATAGTGGATTTATATTTAAAAATAAAAAGAAAATTTCAATCTTGTCTTGATAAGATATATTTTATTATTGTCTTATTGTTGTCTTACAATGAATTCTTATTTTTTAGTTCCCGCTTTGAAAATTAATAATTTCATTTTCATAGTAGAAAGTTGAAAAATATATATATATATAATTATATCTTCTTATTTTTCTTTGAATTTATCTTTTTCCTATAAATTTGAAGATAAAAAATGAAGCTTTACTTTAAAACAAAAAATAAGACTCCATTTAAAGACATGAATAAGTCTCCATAATTTATTAAAATAATAAATTCTGACTATTTAAGATAGTAGGTATTTCGCAATTACCTTAATAAATTATAAAAATATAATTGACAAAATTGTGTCAAAATTAGAGACCTTTCGATTCTATAAATTCTAAGTGCGTACAACTATTTAATAGAATTTTTACGATAAGTTATAAGCGAAAATTTAGAATATAAAAACTTTAAATAATACATTTAAAATTTATTATTAACTATTTAAAGGGCCTTTGTAATGTATCATCAACATCAAATAATTGTCCAAAAGATGTATTATCACAATTACGACGTGCATTACAACGTAAAGGAATTTTCTGTCGACAAAAAGGGTAATTTACACTTTCCAATTGACAAAAAAAATAAATAGATGTAGTAATAGGTATAGTAGATCTAAACAGGTGATAGTTAACAAAAAAATTATCTGTATGGTAGCTTTATTCTACAAGGAGAAACTGAGGTTTATGACAATGAGAATATAAAGCAAGGTCAAAGAGCATTTGGCAATCAAAGGAAAATCTGCTCGTTCGAATTAGAGGTTTGTCTGCTGGATGGATTCTCAACTAATGATAAACCGGTTGTCGGCATACGTAGGAAAAGATTGAAAGGCGATGCGTGGGTTTACAAACGAGTATGTGAGGAAATATTGGCACTTGCCGCTGAGGACGTTAAGACCACCGATCAGGATTCTGTTGAGTCTGCTAAAACACCGTCAGGACATTGTCTCATTTAATGGTTCTAAATAGGATGTAGAATGATAGTGATGGAATCTGCTTGCTCCAATGACTCCGTACGCTCCATTTATTACGTTTTTATATGAACTGTAAATTAATTTTTTAATAACTAATCATAAGTGATAGAAATTATGTTTTTATGTTTAAAACTCGATTGTTTGTAAAAATTATAACAAAAGAGTTTTATTCTATGTTTTTGATAAAAAAAATTAATATTTATTTTAAAATAATTTTAAAATAAAAAAAAATTTTAAATAAAGTATTCGTAATTTAAGTTAAAAATTTGTTGGTAGCCGTAAAATATAAATTTGAAAGCTTACTGGAATAATAAAACCTAGCAATATTTAAATATAAAGATATACATACAACAATTTCCAATATCCTCGAAATTTACGATCGATCCAGTTCATAGTACGCGTGAATAATCCCAAACAAAAGATTAAAGAATGACCTGAAGAGCTCGCTCCAATATGTAAAGTCTAGTTGTTATTTCCTTCCGCGGCTCGTTTGAACCAGAGTAGCAACTCGACGTAAAACAAGCGTAATACAGACAACTGAAGTTATAAAATCACAAATCGATCACACTATAAAATAAGTACTCCCTCGGCAAGTATTGCCGCAACATAAAGGTTTTATTTTATGACCAACGTATTTCTTTTAGTTCCTCTCTGCTCTTGCCGCGAAAACTTTATCTTCTACTTCGTATACTCAGTAAAATGTATTATTTGTTACATTTTATTGTTATTATTAATTTTTTAAATTTAAAAAAAAATTTTACTAATAATGTCGAAACTAAGTTTCACCTATTTTTGGGCATAGATAATAGAAAAATCGAGTCGTCATTAATTTTTTTTTTTTGTTTTATTTCATTGGGTAGATATCCTTAGACATCTAGCTATTGTAGTCAGTCATATGTCGCAATTTTAAGAAAATTTTGATATAATATGTTTTATTTTGTCGAGTTATGTCAAAAAATAACATTGGCTTAAAAGTTTACTTATACATGTAATATAAAGCGTCAAGTCAGCAGGATTGCGCCCATAGTTCTAAACCGATCTTAATGAAATGATGTGAGCTTATTCTATGAATCAATGCTGAGATCAAGTTTGAATATGAGTGAAATCGGCCATTCAGTTAACAAGTTTTGGGTGTTGGAAAATTTTTTTCTTTTTCGAAAAATTTTGAATTTTGTCAATTTTATTAAACTAATATTTCGGTCGTAAAAGATAGTTAAAATTTATCAAATTTATTAAAGAAAAACACGGAAAGGAAAAAGGAAAAAATTACATCTTATAATTTAACGTGGCGCTTCATATAAAAAACTAGAAAAATTACAGTTTCAGATTATAATTTTTACAAATTTTGTGAGAATTAAATTGTAAAATTTGAGTAATACACTTAACGCTGTGAAAATTAACTTTCAAAGTTTGAATTTCAAAAATGTTATTTTGAACTGCAATTTTTCTAGTTTTAAATCTGAAGCGACACATGACTGTTTATTATGTTATGTAATTTTTCCTTTTTTCTTTTTTCCGTATATGCATAATTATTTATTAATTGCATAATTGATTTTATTATTCGTCCAATTTTATGATTTTTTCAATTTATTTTGTGACTTTAAAAATAAAAAAAAATGTATTTTTGGCATTTATCTTCGAATAACTATTTTTTTTTTTTTAATTTGTTTAAAGTCGCATAAACTACTAAGGTCATGAGCGATTACAGTAGGGGTAAACTTTTGAGATTGGAACTCGTTTGTATTTCTTGGGCTGAGCAGAATAATACACTTAAATATTGAAAATATTCATTGGTGTACGCCGGATTCGAACCCGGTCCAATGCTTTGGTAGCAAGGGCCGGATCCGATAGGCTACTGCGCGCCTTCGAATAACTATTATGTTTAATGATGAATCATTATTATATATTCTTGATTTAAGAATTCCATCTTTCCATGTCAGGTATTGGTAATTCTTGACGATCGATCAACGATTTAAAGGTGATGCGACGGTTTTTTAATATTTTTAACTTCCTGCTAAGAAAATTGAAAATTTTCAAAAATCGGGAAGTTATTGTTTTTACCCCGTTTTTCGCAAATCGAGTTTTCATCAGATCTCGACGTTTTGAGGTCCTAGAAAGCTTCCCTGACTATTCCCGCGATGGTGTGTGTGTGTGTGTGTGTGTGTGTGTGTGTGTGTGTGTGTGTGTGTGTGTGTGTGTGTGTGTGTGTGTGTAATATAAACCTTTCATAACTTTTGAATGGCTTGACCGATTTGATCGCGGTTGGTGCCATTCGAAAGGGTTCGACTAAACTTAGATTTTGAATACAAGTTGGACCGATTCGGACGTATAGATTTTGAGAAATCTTAAAAAAAAACTGCGAAAAAAAATTTTTTCAAATGTGGTTTTTTTTTTAATAACATTCAAACGGCTCGACCGATCAATTCCAAAAACTAATCAGCTCTCAACATTGAAAAACCACGTCGATCGCGACCGAGATTGTCAAAATCGGTTGATTCGTTCGTGAGTCATCGTTGACGAAGGAAATCGAAATTTGTGATTAAAGATGTACCATAGAATTTGAAAAACTGCGTCGAATGCTGCCAACCGCGTGAAAATCGGTTCATTCATTCAAAAATTATTGCGGTTTGAAAATTCAAAAAATAGTGTTTTATTAAACTTTCATCAGACTTTTGAGCTCGGAGAGCTCAAAACTACACGTAAATTATAGTTATGAGCTCGAAGAGCTCAAAAACATAATAACTGCAATTTTAAGCACTTAATTACGAAAGTAGCGGGAAGTTGCAGGGATGGCCTTCAGGGTCAACCGTTTTCCTAATTTTTTTTTCGTTCTATATGTTTCAAAAATAAAACAATTTAAAAATAAACGGTGTCAATATTTCAATTTTTCAAATTTTGCACGTTAAGCCCAAAATTAAAAATGGAAAATTTTTTTTGAGTCTCTTCTTTGAGTTTAAAAAATCTGCTGTTAAGTATAAACACTGAAAGAAAAATCATAGAATGTATTATTACTTCAACTTTTTATAACCAAAAATAAGCAGAGTTTCATTTTGTTATAATTTTGAAAATTTTCATAAAAAATTTTAGCAAACAATAAAAAAGGACAATAATTGAAACCAATAACTAGAAATAACAAAATTTGTATTGAAATATTTATTACTCAACGGTCTATTATACATATTGTAATACATAATTATTTATAAAAGAGACAGTTAAAAAAGAAAAAAGCATAAAAGGATGCCTTTAACTCGACAGGAAATCTCAGACGCGCCCACCATCAGAACACCTCGCCCTTGTCCAACTCAATTTAATCTTCCGTTTCCTTTATTGTATTCCATGTACTCAATATGATAAGGGCTTTATAAATTATTATTATTTTTTTTTTTTCATTCTATAACGCTCTGAAATAAAAATGTACATACATTTACCGTCTACGTTTTCTGTAGAATGAATAATAATTATTTATACGTCAAGTATTGGAATAATCAGAGTTATAGAGTAGAATTGGAATGGAATAAGATTAAAATTACACTTATAGTTAATAATTACTAAGAGTTGTGGAAAGAAGTAGCAAAAAAATGATAAAGTTTGTGGACTTGAAGTAACGCACTTGCGCGAGTGCATTAAAGAGCAATTAGTAGCGGGTTGCGAGCACGGTGATGCCCGGAAGCGATAGAATAAGCCGCGCGTGCCATCTTTATGTACCTGCGAGTCCACTTGCGCCTTATTTAGAACCAGAATAATATAATAATACAATATAACAAGTCCGATGTACTCTTCTCTAGTGCTACTTTGAATTTAATGCCTTTTTCATCATTACCTGCCTCTAAAGACGCTTATAAGATACATTTTTATTTATAACTTTAATTATAAATTTAATTTTATAAATATTACCTACAGATATATTAGACTCTCGGTAGTTACCTTCGTTATTAAATTCTATTTAATTAATGTAATTGTTTCAGGAAATTTAAAAAAGCTAAGGAAAATTTTTAAGTCATTTTGACTTATATTTCTTTCAATTGAACAGAAAATGGAAATTAACTTGAATCAAGAGAAAAATTCTTGAACTGATAAATTTTTCTTGATTTAAGTTAATTTTACTTGATTCAATAATCTATAACATGCACTTTACGAAATTTTCAAAAAATTTCAAGGATAATGACATAAAAATAATTATTTTTGCTGATTTTACAAGCTGTAAATAAAAATGAAAAAAAAATGATTAAAAAGAAAATTAAATATAATTACATGAACTTTAAAATTCAGTTGCTAGAATTTAGTTATCAATTATAGTTTTTAAGTTATTCAGGAAAATCTCGTAAAATTTTGATTTTCATGATAACTTTGAAATTAATGAACCGATTTAGCCCATTTTCGAACTTGACCGAGATTTTTATTCATGGAATTAATGTATTGAGTTGCAATGAGATCTGTTAAAAATTGCGGCAGTAATCGTGTTGACAAAGCCGATTCTGTCATATACATAAACTTTTGAGCCGATACTATTTTTCGGTATAACTAAACAAAATAAAACATATTGTAGTTAAATTTTTATGTAAATTTCAACATGAGTATCTCTGCAACATCTAAGATGTTTTCTAAGGAAATCTTCCTAATAACATAGTCTTAGTACCTCTTTCTTTGTTAAAAAATCTTCAAAAATTGTCATATATTTGTAAATCCCACATTCGCTTTTATATTCATATTCTTAAAATTTTTTTAGAAATGTAAAAAAATTTAATAAATAAACTTTATTAAAGAAAATTTAACTTTATCTATTGACAATACATTTAATTATGTTAAAAAGCGACAGAGTGGTGAAGTTTTAGGCGACTATAGTCTTGTATACAAGGTTGACGCAACGAGATAAGTTTGTGTCCTCACACGCGACTACAAAAAATCTCATTTACTCAGTTCATACGTGAATAAATGTCAATTTTTTTAACAGTTAATGAATTTTTCCATCAGAGTTACAATAATAATTTTGATAAAATTTTTTTTATACAATAAAAAATTTCTTTATCATTAGACTCTGAATTTTGATTTCAAAACTTCACGAGTGATTTTCTCAATTAGATTTATTTCCGAAATAATAAAAAATATTTTAGCCCCAGCGTATTGATAAAAATAACAATAAAAATGATATATATCTGATATTAAATGGTATCGCGGTATTATACATAAAATTTTAAAAGTTATAAGATATAAATCAATAGCTTCAATTGTATGGAAATAACATTATGAATGAAGATACTTTCATTTATGAAACCAAGTCGCCACAATCACTACCATACAAACATGTGCTGTAACATCCTGTTATTAAATTTATTTCTATATACATATATACAAAAATTATAAATTTTAACGCTCAAAAACCGTTAGATTGTTAAAAATATGAAAAATAATGTAGGCTGGATCGAGTCATTTTTTATTCATAAAGTTTGAAATAATTTAAGTAATCGCTTGTATTAAATCATCCCCAATTAAAGAACCGGAGACGGTGAAAGAGGAAGAGTAGGAGAGGACGAAGTAGGAAGGGTAAAAGCATAGGTAAAGAGTGTAATGTGTTATGTGTTATGTATAGTAATATAATACAAATATAATGCTGAGCGAAGAATATATGGAGATAAGAATATAAGACTGAGGGGGCGGAGGGGGAATGAGGACTGAATTCGTGGACTGTGACGATGCTTTCCGGTCAGGTGCCATCGCCGCCCTGCAACCGGTCTTTCTCTTTCTAATTTACGCACTCTCTTGTATTTTGTATCTAGCTTCCCTTCTATTTTTAATGGGCTCTAGTACTCTTGATTCTTCAGTTTAATTTTTTTGAAAAGGTCATAAATTTTTTTTTTGGATTCAAAGTCTTTTTTTTTTGTTCAGTTCTGGTTTGTACTTCAGTATGAAGTTTTAGTGAAATTCAAGAGAAATTTTTTATTGGAGAAAGTGGGGCATCTAGCAAAATTGGTTTTCATTTTATCAGGCTAAAAGTTGTTGTTCTGTTGTACTTTTCATTAATTAATTAAAACTCTAATAAAACTCTATTGCAGCTTAAAATTTTAATCCTTATGAGCTTTTGAGAATTCATTTTACTTAAAAAATTTTAAAAAATAGTTGAAATCTTAATTTTTTCATAATCATACAATTTTAAAGCTTGAATATTACTTTCAATATTTAGGGAATTAATTTTTTTGAATATTTTTATGACAATTTCTGTGGTAAAAATTTCTATTCTACATTTAGTCTAACTCAATAGTAAATTTTACTTTAATCTATGAAAATTATAACCAGGAATGCTACTCAGTCTTACATAACATAAAATTATATT
The DNA here is from genome assembly GCA_905319865.3 of Cotesia congregata. Lineage (NCBI taxonomy): Eukaryota > Metazoa > Arthropoda > Insecta > Hymenoptera > Braconidae > Cotesia > Cotesia congregata. The sequence continues at coordinate 6,937,867 of CAJNRD030001114.1, forward strand.
CTATATAATAAGCTATGATATGATCAATAAGTATCGATATTTACAGAATATTGGTGATTCAAAAAATCATAACGATAAAGGACTTTTTTTTTTTATAGAGAATTAAATTTCCTATAAAATAACTCTCTGGACATTTTTTTGTATCTCCGATATTTGGCTTCAGAATATTTATTTTAAACTTTCCTAAGACATAGTTTAGTATATTCAAATACGCTTAAATTCAAAGTAAAAAATTGAATTTCCTTAAAAAAAGCCTTCTCATTTTTTTAACCTTCTTGACACCTGGTATAATAAAAAAGGCTCAAAATCTAATTTTTAATTCAAATTTGTGTTAAATGTTTAGAATTTATTACAATAAATAATTTAGCTTTGTAATAACCGTTAAATACCGATTATTCAAAGTCATACCAGCACAAAAGTCAATAGAAGCAAATAAATAAATCTTTCAATAACATATTTTGAAAATTGCAATGAAATTATTCACTTACTAAAAAAAAAAACAACTATTCTTCTCTCAATAAATTTCGCTAATAAAATGTTTATGTTAATCCCAGGTGTTGAAAAATTTCGAAATCTCTGATCCCATAAAAAAGGATCCAAAATCCATAAAAATATACCAATTTACAAGGTTGAATGCCTTTTGAACAAAAAAGCATCACCTGGATCAACTGAAGAGTTAAATTATATTTGAAGCAGGTGTAAGTCGGCAATCACAGCTCAATCATGCACCCAGCCTCCATCTTTCACAAATAAAAAAATCCTGCGTGAAACTAGCTCCAAAAAACCTCAATCCGATCCATAAACGCTCGGTGGTCAGTCGTCTGTTTATTTTATTTGGCTCGATCTTTGAAAATCAGCAGCAGGGGATCATTATTGTCCATACATATAATAGATATATATGTATATAAATATAAAAATATTACATTTAATAGGAGCAGTGTTTAGTTGTATTATGTAGGTGTTAGGATCCATGGTGGCGAGCGGCGATGTGTTAATAATGAGAAACGTGGCGACTTAAGTCTTGATTCTTAAAGTGAAGGAGGCTCTTGTCTTGGATTGTAAGGATGGTAAGGTCCGGTGGTGCCCGAGGAGCATAACAACTCGCGGAGCATAACGCCACGAGCCATCATATCCTCCTCGAGTCGAGAATATAACATCAAGCGCACGAGCTCACTTAATTTTTATTCTTACAACACATACAAATACTTACGAGTAAAGAGAGTCAGTTCTTTACATACTCAAATTTTTAATTTTATTTTATATTATATTATATTGTTTTACATTTAACACTTGTCTTTGTTCTACTGCTTCTCATTACATGCATAAACCCTATTTTTACTTTTTCTCTTTGAATTTTTACCCGATTGTCTATGGAGTTATTTATGTATGTATTTATTTATTTATTTATTTATGATGCTCGGGTATGTGGAGGTAATGATGGCTGGTGTATTATGGCTGCAAGTAAATATAAAACCACTTCCGCAAACTAGATCGCTGCCAGATATTAGAGGTGCTTATAGTATATATATATATTATATATATATATATATATATATATATATATATGCGTATTTATGTATATTGTGTTTATGTTTATGTTCATGTTTATTTGCGTCGGCAAGGGGAGAAAGGAGAGAAGAGAGAGGAGAGCACCAAGTGGTCATTGTCCACACTCTGTACCACCGGAAGTCTCTTATGCCGGCAGAGTTAGATTTTGACGGATAGGTAAAAACACTTTTTAGAAAGGTAATTGCTGAGGAAATAATTGCTCCAAGAATTTTTAAGATTTTAAGTGGAAAAGATTTTTTTATTGAGATTACTGTGGTGGGGAAATAATTATGGTTTTATTGTTTTGAGTTGATTAACATATAGGTATTTGATTGGTAAGATGGGCACTGATAGAAGAATTTATAAATTTTTGATAAATTCATTTGGTTGGAAATAATTTGTTTATTTATTAAATATTAATAAGAAAAAAGTGCATTTATTTACAGTTAACAAATATTTAGCAACAGTTAATTAATTTTTTTGGAGTGAATATGTATTTTTAACAGATATATGTGAAGATCATTAACATTCATCAACAAATAACGCGATAATGTTTAATAACAAAAATACGACACACTTATTATTTTCACGGATAAAATATTCTGTAACTTTTTTCAACCATTGTGTTTTATTATTTATTTTATTTTTGGTATTTTTTTATTCAAAAATAATTAATGGTTCTGATCTAATGAAATTATCTATTGAAGTAATGGGATTATAGAAAGTATCAAAGTTTAATTTTTACACTCACTTTTTATTGAAGGGTCTAAACAAATGTTTATCAAAAATTAATCTACATGTATTAACAGTTAACAAATGTGATAACTAAAATACATTGAAAATATTTTATGTTAAAAATAAAAAAGAAATACATGTATGAAAATATTATGCAGTTAAAAATAAATATTTATATATTTTCATTATATTTTATACATTTATTTTTTAATTGTTCTTGGATGAATTTCTTAATGTATTTTAATTACAGTTAAAATGTATAAAATATGTATGAAAATTGGCTACAAATTAGTTATTGAAAAAATATTTTCAACACATATTTTATATAGTTTTTCATATTATTCATTTATTTTTTATATATTTTTGATAAAAATGTTTTATGAAGTTTTTTTGTATTGATACATTTTTCAGTAATTGATGTAAACAATCTTTTTTATTTTTTCTTTTAATTTTTATTAATTTAAACTATAAACTTTTTTTTTTTAGAAAGCAAATTTGTGGAAATCCCTGAAATTCAAGTTATTGCGTTTTGAAATAAGGCAGCCTAACCATTTTAAATTCAGTGTAGTAGTCATAAGCTCTGAAAGGTCGTGCACGATATCGCTTTACGATAATTTCCAAAAGATTTTTCTAAACTGAAAAGTTTTTATTAGAATTATGATGATAAAAAATTTTTCTTCTCGGTAGTTTGAAAATGAAAAGAAAATAATAGATTGACTGAAAATTAATCTGTAATTCTTTAAGAAATCATGATTGAAAAATAAAAAAATTACTATGGAAATTCTCTTTGTTATCTTAAAGGGTTACATGAGTTTACTCTGGTAAAAAAGGCATATTTTTAACATTTTTTTTATATAAATAATGAAATTTTTGATTCAAACTTTTTGTGAAATTGAAGATACATATTTAATAAACATCTCCTAAAATTTTCGTAAAAAAATATTTACAACTCACCCATTGCGACGTCTCTTCGGGAGATCCCTCCGAAAAAAGGTGCTCTCCCGTTGACAATATAACTAGAATCCGGACGTTGGAAAGAAAAATTGAAATTTGAATTTTTGGCAGAGTTTTTAAAAAAAAATTTAAATTTCGTTCGAATGTGCACCACATTTTGATCTTTCAAAATTAGTTGCGATCTGAAAAAAAAAAATCCTTCGTCCAATTTCTTGTCAATAGTATCTCGGACTCATGCCAAATTCCGTCAAGATCGGTTCAGTAGTTTTCGAGAAATCTTGACAACCAACTATGAAAAACGCGTTTAAAGTTTTGAGTTCGAGCATTTAAAGACAAACTTCCCAAGGCTCTATCTTCTAAATCCTTACTCCGATCGACTTGAAAAGTTATGGCAATATTCTAGTCATGTTGTAGAATTTAATAATATAAAAAAAATCTGATCTCTTGAAGCTCCCAAACCCGTGTAACCCCTTAATTTTATATTTAATTTGAAATTGGTATCAAATTTTTCAATTTACACACAAGCCTTTGTTATAACCAAATTTTAATTTTGGCTCCGAGGCGATGTCATCGTAGAGAATTTGTCCTCTAACACGTTGGTGTAATTATTTTCTTGATCGAACTATTCCGAGGTATGGATAATCAAATTTACATTCACGCAATGTGAATTTAAGGTCCTTACAGTCACGGGGCGTGGATTTATCTGGACTTTTTTCGATTGATGAATAGACATGTCTTAGTTAAAAGTTAGTGATCAAAGTTTTCAACATTATTTTCAATAATAAAACTTCAGATCTTAAAATATAAATACGTGACCAAATTACGATCAGATTATGTATAAGACCAAATTTATAGATTCTGGATACTTCTTGCTGAAATAAACCTTTTTCTATTTATATATAGGAAAAATATTTTATGATTATAATAAAAAAATTTTGCTAATTCTTTCCATATCAATGAATTTCATTAAAAATTTTTGTTAAAATAATTTTGATAGACACTTTTCTTCAAAATGTTCTTTCAAAAGGAAAAAATGCAACACGTATCATACAAAATCTTGTTAAGTTGAAACTAAAAAATCCCAGTCACGTTAGTAAGTGGTCCTTTAACCCCTTAACAAAGAACCGCGAGTTTGTTGGTTTGTTTCGGCGATAACTCGATCTCGACAAGCTAAACCTTCAACGGAGGCGACTTTTCGTGAAATATGTTCCTCTACAAAGGCATGTAATGCCACTGTACATTTTATTATCATATAATATCTCTACTAAATCATCATCTCGGACAGATGCTTTTTCTTTTTCGTAAAAACAAAAATAATTAAATTATAAAATGCATCTAATGAAATTGTCGGGTTTAATGAAAATAAAAAAAAAAAAAAACATAATTTAAATTATGAAGATGATAAAAAAAATCTGGTCTCCGCAGTATTTATATAATAAAATGGGTTTTTTTGGTTAAATTCGGTATCATTGGAAAGGTCAACCTTAATTTGTGACTTTCAACGGTTTAGTATGCTTTTCTGAGATAATTAATTTATTACGTTGAATGAAAAAATTACTATTAGGAAAAAAGAGTACTCTTGTTACAAGAATTAATATTATTAGAAATTTTCAACATTTTTCTTTATCAGCTGAAAAAATCACATTTATCTTGAAGCATTTTTTTTTTTAAATCCAGATTTTTTCATACAGAAAAAACTATCAACAAGTATTTCATTCAAGACTTCAAGACTTTGATAGCAAAAAATTATTTTTATTTTAAAATATTTAATCAATTATACTAGTATAATGGATTTTAATTCAATATACTACAAGAAAAATAATTTTTTGCCATCAGAAACTTGAAGTCTTGAATAGAATACTTGTTGACTTTTTTTTCAGAATTGTTTCTTTCTTGTAATTAATGTCTTATCACGGGCTTATATTTTTATCGGTAATAGTCAATTTAATATCGAAATAATTAAGAGGATGAGCAAAATTCTTTGACCGATTTTGTAAATTTGTTTGGTGATAGTACAATTTTTATGTAAAGTTTCTGGAGGAGTTTTAAATAGTTTTTTGGTTCTATAAATTCATGTTCATGACATTTTTCCGTAAAATTATTGGTAATTGATCCTATGATGGCAATATTATTTTTTTAATTTATTTAAAAAGTACCCAAACTTTGTATATTGTGATTAAAAATATCGAAAAATCATTAAGCCAAAGTTCTTTTACTTATAATTCGTAATTCCCGGCAATTACATAATGTGACTGCGGGTTGATTGCATAAACTGATGGAAGGATTTTTTCATATAAAAAAGCTCTATTAACTACTAATAAATTATTCTTTAATATGAAAAAATTTGATAAATTATTTATTAGATAAAATGTATTACAAGTTAATGAATATTTCTTAATAGTTAAGACTAAAAAAAATTTATCAACAGTAAACAAGTCATTTACTAAACACAATTTATTAATTATTAATAAATATTCAGTTACAGTTAATAAATATTTGTTGTAATAAGTAACTGTTAATAAATGTTTTTTTCCTCAAAAAAATAATGATTTATAATTAAAAAATATCTAGTTATATTTAATAAATAAACAAATTATTTTCAGATAAATAAATTTATAAAAACTTCATAAATTCTTCTATCAGTGTTATAATCACTTGTTTAATCGCAATTAAGAAGACTTCCAGTTTATACATCAGACAACTAATAATGAAATATTTTTTCAACCCCAATAAGAAGGTTTCGTGAGTGAGCCCGCGCGCAAAATGCGATATCATCTAGCAGGAATAAGTTGTTATTCCGATGGTGATTATATTTTTTCTTCATAAGTATAAGTAAAGTATATTTTTATATTTTGTTAAAAATAACTGTAATGAGCGCAATTATCGTGTGCGCCGAGAAGCAGAGTGTGACGACGAGTGGTTGTAACATTACATGCCATAGCGGCTAGGCTGTGATATGGAGGCACGGGATAGGTAGCGCGTGGCTCCATATACACCCCCGCTCACCTTTCTAGCTACCAACCTCTCCCCCTCTTTACTTTTTATACTTTCTTATCCACTTCTTATGTGTAGTTATAGTCCATCGTACATATACGTACAGCTTAAGAATATAACGCTCCTTACGCATGCTGAACGCTCCCCCGGAAGACTCCTTAGCGCGAGCAAGAGGATCTTCGGGTCAGAGACTTGGCATATTCGTTTACCTATAACTATATATATACATAAATGTATGTATGTATCATGTCGGCTCGTGCCTAGAATCATTTTTATTTATATTTATTCCGAGGCGAACAATATTACGAATTATTTTTATTTTAATTTTAATTAAACATACCGGTTATTCAATATTTTTATCTCGCAATAATCGAGACTGATAACTTTTAATTTTTTGCTCAAATTTAATTTTTTTAATGTTTAATTAATTTTATTTTATTTACACCGCCCCCCGGGAATTTTATATGAATTGTGTAAAGTGTTATGCAAAGACTATAAAAATACAACCAAAGATAAACAATCAATTATTAGTTAACATAAATTAAATTAATTATTAATACTCATATACAATGGAGAATAAGAAAAAAAAAAAAAAAAAAAAAAAACAATAAATCACTGTAATCACTCATTTTCACCAGAAATTTCACTTCAGAATTACTTTTTTGGCCTCACGTTTAATTTTTTTCGTAGACATCCCAAAGAGATTAGCCACCACTGCTTAACTAGTTGGAGCATGAGTAGAAAATTGCGACCTAACTAATAGTAGATCAAACACTCTATTAGTTTGTAGATGAATATTGTTTCATGTTTTAAAAATGAACTCGATTAAAATATCTTATACCTTTTTAATTTTGTAGATGAAATTTTTTAGTGTTAAGATGTTATAATGTGAAAATCTTTTCAAGCAGAAAGTTTTTTAGAAGAATTAGACTTGTTTATTTAGAGAAATATTGCAGATTCAAGAAATAAAATTCGTCATCAAGAGTGAGATACAAAAAAATTCAACATCCAAAAATATTATTTCTTCATTCAAAATACCAAAAAAAGTCTGGGGTAGTATACATAAAAAAAAACCATTTGAAGCCGAGCGGCTGTATGAAAAAATCACTTTTGAAAAATTAAAATCGAGTGTTGTGAATGAAATATTAAAAATACGAGAGAATTGTAATATTTTTTTCATCTTCTATATTTTAGTCAAAGTTTGAATTTCAAATTTCTCTAATTTTTTGTAAGAATCTTTTTGGATTTTTTCGTTTTCTTGATTCTGTACGTGAATTTTTTGAATTAATTCTTCCTAAATATCTCGACGCAAGAGTCAAATTCTCTCGACAATATTTTTCTTAAGGAAATCCTTTCGCTCCAGTTGAGTCAAAACAATTTTAGTAGTCAATATACGATAAATTAAAAAAAGAAACCTATAAAAATTCCTAAAATTAAATAATAAATTGTATATGAGGCATTAATCGTTGAAATTATAAAAATAAAAAAAAAAAATATTTAAATACAAAAATTAATTTGACTCTTCCAAATCAACTGCTAGTAGCCTGTCCGTGATTTGGCAACGCTGTCCTTCGGTTGTTTACATTTTCATTTGCATAATATAACCTTAACCACGTTTAAATTTTTACATTCAGTGTAAATAAATAAATTAGTTTGGATTTATTGAGTGGTCTGAAGCTCGCGCGCTACGCAACGTTGCCAAATGTTTTGACTCCATTTTAACGTAGGTTACTTGAGAATTTTTTGTGATTTTTAAATATTAATTTCTCAATAAATATCTCGGTAACTGATATATTTTATTGCAAAAAAAGAAACCTGAACATTTCGAAAATCTAATTTTTAGTTTTTTTTTACTTCATCTAATCCATGACTGATAGTATAATTCGAGAAATACTGCAAACGTCTGACTTTCTCGTAAGACTCTGAACAAATACTAACATTTAAAAATTTTATTTTTTCAAAAATTTGTCCGGTAAAGTATAATTTAAACCTCACTATTAGATAAATAAGGACCTTAACTATTAGAAAAAAATTGAATTTACTCATAATCTAATATTTTTTATTTTACATTGGCGGCGAAAGGACCTCCTTAAACGACCGAGCTTTTTTTTTTTATTTTTTTCGTCGCAAGTACAATTACTCATAGCTTAATATCAACCCGTGACTTGAAACTCTTTCGAGTCAGACCTTGCTCTCGAAATTGGCACCTAAAACTGGATCTAATCCCGCTTACGTCATTTTCATAAAAAAATAACTCATTTTCTACCCCAATAGTTATTTTTAGTTATATTTTTCTCGAATCAAATTTTTTTATGTATTTCCTTTGTTTAGTTTCTAAGTTTTTTTTTTTTCTTAATTTATCTCAAAATCACGCGGTTATGATATTTATCAGCAATAGTTTATCGATTTAGCCTGAAACTTAAATAAAGTTGATTGCAGTATCTCAAGTTGTCGCTTTGCGCGCGAAACAATGCGGTATTGTTTCATTCCACCATACTTATATCCATACACATTCGAGTAAATATATATGTAACAATCATAACAATAACCATAATAATAATAATAATAATAATAATAATAATAATAGAATTTGGTAGTTTTGACAACAATGCTCTCCACACTTACAGAAATGCAAATTTTTGGAATAAAAGTAGCTAAAATAAAAGAGTCTATATAGATATAAACAAAATAAAATGAAGAGAAAGAATAAAAAAAGTGTAAGGGCATTATAATTTATATTACTACATGTGGCAGCGGCACTTCCGCCGAGAGCATAGGCGCAGTTCCGGCGGTCACTCTACCAACCGGGTACCGACTAGTCGTCGGCGGAGTCCCGAGTTACCACAAGATCCTCGTACCTAGAACACAGATTATGGCCCTGTGTATTGTCCTCGTCATCCTCCTTCGTCCTCATCCTCATCCTCATCCAAAGTCCTCGTCCAGAGTCCTCGCCGCTAGTCATTACCATAAACAATTGTCTCCACCTTTACATTATTGTCAACAAGAATTATTTACCTTGCTAATTTGTTTCACTAATTTATTTAGTTTTGCTTTTTTTTTCACTATGTTGACTATGGTTTACAAATTTAATTAACACTTACAATTATTTTTTCTTACAAGCTATACAAAGTTTTTAATTTAAAAAAAAATTAGATAAAAACTCCATGATTTACGTTATTTTTTTTAGTCAAATACTTATTTTTTCCCTAAAGGATTTGGTAGATATGTAAAATCGAAAATTTTAAAAATTCAGCCTTTACGAGAAATAACAATTCAATTTTCTTAATTTTACAGTATTAATTTTTAAGGTCGTCAAAAATTCACTATTTTAAAAATCTCAAAAATAGAATTTTTGATCTTAAAACTTAAAATTTTTGGAGGCATAAAAAATTCAATTTTTTTTTCTAATATCAGAAATTTTAACCTTTTTCATTCAATCTATTGGAATTGACCAAAAATTCAATTTTTAAAATTATAAAGTTAAAATTGTTGACAGTATCAAAGCTTAAACTGTTAATTTTTATCCTCTCATTAATTCACGAAACCAATATAATTTGTTTACTATCAAACAGATAATTCGATCAATTATAATTTTTCAAAAATCATTAAAATTAAATTAAAAAATTTTTCCCGTCTTCCCAATAGAAAATTGTACGTATTTTGAAACATTACAAATAATCCATTATTCACGTAATTGTTTTTTTTTTTTTAATAGACTTATCATGTTCCTTTCAAAATTTGGTATACCTAAAATGGCAATCAAACTTGGTATCGTTTAATTATAATTAATTCAAAACTAAACTGCTGTTTTCTTTGTTATTATTTACAAAATACATACGATAAATTTTGTTCTTATCGCGCATACGCGTTATAATAAGAGTTAGAGTTGAGTTGAGTAAGTTCGAAAAATATCGTGAAATATGTGAAATTTAAATTACTTCAACAATTGACAATAATAAATTTCCTTCCTTCCCCCTTTACTCAACCAATTAATAATTTAATGTATTATTTTTTCAAAAATTTCATAAGCATTATGAGTCGCGCACCTTCAAATTTTCCAAACTTTTTAATGTATTAATTTTTTTAATTTCAATTTTGAAAATCTAAATAAATTTTTTAAAAATCAATTTCACTTTAAACAACAAATTTTTTTATTGGACTTTTACATTCAACAATACAAATTCGAAACTAATCACTGCAGCGAAAATTTTCCCTGTTTTGTAAACTCGACAATCATCAAAATAGTATTTTGAAATCTTTTAAGCACCCCGTGAGCTTCTTCGGGCGACTTGGATTTGAAAATTGCTCGGGTGTAGGCTGCAGTGACCTCAGCGACCAAACTTTGAGCTTTCAGAGCCCCAGCTTGAGAGGAAGCTCTCGGATTACTTTTAGTATTTTTGACAAAATTCGCCTCCTCGTTGATTCCTCTTTTTATCAATTCAATGAGGTTCTCGTCACTTTTTTCTAATTCCCCGTTTGACATCTTCAGCAAAATGTTTCTTATCAAAATATCGTTGGCTAGAATTCAAATTTTGAATGAAAATTATAACCGGTACAAAAATAAAAATAAATGTAAAATAATGACTGTAATTACCGCTTTTGACTCTGTCAGTCTGGTCAGTAAAATTGTTACATCCAGATAACGAAATAAAATGAAAAAAAATAGTCACTGGTAAAATTATAATAATGCTCTTCATTGTGTCGTAAATAACAATAGACTAAAGTCCGCTAACGCAATACCCTTTTTATAATATATTTTTTTCAAATAAAGACGTATATGTGAATGTTATGAAGAAAATTTATAGTATCGCTAAGTTTTTAAAGAAGGGATGTTATAAAACAATATTTCACGGTAGAATGGAAGCATTTATACTCGATAATTTGGTGTAATTTATTGTATTAATTTAATATCTTGTTTTGTTAAACGGATTTTTCTATTTGTAGGTTTCGATAATTAGAGAAAGTATAGGAGAAAATTTTTTAATAATGAACATTATTTTTAGTTTTGGATGTTCATACTTGTGTGACGTTGCATTTTTGTGGAAAAATTTAGTAAAATTAAACTCATACACTCACAAAAAAATTAATTTCATTCAAAACAAAAAATCATGAACCATTGAAATCATTTTTATTAAATTATTTATCCACAGGGTAAAGTAGAAAAATTTTTCAACTGAGTAGAATTTCCTTTAATAAAAACGTGATTTTCTTTATAGTGATTTCGCTCTTAGACCGACAATATTAATCTTGAATCTTGGTTTTATTTTTTCAGTGTAATAATTTCTAAGCTAATGTATATAAAATTTATATTTAGCTAGCCTAATATTAAATTAATTAAGTTAGAATATAATTTTTATTGTGCCACATAAGTGTTGCTTCAAATTTAAAATTAGAAAAATTGCAGTTTGAAATAAAATTATTAATATTCAAATTTTGAATGCTAATTTTTACCGCTTTAAATGTAATATTTACATTTTACAATGTAATTCTTACAAAATTTGTAAAAATTACAATCTGAAACTGTAATTTTTCCAATTTTTTATATGAAGTGCCACCTTACATTATGTGATGTAATTTTACCCTTTTTTTCCGTGCATATGAAAAAATTCAATCTAAATAGTTCTTTAACAATGTATTTCATTGCTAGAAGTAACTTTGGTCCTCATATAGACCCTGGTAAGGTTTGTCAGAGAGTGAGAGGGTGTAGCCACCTAGTGTAGCCACCTAGTGGATAAACCAAACACTTACAAGTTTAATGAAATTAGTATCAACTAATTAAAACAAACGAATCTTTGAAAAAAATTTGTTCTTGGACCAAGGATGTTTTTTCTTCTCGAATAGGTATTTTTTTTTTTTTATTTTTTTCAATGTAATAATTTCTGAGTCAAAACATATGGGATACATTAATGTATTGAGGCACACTAATATTCAACTTATTCAAGTTCAAATCGAATTTAAATAATACCGAATAACAAAATTCATCATCAACAGTTCTTTTACACGAGTTATCATGCAAAGTATCAGAGAGTGTTTGACGATTAAAAAATTCTTTTTGCTTTATTTTGGCAACAATTTTTATTATTACATCCTTGTTAGTTCACGGAATCAGTATACTCTGCAAACTATTGTGAAGCTAATTTAATTGAGATCAATTCCAAACTTTTCAAAAATTGATTTAATACAATAGAAATGGAAAATAACATCAAAATAGTTCCAAAATGTTCCCGTCCGTCAAATATGAAACCAGAAAAGACTGTAACCTGCCAAAAAATCCATTATTTGTGTCAAATTATTTTAGATAAATTCTTTGAAAGAATTGTAGGTCCTCTATCGCGAATGGCTATGTAACTCAGTGTCGTTTAATTTTAATCAACAAATACAATAAACAAAAAACCAAAATATTCTCTTTCTATTTATATGTCCCAGTCTTCTGAGCCGTCCGAATTATTTTTTCAGACACCGAAAGTGATACCTACTGAGTAGGCCCCCCCCCTTCCTCTTATATCCTCTCTTCCTCATCTCCAAATTTGTTGATAATCGATAAACCTAGCTGTAAAATATGGCTATTTATGTAAAATTAACATGTATGCACAGCAAAAAAAATTTTACTTGAATCAAATAAATAATTTTGAAGAACTTCATCTTTTTGATTTGAGTATGAAAATTCTAAAAATAAAAAATTTTTCTTGGTTTAAGTAAATTTTACTTGATTCAAAAATTTTTCGTCTTGATTCAAGACAATCAAACTCTTCAAAATTATTTTCTTTGTTTAAAAATTTTTCTCTTGATTCAAGTTAATTTTACTTTCAGTATGGTGATATAGCCATATTATATATATATATATATATATATTTACTAGAAATTTGAATAACGCGCTACGCGCGCTTCTTCATTTTAACCAATGATGAATCGCGCCCCATTTTTTTCAGGTTTTTTTTTCGAGTTTCGCCTATTGTTAACTTCAAACTCTCATTTAATTTTATTTTATAGATCTCACTAGGGGCGCCTACGTATTATCGTTCTAATACAGCTTTGTTGTATTTTTTTATTTTATAATTAAATGAGCATTATGAGTTGTGCACTTTTGAATTTTCCAAATTTTTAATAATGTTTTTTACTAGTTGAAAAAAATTTATCATGATATATACTCTGGTTAGCTTTTTCTGGTAGTGAGAGAAATAAGAGTTACCACCTTGCGACAAGAACAAGAATTTTCCTGATAAAAATTGCCCACTAACTTTACATTTTTTAAATCACATTGCTCTGAAATCTATTGATTTTAAATGAAAATACGTTCGAAGACCAAAAATTATTGAATCAAGACAACCGATTCTCTTCAGAATAATTTTATTCTATAAATTTTATTCTTGGATCCAGAATGATTTTCGTGAATCATTAATTTTTTTTTTTTTTTTTTTCAGTATAAACTGAATAAAGAAATTAATTTTATATTCAAAAGAAAAAAAATCTTAAACCTAAAAAATTATTTAAAAAAAAACTTTTATCTCGAATCGAGTGAAAAAATTTTTAAACTGATCGAAATTTACTTCAACCCATAAAAATCAAACTAATTCAATTTTTTGAAAATCAAAACTTTAGTTCCAAATTTCAAAACGATGAAAATATAAAACAAAAATCAACAAAGAGTTAGAATAACTAAAAAATCTCGGAAACTAAATAATAGACAGTGACAATAACCCAGTACAGATTGATAATGTCAAAAGATTTAAATGTCACGAGCAACAGGTCGTTGGCGTGTTTGACCGCCCCCTGGTAAATACTCCAAAGGATTACCACCGCTTCAACCCAACACAATATAATTAAATATAAAACATAATACTATACATGGATATATATATATATATATATATATATATGGGCCCTTGTACTTGAGTGTATAAATATGTGTAGCACGTTAAAAATACAGGTACACACCAAGGGAGAGCATCCAGCCATGATTCCTGGCGTTCACCGATTTTTACCCCTTTCCTGCGTACTGCATCCTTTCCTTTTTCGTAAGTACCAAGTACGCATTTTTTTTTTTTTTATTACTCCCCGTCAATTATTTTGCAATTTTTTTCATTAATCTCTCTACTTTGCATTAAAATATTTATTCATTATTTTCATTACTATTATTATTCTAAAAGTTATTAATCAAACCGCGAATTCAAAAAATAATTTATTGATGCGCAAAGAAGTATTCAATTCAATAAAAAAAATTTGTATCTTTGAGACGTCTTCCGGCATATACATATACATATACATATACACATATATGTACAAGTATATTACGCATGCTATAAAATATAAAATAAAAAAATATAAATATGTCTATACTGGGACTGTAATCATAGAAGACACAAATGTGTATTATTTTAACATCCTGTTACTTCTTACATACGCGCATTTCTCCTGACGCAAACTTGTATATTAGTGATAGTCCAGCCCTATCATTTTTTTATTATTCTGACCTGACGATCACGACATTTTTTTGCTGTACATCATACCTTACGTTATGTGTTTTTTTTTCTTTATTATTTTATTATTATGTTAAATTTTATTTTATGTTTTATAAAAAGTTTGGAAAATCTCAAAGTGCGTGACTTTATAATGTTTATTGAATTTTTAATAAAAAAAAATTTTTATAAAGATTTAATTTTTAACATCTCCAAAATTTCAAGCTTTCTAATTCCAAAAATCAAATTTTTGTAATTTCCAAAATAATGAACCGTTGAAAATTTGATTCCACTTAGATCCCAAAAATAGTATTTCTATTTTCAAAAGATGCAAATTTGAGTAGTTCAATTTTCCGTGCCTTTGAAAATTTAGAATGTTACGTTACAAAAATTAAATTTTTTATTTTTATTAAAAAATTAATATTAGAAAATTTTAATGTCCTATAAATTCCAAATATTTCAAGGATACAACAAGTCTATTAAAAAAAATCTGGAAAACAGTTGACCCTAAAGGCCATCCCTGCAACTTCCCGCCAATTCTATACCTAAACGCTTGAAATTGCACATATGAGGTTTCTGAGCTCTTCGAGCTCAAAAATACTATTTGTGTGTTATTTTGAGCTCTCCGAGCTCAAAAAAATAGCTTTTGTATGCTTTCGAGCTCAAAAGTCTGATAGAAGTTTCATAAAACGGTATTTTTTGAATTTTCAAACTGCAATAATTTCTATATGAATGAATCGATTTTCATGCGGTTGACAGAATTCCACGCAGTTTCTTAGAATCTATGATATACTTTTGAACACAAACTGATCGAACTGAAAATCTTAGAGAAATTTGAAAAATTCACTTTTTTCGAATTTTTTCGACAACGATTACTTACGAACCAATTAACCAATTTCTACGTTCTTGGTGGCGATCGACGTGATTTTTTGAGCTCTAATAATTATTTCATGTCGTCAAAAACGATCCGAAAAGAAATCTCGAAGTTATGTGAAAAAAACTTTTTTTTGAAATTTTTCGTTTTCGATAACGCTCGAACGAATCAAACGATTTTGATGGGACTGGTGGCAATCGACGTGGTTTTTCAAGCTCAAGAGCTGATTAGTTTTTGGAATCGATCGGTGAAGCCGTTTAGTAGTTATTCCAAAAAAACGATATTTTGAAAATTTTATTTTTGAGATTTCTCAAAATCTAGCAAACCGAATCGATTCAAATTTTCACGAAATTTAATGGCAAGGATACTCTTTGGATCACCACCTAGTTCGATCCGATCGGCCGAGCCGTTCATAAGTTATAAGAGGTTTACACACACATTTTTAACAAATATAAATAATGCTGTGAAGCGGGTGGCACGTTCGACGAGCGCACGACCGAATGAACGTCGAAGCATGTTAACGTCATGTATATCAAAACAAAGGTTGACAAGGATCCTGGGACTAAACGAGTGTCAGCCCAGAAAATTTGAACGAGGGGAGACGAAAGAAGCACAGACGATATTTACAGTTAGAAGACTTACCTTTAATTTTTTTTTTCTAATACCATATTGACTTTGCCTTCAAGTAAATTTTTTTCTATTGATAGTTGCACTTAAAACAAATTTTGTTCTTTAATTTATAAAAAAAATTGTATTCTTAATTTTAAGAACAAAAATCTAATTTATATTGTGAGCAATTAATACATATTTGAATAATGATTCTCTCTAAACATGAATTAGTGAAAATTCACTGGAATAAGTGAATATTCACTAATTCTAAGTGCCAATCGAGCCACTTTAAAACCAAAATGGCTCGATTGACACTTAGAAAAAGTGAATATCCACTTATTCCAGTGAATTTTCACTAATTCATGTTTAGAGAGTAAATAATGCTGTGAAGCGGGAAAGAATAGGAGTTACGGATAATTATTACGTGAACCGTTCCAACATTCACGTAACAGGATATTTTGGTAGGAAAGGATTGAGAAAAAACAACTAAATTTACACACACACACACAC
The DNA here is from genome assembly GCA_905319865.3 of Cotesia congregata. Taxonomy (NCBI): domain Eukaryota; kingdom Metazoa; phylum Arthropoda; class Insecta; order Hymenoptera; family Braconidae; genus Cotesia; species Cotesia congregata. Next base: position 6,954,547 of record CAJNRD030001114.1, read on the forward strand.
ACACACACACACACACACACACACACATAGTGACACCTTCGCGGAGACAGTTCGGGAAGCTTCCTGTGACCTTCAAACGTCGAGCTCTAATGAAAACTCGAGTTTTGCAAACGGGGTAAAACCAATACCTTCCCGTTTTTTAAAAATCTTCGATTTTCTTAGCGGGAAGTTAAAAATAAATAATTTCACAAAAAATTAATTTTTTGCGAAATTATCGTCTTTTCAAACGACGAATATTTTTTTTGCTACATGATCAAATTTGTTATTTTATTAGAAAAATAATTTTCTAACAAAGCACTCTCCCATGTTTTGCGTTGTGAGTCGTGCAAATAAAAATTTTTCAGTGACTTTACTTTTCAATCAATTAATCACATTAATGTATGTAAGGAAACATAAATTTGACGGGTGTTAAAATACAATACAATAAAGTTTTATTTTTATTTGTTGTAATAAAATGATGCTGTGGATCTTTTATCTTGTCCTTTGTACGTCGATTTACGATTCACGAACAGGATGATAACACTGCACTTTATTAGATTGACAAATAAGATAAGTTGGTTCTGGAGTCATCATTTTTGGTTGGTGTCAATTATTATTCAGTTGAATTTTTATTCACTATTCAGACTATTAATTTTTTTAATAAATTTTTTATAAGTTTAACCACGGTTAAAGTTTTTTTGATTTTGAATTAAATAAAATTATTTTGATAGAAAAGTGAATTTCAAAAGTTTATTCCATGAAAAAAAGTTATGAGGTCTTAGATTAAAAAGTTTTATTTCATTTAAAAAAAATTTTTTTAATTTATTTGAATTGTTAAATGAAACAAAATTAATTAATTCTCAAGATATTATAAATAAAACGTTAAATACAATAAAGACCGGGTTTTATTAAGAGAACAAATTCAGAGTAGCTAAACAGCGGCAGCGAATACACTTGATGCAGTTGATAGTTCAGCTCTGATTAACCAAACTCCCTGATCTCTATATACAATCACGGGCACGTGGACTTTCTCTTTATTTTATTTTATAATTTATATTATAATTTAAAACAATCTCAATCATCTTATTATTATATTATACATACATATACATATAATCCAACTCGCATTAAATAAAAAATATAAACAAGTACTGTTACTAAAACAACTTTATTTAATGGAATAATTATAACTGAAATGAAGAATTTTTTACGAGTTGAGTTGCATAAATTTATGAAATTCTTAGAATGAGCGTTGATGAATAAGTCATTTTTTGCGGTACATTGTAATGATTATTGAGTATCGGAGATTTGCAATAATAAAGCGAGTAGTTTAGTGACGAGAGTGCCTGAGGTACGACTCTCCCACGATCCGAGTCATCTCACAAGTCACAAACTAACAAATAATAAAATAAAAATAAAAGACCAAGAAACGTTATTACTGCCGCGAATTATCGATCTCGGATCGGTGAGAAACCGCGACGTCTTAGTTATTAACGCTCGAGGATACTTCGATTACTTTTAGTTAAGTATTTCTTAAAAACGTTTGAGTTCATTAATTTTTTTTCATTAATCATTATGTTATTATTATTATTATTATTATTATTATTATTATTATATTTAATAATACTACTAATAATAATAAAATGTGAATCGTATGAGCTTAAAGCACATAAAATTGTCTTTGAAATAAATACCCTTATGTCTGTATCTTGAAAATATTAAACCGCGGAAAACTACGAAAATCTCGCAAGACCGCGAAATAGAAAAAAAATTTTTAATAAAAATATTTTCCAAATTTATTTTATATTTGATTGTTATAATATCACTGATGAGGACTTTGAGATGAATTTTTAATGACAATAATTATAATAATAAAATAAACCAAAAAGTTTTTTATAAATGTAAGCCTAAAAATTTCTCACACAATAATGCGTTGTATTATAAAAACCACAGCTTCTGATGAAAGCTCCTGTAGCCTTCCAGACTACAGAACTAAAAATAAAAAATAATTTAACTTGCAATGTTATATTATATTATACATCGATCGCGTCTATATTATTTACATGCATAAGGGTGTGAAAGAGTTGAGATGAAAGGAAGAATGATTTGCGGTTACTCTCGATCGGGAATCTGTATCATTTGCGATACTAACGCGTAATCCGGCTCGATAACTCACTGATAGATTGAATTGACTCTGCGTTGAAAGTATACATGACTTTAACCGCATAATTGTTCAATATATAGTAATAATGTTTATTGGAAATGATCCACGGTAGCTGTCGACTCTACATCAGAATTATTAGATTTTTTTCGATTGCATAAAAGTACTTAAAATTATTTTTTTAATAATAAAGATAGAAAAATTATTTGATTGGAGTACATTTTATATAAAATATTTAATAATTAATTTTGGTGTTTGTTATCATTTTGAAATTTCTTTTATTCATGAATTTCAATATTGTAAATTAACTAAAAACTTTTTACACAATCAAAATTGAATTTTGCAATCAATAAATTAATAAAAAAAAAAAAAAAAAACATTAATTCTATTGATAATTTTTGTTTTAAGTCAATAATCAATTTTTAAAAATTAATTTTGTGTTGAATGTGCATCAAACTTTTTTTCTTTGAAAATTTCATTTTTTTACCTCAACCAAGATTAATTTTTTTAAGAAAGTTGTGAAAATTATTTGAAATAAACTTTGAAAATATCAAACAATTAATTTCGACACTTGACATCAATTACTTAATTTATATCAATAAATTTCAATTTTTTAAGTTTTCACTCCTACCAAAAATAATTAAAAAAAATCTATCAAAACATCAATTTTCTACTTAATTTTTTTCAATTCAAAAATTATGAAAATTATTTAAAAAATATTTTTTAATTTTGACACATCAATTTCAAAAATTTCATCCCAAAATTTCGATATTTAAATTTTTACCCTCACCTAAAAAAAATTATTTTCAAATTCCAAACAATAACAATGAAAGAGAATAAGTAAGTCGACATAAAACAAGAAGAACAAAGAGAAGTAATTTCAGATTGGCTGAATAAAGTCGCGATGAGTTTTTACTCATCTTACATATGTACTCACAGATATGCGATGTAAGGTGTTAGTATAATATAATATAAACGGAAGAAGTAACACACACAGATATAGTTAATGTGTGTTGAGGGATTCTGAGGTAACCAATCGGATTCCATGAGCACCGCGGGTAGGAGGAGACAGTTCCGCGCCGACAGGCGACGTAATCACCCGCGGTTCTGTCCGCTTACCTGGCCTTACTTGGATTACTTACTTCTTCTTCTCCTTCTATTCTTCTGTATAGTAGTCAGTAGTCTTATGCATATACGTACTATAGTATACTGTAATATACCGCCACCTCTACGTCACACTCACATCATTTTTACCTGGACTGCACCTTATTCTTATTCTCTTCCATCTCCACACCGACGTCCGCAGTTACTTCTCTGTCTCTTTCGCGCCTGTTAGACTTTCGGTGGTCTTCTTTTTTTTTCTTCTATTCCCCTTTTGGATTGTTATTTTCAATCTAAATAATTAACATTCTTTATTATTAATTGTTCTAGCCAGAGTTTTAAAAAAATAATATCGTTTTATTTTTTTTTTTTTTTTTTTTTTTTTTTTTTTTTTTTTTTTTTT
>CAJNRD030001114.1:6961047-6977302 GCA_905319865.3 Cotesia congregata
AAAAAATTTTTTTGTAAATTTAAAAATTAAAAAAACAATTTTGGAACGTACTTGGTATGCGTCATATTGTGTATTTCAATTTTTTTAAAGTCCTAGTCAATAGATTTTACGAATTTAGTTAAAAGTAAAATATTTTGCAACCGCGCACACCAAGTACGTTCCAAAATTTTTTTTTTTATTTTTAAATTTACAACAAAATTTTTTTTAATTTCCGTAAATCATAAACAATCATATCGGTTACTTGGGTTTTTTAATTTTTTTATTTTATGTCATTTTGTAAAGAAAAAACTAATTTTTTTTTCTTAATAGTCTTATGAACGTGGACTTGGCGCGATTTTTTTACAGTGAAACTGTTTTTGTTCGGATTATAGGAACGATACCTATAATTATAACTGTAATATATCGGCATAGGAGTAGTTTCTATAATATTATAGGAACCATTCCTATAATATTATGGGAATGGTTCCCATAATATTATACTAATGATGCCTATTAATATTGAGATATTTATCATTACAACTCATTTGTGACTTCGATGACCACTTTTAAGCATTTGAAATTATTAGTAATTTCGATAATTTTACTTGCTTCCCAATAACATCATTTGAAGTATGTAAAATAAGTAATATTGTTCATATAAATAATAAAAGTTACATACCCAAAAGGTGGATTAGATAAATATTCAACGTTATTAATAACTGAGTTGGAATAAACAGTTTAAGATTAAGTACACACGTAAATAAAAATTATGAAAAAGAAATTTTTTCACTCTAGTGAAAGATCAATTTTTATTTACAAAAAAAAATTTATTAGCAAAAAAATATATAATAATTACTTTATATTTTGATGTGATTGCTTAATTATTATGAACATAAACATTTTTCTATTATTATGTGCATTATTCCCATAATATTATAGGAAACATTCCTATAATATTATAGGAATCATTCTTATAATATTATAGGAACCATTTCCATAATATATTGAAGCTATTCCATTATTGTATAGGAATGATTCCAATAAACTATGAGTATGGTTCCCATGATGAGCATAGGATTGATACCTATAATGATCATTTTATTATAGGAACCATTTCCATAATTTTTGGAAAGGTTCCTATAAATTTCTCTCCGTGTAGTTTTGAAATTATTAAAAAAAAAAAAAAAAAAAAAAAAACTGGGCCAAGAATACTAATGTGAAAATCTTATTGATCCACCTATTTTTGGTGTTAATTAGTGAACTAATAACCCGATTCGAACCCGGTTTTCAGTATACGATTCAGTTTTCTAACCCTTGGGCCCTCATAAATTTTAAAATTAATCGGTGGAGTAGTTTATAAATAATAATGGAAAAAAAACAAGGTATTTGAAAAATAAAAATTGAAAAAAAATTTTTTACATTTTTTTTAGATAACTTCTGACTTTATCAAACAATCGACCTGAAATCGCATGTACACTAACAAAAAGGGTTGTTTCATAGAACAACTTTCAAAATTTTGAGCTCGAGAAAAAAATGAACTAATTGGTGAATTTTCAAGCGTCAAATACTTTTTTAGATCTTTTCTTAAATATTCAAGTAAATTTTATTGTAAAATAACTAAATGATTTACTAACTAAAACTTAATACTTATATCTTATATTGTAAACAAAACATAGATAAACATTTTAGAAATTTAATTTTGAGGAAACTAACTTTTAATCGGTAAAAAAAATTGATTACTATGAAAAAAAACTAGCGGTTTAAAGGTGTTTTCCGTTCCATCAAGCTGAAGAAAATGATTTTCCCACACCTGCTGGATGACTGCTCACAAATATCACCTTTCATCTATTTTTTTCTACCAAATCATAAATTTAAAATCCACCTGACTTAAAATTCAATTTCTCTTTTTCAAAATTAAATTAAAATCGCATCTAATCATTGTAACAAATTCAATATCTCAATCTATATATAAATATAAAAAATGAAAAATAAGAAATTAATAATGAACAAATGGTTGTAATGAAGTTATAGAATTCTTTTAGCGGTGAATATAATTAGTGTGTCGTATCTTTAATATGAAAAATTATTGCATTATTTGTTTATGAATGATCTTTTCATTTTATCATTAAAGAGACATGCATTCGAGTTTCGTTATGAGTCCTATTTGTAATCTTTTTTTTTAACCAAACTCGCGTTAATATGAGAGAGACACAAATAGAACTCATAACGAGATGCGACTGTATTTATTCTAAGACATCTATTGATTGGTAACAAATGTCTTCATCATCCTCAAATTATTAATTTATGCCAAAAAATATTTACACTGATAAAAAAATCTAGAAACGGTTGACCCTACAGGCCATCCCTGGAACTTCCCGCTATGTAGTTCGAGTCCAAAAAATATCTCGAAAAATCGGTTCCGAATTGTTAAAAAACACAACTTCGCTACTTTTTCGAGCACAAAAATCTAGTGGTTGTTGAAAATATGCTTTTTTGAAAATTTTTTACTGCGATATCTTCCGATCGAATCAATCGTTTTTGATGGGACTTGGCAGCATCCGATGCAGTTTTTCAAGCACAAAAAGATTATTTATAACCTACTAAACGATTTAAAATACAATTTTGAAGTTCTGTATCTCTCTATCTGTCTTTATATTTCTGCACGACTACTTAAATACGCTATAGATGAGTCGAATTATATTTTAATTCGACAAATGTCCGCTGGGTGGAGTGAAAATCGCAAAAAAAAATCTTAGCGACAGTCGAATCTTGCAAACGACTTCAACATATACGTCTATTTAATCCGTCGCTACTTAACCCTTCAGTACCCACGTTCTTTTTAGTGTCTCACTTGCACTGCAGCGACATCCTATAAGTTGAATGTTGTTGCGTGAGAAAAATTCTAAGAGCGAGGGTACTGAAAGGTTAATCTCGTGTGAAATATAATTCTTGTGTCTTCAAATAAAATAAACAGTAATTAAATATTTTTGACTGTTCTCTCAAATCCAACTTCCGCAATTGATATGACAAAAGATTTTATTCGATACGTTATGTTCAAAAGTAGGGATCCTGACAAACTTGAAGTGAAAGCACACGTTTGAGACTATGAATACATTCTCATTAAGGCCTCGTACTATATCCGGACTCGCTACGCTCGTCCAGATAAATACCTCGGTCTTGATAAGAATTCGCCCATAGCCTCAAACTCGTGACGTCACTTAAAACCGTCAAAGAACCGTCAGACCGGTTTTTAGCAATCGATGCAGTTTTTTGAGCAAAAAAAGATTATTTTTTATTCACTAAACGATCTGAGAAGAAATGTTGAAGTTTCATAAAAAAAATCTGGAAAACGGTAGACCCTAAAGGCCATCCCTGCAACTTCCCGCTAATTCCATATCTAAGCGCTTAAAATTGCTCTTATGACGTTTTTGAGCTCTTCGAGCTCAAAAATATAATTTATATATTATTTCGAGCTCTCCAAGTTCATAGAGTTAGCTGCTCTAAGTTTTTGAGCTCTTCGAGCTCAAAAAGTCTGATTGAAGTTTAGTGAGACAGTATTATTTGAATTTTCAAACTGCAATAACTTCTGAATGAATAAATCGATTTTCACGCTTTGGTGGCGATCGACGTGGTTTTTAAGGCTCTTATAATTATTTCGTTTCATCAAAAACGATCCAAAAAGAAATGTCGAAGTTATGTGAAAAAAACACTTTTCGAAATTTTTCGTTTTTGATAACTCTCGAACGAATTAACCGATTCTGATAGGACTGGTGGCAATCGACGTGGTTTTTCAAGCTTAAAAGCTGATTAGTTTTCGGAATTGGTCGGTCAAGCCGTTTAAAAGTTATTCCAAAAAAACGATTTTTTGAAAATTTTATTTTTGAGATTTCTCAAAATCTAGCGAACCGAATCGATTCAAATTTTCGCGAAATTTAATAACAATGATATTCTTTCGATCGCTACCTATTTCGATCCGATCGGCCGAGCCGTTCAAAAGTTATAAGAGGTTTACACACACACACACACACACACACACACACACACACACACACACTACACACACACACACACACACACACACACACACACACACACACACAAATTTTCGCGAAATTTAATAACAATGATATTCTTTCGATCGCTACCTATTTCGATCCGATCGGCCGAGCCGTTCAAAGTTATAAGAGGTTTACACACACACACACACACACACACACACACACACACACACACACACACACACACACACACACACACACACACACACACACACACACACACACACACACACACACACACACACACACACACACACACACATACATACATACAGACGTACGGACATCACCGCGGAAACATTCGGGTGATTCATTTGAAAAGCTATAACTTTTGAACACCTTGATAGATTTTAATTTTTGACACGGTATTCAACCCAATTTTTTGAGCTATAAAGACATTGTACTAGGTGAAAAATCGATTAGTTAAGAAATCCCGAAGTTATTATTGAAAAGTCGGAAAAAACATTTTTTTCGAAGTCTGCTGATTACGATATCTCACTAACGGATGAATCGATTCTGATCTACCAAACAGTATTTGAGGTCATTTTTTAAGGTTGAGAGCTGATTAGGTAATGGAAACGATTGGTTTAGCAGCTCAAAAGTTATTTTAAAAAAACATGATTTCGACGAATTTTTTTTTCGGTTTTTTTGAAATTTCTCAAAATCTATTCAGCCGAATCGATTGAAATTTTCAGGTAATCTAAGTTGAGTGGAACCCTTTCGCTTACATTAACCACGTTCCAATCAGTCAAGCCGTTCAACAGTTATTAATAACTTCCCTATTTATTTGAAAATTTTCAATTTTTTTAGCGGAAAGTTAGAAATCAAGATAATATGAATAAAAAATTTTTAACCTGATAACATAATTTTGGAGAGTTCAATACACTTGAATCAAGTAGAAAAATTCTTGATCTAAAATGTTCAAACTAATGTTGTTAGATTTTAATCAGTGCAGTTATATTTAATAAATGAAAAAATTATTTGCAAATAAATGAAGTTATCAAGAGTAAATAAATTCTCCGATCAGTTTAAAATTAAAAATTCCCTTAAAAAAAAGAGTACGATATTAAAATGAGTCTTAAGACTGGACAGAAGACAGCCAACAGTTCCCTCAAACTAAAAAACTAAAGTAGCTTGCATTAGTAAACACATGTTAGAATCAGCTGTGCTCTTATTCACCCCAAAAGTTAGTATTATATGTAACCAACGGTTAAACGCCCTTCACCCTTGGCACATGGCCCTTTAAGTAATTCCACAACCAAGGATATTCCTTATGAAGTGGCTACACTACTCCACCAAACAAGACAGAGATCACTAGGGAACAATGGACAGGAGGAAGAGAGATAGCAAGAGCAGAAGAGCACGAACCTCTTGACTCCGACCACATTCTTATTAATGGCATACATTATTATTGCGGGCGCGAGCACGTACCAAGCTACCAAGGGTTCCCTCAAACCTTTACCTCTATCTATATCGCAGTCTTCCTCTCTCTCACGCGATCTTCTACTAAAGTCTCTCCCTACGCTACACATCAACCTCTGTAACGGCCGCGTCAACGGTTCTGGGCACCTGACGCCCCATAACCAGTAGTCTACACATACCTTTACTTATGTTATTAATAAAAACCCATTACATGTGACCTGTAATGATCAGCCAGGTACTTCTTAACAAGATCAAACCTTTTTTTTTTCTTTTTCGTTTCATTGCTTCCCAAATTTACACTTGACGTTTGCTAATTAAGAATTAATTAGTTGCCAGACAATTTGTAATTTAGTGACAATTAATTATTTAGTCATAATAATGATCATGAAAAAATTTTTAATAATTTTAAATTATTATTATTATTATTTCTATTTTTTCCGAAGACCGGTGATTTCACTAATTAAAGAGTTCAGTAATTCAAAGCCAACTTCCCGATCCAAATTGATGGTAGACTAATTTAATTTTTCATTAAATTTTAATTTTCATTTATTAACTATTTTCACCACACTATTGTCGGTACGAGCACTCATACCATCCTCGGGTGAATATATCTAATAATTAAAAATCTTTATTTAACTAAGATTAAGCAAAGATGTTATTTTATTTAGTTAATTTTTAGTTAATAAATGAAAATTAAAATTTAATGAAAAATTAAATTTATCTACCATCAATTTGGATCGGGAAGTTGGCTTTGAATTACTGAACTCTTTTATTATTATTATTATTATTATTATTATTATTATTATTATTTAATCACAAATTTCTCAAAACACATTTGTGTGAAAAATAAATTTTTTTTTCTAAGATCTGACAATTTCAACTTCATATTAATTATATTTAAAAAATTTTAATAATTTAGATTATTCTAAAAAATCAATAATAATAAAAAAAAATTCCTATCACATAAAAAAAAAAAACAATTTTTCGTATAGTAAAATTAAACCAGAATTCGGTCATTGACGCGTTATTTAAATTCATCGGAATCAATTAACCACAACTAAAATAAAAAATGTCAATGGTTAAACGGAGTTTAAATACACCAGACAGTATAAATAAAACTAAAAATAAAAAGCATTTAAGCGCGTTTACCCATCGGCATCTCAATGGTAACAGGTGCTTCTTATTCGGTTTTAAAACGACAGCAAGTGCATTGGCATCAGGCCTGTATTAATGTAATATAAGTTAAACCGGTGTAGAGTACTACATTGTACAGTAAAGTTACTTCCGAGGGCATTAGAATTGTTGCAGGCTGGCTTGGGGTGCATAACTATTTTATTAACACACACATATTCACATATTCCCATTAAATTAGTGAAACCATTATTTAAAAGTACTAAATTGACGGCGACCCTGCTCCGAAAGCCGTTGGAAGAATAATTTATATTCCGATATGATAAAGTTACGTATGAATAATTAATAAACTCATTTTAACCCGGTCTCGTTATTTTTTATCTCTGATTAAAAACTACCTAAATTTATTTAATAATGATGATAAATTTTCTTTAAATTAAATTAACACGACAGTTGGTCGGCTTTGAGAAAACTTAACTCAAGAAAATTAGTCAAGATATGTTTGTTTATATTTGTCTATGGTGGGAAAATGATAGATGTAAATTAGAATCAAAAAACAGGAAGAGGTCGTGGGCGATTGGCTGAGTTTAAACAATAATTTTAAGGGAGTGAAAGAAATGGTCATGGGGATTGAGTATATCCGAGTCAGTCAAAGGGGAAAAACATTTCACACGGCTCTGTTACGCATATTTGATTACGCACATTGCTACATATTCTTTTACAATTTACCACTTGATTTATATGCTTCAGTTGATGATAAATAATAATGATAACAATAACAATCATATTGCATGCCCATAGACCTCACACCTAACTTATTCGCTCTTATTTACATCACAATTCATTTTTTAACATATAAAATTCCACTGGAGCTTTTATTTCGTTTGAATAATTAGAATTCGTTATTAATTGAGGGACATGTGTGGGAAATTTCACGATTAAATCTGTCGATTGGTCTTTTAGTTATGCATATTTAAGGGGTGGTGATAATATTTTTGACTATAGATACATGAGTCAACGAAACTGATTGATTCAAGAAAAATTTTCGATTAGAAATTTTACTCAAAAATTAGTTCAAGAATTTGTAGAATTTTTAGTTGGTACAATAATTGGAACACACTTGTCAGGCATTAGGACGGGGAACTAAAAATAACGTAAATAAGTAAAAATTAGTTATTTAGTTATGAAAGTGACGCAGGCTGGTTTAGACCACTTTTGGGCGCTAATTTTGGTAGCAAGTACCTAGCTTTGAATTAAAAAGCTTTAAGTTACTTGGGTATTAAGTTTTGGGAACTTATACTTGACACTCAAAAAAAAAAAAACTATTCAATTCAATAAAAATATTATCGAGAAAATTTGAATCTTTTTGCAAGATATTTAGAAAGAATTAATTTAAGAAATTCACGGCGCAATCACGAAAATAAAACAAAGAGGATAAAGAGAAAAATTTCATGACTTTTACTAATTCAACCAATGAAAAATACACTGATAAAAAAAATTAACTTGATTTAAGAGAAAAACTATTGAAATAAGAATATCATTTTCAAAAGTTGTTCTTGATTCAAGTAACTTTTACTTAATTTAATAATTTTTCTATTCGATTCAAAATGATCATACTGTTTGAAATGATTTTCTTGGTTCAATAATTTTTCTCTTCAATCGTCAAATTTTTTGTTAGTTTACCTCTTATAGAGTTCGTAATCTTTCAATTTTGAAATTCACATTTCTTCAGTTTTTTCTATATTCTACGAAGCTTCACCAACTGCAATCCATAATCTTCTACACTGGTAAAAGAATTTATCAATTGTTGATAAATTCATCAATTTGTTCTTTGATTGCATATAACTAAACTTTTTTAATTATTAATAAGTATTTTTTTTGGAAGAACAATACATTTATTAATAATTTACAAATATTTATTAAAATTTAAACAATTTTTTTGAAGTAAATATGTTTTGTTAATAGTAAGATGTAAAGATAATTCATAAACAAATAATGCCATAATTTTTTATTATAAAGACTATTTTATTTATTTATTCCGCTTTCAATAGATCACAGATCTTAATACAGATTCGGCGATTAGTTAGGCTGGTAGGGATTTTCCGCGTTAGGCATATGTAGCTGTGGACTGACTTTTGCATTACACTACCGAATTTATCCTGTGCCTAATCTAAAGATTTAACACAGTCACATGGAGAAACCACAGAGAAAACCCATGTCAGTACAGTCGACTGGAGCGACTACTGGAGCGACCTCCTGCGGCTGTTGAAAGATTCATTCCAACAACCGCTGGGGATTGAACCCTCGCCTGTTGACTCATTGTACAGGCAAGCTATAGCTTGTAGCTATAACTATAACTTATAAGTCTGAGCACTTACGCTGCTCGGCCAACTTCGCCGACTAGGTAAATTTTTATTATTATAAAGATACGATAATTATTTTCAGTGATGAAAAAATTTTGTAACTTATTACAAGCATTGTTTTCTAATTAATTTTTTTATTCGAAAATAATTAATGATTATGATCTAATGGAATTACCTATTGAAGTTATGGAGTTATGAAAAATTTTAAAGTTTAATTTTTCTAGTCAATTTTTATTGAAGGGCCTAAACAAATGTTTATCAAATAATAATATTTATTTATTATCAACTGTTAATAAATCGTTATTAAATAAAGTAATTTTAAAAAAATCATTTATTCTGTTAATTAAACTTATTAGACAATAATAAATCCTTCTATCAGTGTACACTTAAAATGCTTAATTTTGTTTTTATTTGTAGTAAAAGTAATTTTTTTCTGTTTAGAATAATTTATCCTTAATTTTAACAGGCATATGAAAATTGTTAGAATAAACGAATTGTATAGAGAATTTTTTAATAAATTCTACAAGTAAAAATTGACAAAAACTACGCTAAACTAAAAAAGAAAATTAACTTCAATCAAAAAAAAAAAATTCCTGATCGTTGAAAATCATTTGAAGAGCTTCATTGTCTTAAGGGGGTATTCTGGTCTAGAAATTTGAAAAATTCGAATTATTTTTTTTCGCATATCTGCAAAGTTTAGACCCTTAAAAATATGTCCTTGAGTGGATTTTTAAAAATCCGAATTATTTTCTTTTTTTTTTAGATAACCCTCCAGTAGATGTACAGCCAGAAATTCCATACTCACGGTTTCGTCGAAATAAGTATGCTCATAAAGAATTTCAATTATGTAACATATGTTAAATAAAATATCTTTGAAATTAATCAAAATACTTTCATTTTTAAACAAAAAAACTTTGTAATTATCCTACCCTTGTTATATATATTCATCTCATTATTTTGTCGATTTACTGAAGTTTCACTTCTATCGTGTGTGAATCGCACACACACCTTTTTTTTTTCGATTCTTTATTAAGGCGGTATTCTTGTCTAGAAATTTAAAAAATTCGAATTTTTTTTTTGCATATTTCCAAATTTTAGACCCTTAAAAATATGTCCTTGAGTGGATTTTTAAAAATCCGAATTATTTTCGGAGATACCGTGGATTTTGTGACGCTGCTGCTTCTGCTTCTGCTTCTTCAATAGAAGGCAGAACAGCTCTATTAGCAGAAAGAACTTCGCAAAACATCGAGTAGGAAGTAGAAGAAGGCTCCATTTACGGATCTGGGATTCGCGATTAATCCAAAGTGAATATTAAATATTATTGTGAGTCATTTTACTGAAATTGTTTCTCAAACTTTAAACGCGATTTTCTCGAAACTACTTTTTTTAAAGTGGTTGACATGATATCTTAAGTTCTACCCGACCGATTCCTTTGAAATTTAGTGGGAATTTGTTTTATATATCTCTCTATTGCGTCTGCTATGGATTTCAAAAAATTTCAATTTGGAGTATTTTTAAAAAATTCGAAAAGGTCATAAAAAAGGGTAAAAAAAAATTGATATTTTATGTCGACGCCATTTTGTGAATTTTTTTTTTTTTTTTTTACTATAGTCAACGCGATAGCGACATCTTTACAGATTGAGAATTTCTCAAATTTTTTTGTTTCATATCACTACAAGGGCTGGAATCATGTCAACCAGAGTGCACCGTTTTTTTTGTAGCCCCCACTTCACCGCCCTGTAATTTGTCAAATTTATCATTTTTTTTTTTTTTAAATTTTTTTTTATATTCTTGAACTGTCAATAAACATCATATAAAAAAACGGATTATAAAAATGTTTTTCATTTTTTTTTTATGTTAGTTTGAAAAATGCCTAAAATTTAGGCTTCTAGACCGGAATACCCCCTTAATTTAACATTGTCTTATTTAACGAATATTTATCAAATATAATTAAATATTTAGTAAAATTCAATGACTTGTGTTTAATATAAACGATTTTTTAACTGTTGATAAATATTTTTATTAATCATTAGCATTTAATCTTATTAAATAAATGATTTATCAACTGTTAGTGAATGTCAATTCAATCATTTACTGTTAAAAAATAATATGTTACCAGTAAATAAAGCTCATTAACTGTCAAAAAATCTTTCTATCAATGTAAAAACCACAGAGTCTCATAAATTCGAATAGATTAACACCACCGAAAAACTTGGAACCCCTTTAGTCCAAGAAATAAAAAAGCAAAAGTCTTCTTACGAGCGCGACAGGTAGTTCCTACAGAATAAAACAGAAAGCCTAAAGACTAAGCGAGAGAAAGAGAGTAGAGTAACTATCTCGAGTGTCTGTGACGGTGGTTGTGCATGTGTTGGGTGTTCACCTGGCGGGAGGTGGGCGGTTTTCTCGTAGGAGAAGGTGCAGGTCTTGTTTCTCTTGGTAGGAAGAGCTTGGTGGAACTGGTAACTGGCATGGTATCGGTCTGGCAAGAGGGGAGTGATTGTTAGAATAGAGGGACTAGTGTAGAGTGTTGCGGTGAAGCTTGACCGGCCCTCTGGTTTCTGTTTTCTGTTTTCTGGTCTCTGTTCTGTTCTCCGGTCTCTGGTTTCTGGTTGAGGGGCCTCAGCTAGTCCAGTCTGCTAGTCTTGCCGGGACAGCATAGCACGCCTCCTGCTGCACTAGAGTTCTTACTAGTTTAACGACACCTCTTTCTGTCAAACAAACAAACTTCCTGGTACCTGATACCTGCTGCAGGTCGCGTTGCCTGCTCTCGCTCCTGCTCCTGCTCCAGCTGACCGGGAAGAAGGGAGTCAAGTGTCCAAGATCCAAACAATCTTCAGTCATCCAGTTGTTCAGTGTCGCGTGCGTTCTCTCCGTTCAAGCGTTTGTTTCTCTATAATTTTATCTATTTATCACAAACACTTGTCCAAAAATTACGCCAAATTTCGCGAACTGTGACTGTGACCGCTCGAGCTATTTATCACCAGATTTGCCGCCAATTATTGGGATTATCATTATTGATGGAATTTTGTTGAAATAAATTTAAATAAATCATTTGCCGTCGGACTTGTTTTGTGACAGGTGACAGTTTTTTTTGGTATTTTGTGCGATTTTTTTTTTTTTTTTTTTTTAACTAGTTTGTGCAGGAGATTTTTTTGTGACAAGTGGCCGGTTATTTTGGTTATGTGCTACTGTGCAGGGGTTTCAGTGCGAGGTTGTACTTACTCTTTCTGAAGAGACTTCGATGCCCGGGGTACTTCCTATCGAGGAAATTTAGAGGAGTTTTTTGGTTTGGTGAGTTTTTTTAGTCTTGTTTATTGGCTAAATTTGAGATCTGTCATTTTTGGGGAAATCATAGAAAAAATTGCGTTTAAGGTTTAAAGATGTTTTTTTAAGATTTTAGTGGGATTAATATTGATAAGAAAAAATTTTAATTATTTTTCAAATTAATTTGAATTTTAGAAGTTTTATAAAATTGACTCCGTGATTTTTTGGTGAATTTTTTAAAATTTTGGTAAATCAAATAAGAGCTGAAAAAGGATCTTGAAATTTTTTTTTAGTTATTTTGGTGAAAATTGGAGGAATTTTTTAAAATGAATACTTAGAATTAGTTTAAAAAAATTTTGAGTGAATTTGATTTGTAAGAAGAATTTTAAAAAATTATTTATTTGGTAAAAAAATGACCAGGCAATTTTTAAAAATTATTTAAAGTGAAATCAGGATTTTATTTAAGTATAAAATTATTTTTTAAGTGAATAAATGTTCAAAATTAGTTCAAAAAACTTTTATACGAAATTTGATTTGAAGAAAAAAAAAATTTTATATTAAGTTAAAAATGAATCAGAAAATCTTAAAAAATGTATTGAATTTAATGTTGGATCCAAATTCATTAACAAATTTTTTTTATAATGAAATAAAGATTTTTTTTTACTTAAAAATTTTTCTATACAAAATTAATTGAATGAATTTACGATGAAAATTAATCAGGAATTTAGTTTTTAATACAATTAAACATTTTAATTCACTCAAAAATAATTTTATATTTATTTATTAGGTTGATGATTTATTAAGCAATTTTTTAAAAACTAATTATTGAGCGATTTTCTTAAAAAATAAATGAAGACTATTATTCAAAAAAAAATTTAATAATTTCATCGAATATTGAGTAAAAAATTCTACTTTTTCTACTTACTTATGTTCTTATCTTCACAATTACAATAACAAATAAATAGTACAGCATTAAAATATTTATAAAAGACTTGTAGCATTAAACTAAACTATATGATAATAATAACTAAAGCCGTTACTTTTTTAGCGGTGAAAAATTAAGGATAAAAAGTCGAACAGTAGGTAAAGTTTATTATCGTTATTTTATTATCTTTCGGAGGGAAAGAATTTTAAAAAAACAGGAATGAAAAGGAAGAAAACTTTTTTAATAGTAACGGAGCGTCGAAGTACATCTGCTTGTACTTTCTTACACCCTTGTATTTATTGTACTACTTACTACTGTTAAAGACGCTACAAACCCTTCGTATGTCCATCCAATACAAATATAAATATATACAGAGGGACTTTTTATTCTAAGACAACTGCCGGCGGAGGGTGGCAGTTGTTGCTGTCAGGTGGCAAATTAAGGGCGGAAACTCTACGACATTAACTACTTACACCTTAACCTTTACTTGCATTAGGCTCCGGACAATTAAGACTTTCGTTACCCATTAGTTACTTAATTTATCATTTAAAAGAGACAAAAACTTCAGATCATACAAAACTACCCTTAACAATTTTTTAAATTCACCACTAAAAAATAATCTAGAGTGAAGTTCACTTAAAATAAAAAATACTTGATTCAACAAAAATATTTTTGGTTAAAAAATTTTTTTTACCCTCGAGAAAGAACAAGTAATCCGTCATCGAGTAGCTGTACAGGAAAATCATTTGTGAAGAATTAAAATCAAGATTTTGATCAAACTACACGGAAAAACCAAGATGACACTGAATATCATCCCAGGTTATACTGAGTGAAAAAAAATTTCAGATAGTAACTAGTATAATCCAGATTACAATGAGTATAATCCAGATATCATGTAGTATAATCTGGATTTTTCTAGCTACTATCTGAAAATTTTTTTCACTACAGATATCACTGAGTGTAATCTGGGATGATATCCAGTGTCATCTTGTTCTTTCTGTGTATTAAGGGAAACGAGAAAATTAAAAAGAATCTTTTTTGTAAAGCATAAAATCTTCTATAAAAAAATTTTATTATTTTTTTGTATCTTCAATATTTCACTTATAATTTCACTTTCAATCTTTTACCATGAATAATATGCATGAAGCGACTTACTGAAAAATTATTTGTGAAGAATTAAAAATTGAGTAAACTATTAGAGATACAAGAAAGTCAATGAGGACCTTTTTTATAGTGGATTGAATTTCCTACAAAAAAGTTCTGTATAAATTCTTTGTATCTCCTCTATTTTAGCCAGAATTCGAATTACAAATTTTTGGTAAAATTGTTTAATGTTCAACTTTTTCTCTTTATCGTCTATATTTAATTTTCTTGATTTGGTACGTGAATTTCTAGAAATAAATTCAAACTGAATATTTCAAAACAAGAGTCAAATTTTTTCGATAAAATTTTTCTTACCTCAAGTACTTTTTTTCCGTGTACGAGCAGACAGTGTAATGACCATAGATAAAAAAGTATCAGAGTATCAGCATCACGTCACGCGAGCCGTAAAACAGAAAATGCCAGCGTTAAGTAAAGGATAACTCGCGTATCATATGGTTGGTGTGTGTTACTATAACTATAACTATAACTTCAACTAGTACTGTACGGCGTACGGTGTCTCTACTCATGATAGTCGCGATACACACATTCATCTCGTATTATAATAGCTACCGATTTATTTACCGTAAGTATGAGGTGATTATCGTTATGCTGTCGGTGCGTTAAGTGCCGTCGTTACTCCTCACTTTTATCAGTAAAAATTTTTAATTTCCCCTCCCCTTCTCCACCGCGTTTTTTCGGGCAATAATCGGGCTCTCCTGTAAGAAACAAGCGAAATAAAAGAGAGAACGCGAGAATAAAGAGTGAAGATGAAAGACGCAAGAAGGAAGCCCCCAAGGTGTGACCGGAGCTTTTTCATCGAACCGGTTTCATTTCTTTGATCGGTATGTTCGTGTTTTACTGGCTTCACTTCAGGGTTTGTCTGAAGATACTGATAATTTTGATTATTATTATTACTTATTACAAATTAATATTATCATTTTTTCTACAAAAAACTCAGCTGCAATTCTCAACGAAGTCTAATAGTTGATCAATTTAATTCGAGTATTTACAGTGCTCGTAAAATTTTTTAGAAACTTACATTTCTTTTAATTAAATAAAAAAATAAAAAAAAAGTCATATAAATTTCCATAGATTTTAGTAAAAGTTGCGTAAGAAAATTTTTAACCAGACTAAAAAAAAAAAGATTGCAAAAGGTTCAATTCATCGCCAATAGGCGGCGCATTGTCGTGCATTGCGTTCGCAGAGTTAATCCAAAGTAATAACCGCATATCAACTATCATATATTGATGTTAATAATTTCATGTCAACGAGATAAAACTCAATAGATACCAATCATGAATTAAAGTAAATTTATACATTGTAAACAGTTTAAAACACTAGAAGTTTTTCATTGATTTCTTAAATCTTGGAATTAAATTCTTCATCCCAAACAATTGAAATTTCGATAGAAATTTTAGTTGATGGTTGAAATAAATTTCGTAATTTACGATTTACTGTTACGTTTGTCGATTTAAAAGCTTGAATGATATATTTGACAATTTGGATCAGTGCGGCCAGATCGTGGGTAAAAAGTTCACCCACCCAACATTATACACCGTGCTATTTTGCATAGGGAAGGGGAACTTTTTACCTACACAGAAAGAAAAATTTCTTGATTGGAGAACAAAATTCTTGGCTCAAAAAAATTTTCGGGTGCCTGAAGGAAAAACGAAGTTGTGTTGGCCAAAGTAAAAATTTTTCTTGAAATTCTATTCTTGGTGGAAGTAATTTTTTCTCAATTCAAATTATCATAAATACTTGATATAATAATTTTTTATATTTGATAATTCAATGTAATTCAATATTATTTTATTTTCCCATTTGACATGTTAATCAATAAAAATATTAATGAAAATTGACTTCTATCGAGATATTTAATTTTTTGGAGCAAGAGAGAAATTTTCTCAAGACAAGAAAATTTACTTCTGTCAAGAACTTAATTTTTTGGAGCAAGAGAGAAATTTTCTCAA
>CAJNRD030001114.1:6978039-7075695 GCA_905319865.3 Cotesia congregata
TGAATATTTGATACCTATTTTATATTATTTTAGCGTGCAATTATACATATTGAATGTAAAAAAATGATTCAATATTATTTGATCTTCCCATTTGACATTTTAATCAATAAAAATATTAATGAAAATTGACTTCTATCGAGATATTTAATTTTTTGGAGCAAGAGGCTGAATTTTCTCAATATAAGAAGATTTTTTTGACTTGAATAAATTTTCTAGGAACAAGATACGTATTTCTTAAAGCAAGAGAATTAATTTTGTTGGAATAAGTGAAATTTCTTGTGTCAAAAAAAAATTTTTTTTTTTTGCTCAAGAAAATAATTAGGAAGAAAAATATTTTTTTGGCTCAACTAAACTTTTTTTCTGTGTACGATCTGGCTGCATTGATTTGGGTGGAGTAAAATTTGTGTCCTTGCATTTATATTTCCGAATTAAATGTTTTGTAAGTTTTGCTCTTATATAATAATGATGAACAAGAAAATTTTTGATGTGAAGTCCCTTTCGACTGTTGAAAATTTTATTTTTAGTTATACAAGTTTAATCCTGATTATCACCTCCAGGCTAGTTTTGCTGCTAACCGACATCATTTTTAGAATATTGATAGTTTTGGCTTCTATATTTATGATGTTCGTGTACGTCTCTTTAACTAAAGTTTCCGTAAAGTACTTGGTATATCCAAATCAAAAAAAATTTGTTATTTTCTTCATGATTGATCTAATCAGGATTTTTTTAATTTGCAAATTTTTTTCCTTTATTACTTCAAAATCGACTTTTCTTGTTAACGATAAAATGTGAAGATCATTCATAATCAAATAATACAATAATCTTTAATATTAAAGATACGAGACACTAATTATTTTGACCGTTAAAAAAATTCTATAAATTATTACGATCATTTTATTATTTCATTATTAATTGTATTTTTGATATTTTTCAATTTGAAAATAATGATTCTGATCTAATGGAATTATCTATTGAAGTTTTGGGGTTTAAAAAATTTTCAAAGTTTAGTTTTTCTACTCAGTTTCTATTCAAAGATGTAAACAAATGTTTATTAAAGATTAATAAATATTTAATAATTGTTAATACACCGCAAATAATAATTGATTTATTAATTTTTATTAAACTATTTATTATTGAAAAATCATTTATTGTCAGTTAATATAATTTATTATTTATTAGCAAATTCTTCTCTCAGTGCAAAAAAAAAACTAACTCTATTTCTGGATCTCTGATAATTTATTAGTGAATTTTAATACCTAGATTTTAGAGTTTAAATTACGAATAGTAAAGACTTTTTGTATTAACTTTGTGATCTAATTTTTTTGACTTCATGTTTCAAATTATCAAATTTATTTATTAATAAAACACTGATAAAAGAATTTGTTAACTGATAATAAATATTATTTAATAATTAATTTATCAACAGTTAATAAACATTTATTAGATCATTGAATGTTAAAAATTTATTTATTAACAGTTTATGAATTAACAGTTAATCAAGCTTATTAACCATTTCCGAATCCTCCTATCAGTGTACTTAGACTAGATCCACAATATACAAATATACAGTTACCCATTGGTATTATATCTTCAGAGTAAACTTGAGTTAAGTTTAGATTCCTATAAAAATGGTTATTCGCGATAGACGAAGAAGGATAAGAAGTGAGGAAAAGACCAAGCAAAAGTAGAAGGAAAAATGAAAATAAAAAATGAAAAGCTGGACCTGCTAAATAAAAGATACTCAAGTAAACGTATATTAACTGAAACTAAGTGTGCAAGTAGCTCCAATCTATTTATAGGACCGGTGTGTTGGTGAGTGCATGGTAATGCACCAGAAAAGGACGGGAAGGATCGGATACTACATACTTTAGTATGTGAGTGTAAGTGAGTGTTTCTGATGCATTGGAGACTTGGCCGTGCCACACCTGGCCCCGATTACATTGCATCCTACCTATATCTATTCTACTTATATATATATATATATATATATATATATATATATATATATATATATATAGAAATAATTTATGCTAACATATTTTTATTCACTGATTTGCAAGTTCAAAAATAAATAAAGCGGCGTCGTATGAATTATTGTCCTGGTACTTTAGCAGCCAATTCATCGGGTTCTGTTAATTTCCGTGGGAAAGATTCTAGGGTTGAGTCATTACTAAATGACTGAGGAATGTTGGGACTTATGGATGCGTTTATTTGCTAGTATACATACTCTTAATGCAAGTGCAATTCTAAACATATCAGGTGTTTTGTATGCTTACACTTAATAGGGAGTACACAATCTGCCACTTAACATTCATTATTATTTTTTTCCAATTAGTAATTAAAAAAAATTTTTTTTTGTGGAAAATTGAGAAGTTTTTGATAGTCAAAATTTTTAGTTGAAAGAGATTTGAAAATGTTTTATAATAATGATGATAATAACAATAATTATAATAATAATGAAATGTGTGTGAAATATCCACATGTCTAGATTAACTTAAAAATACCAAGCCGCGAAAAACTGTGGAATTAAAAAAAAATTTTAAATAAGGATATTTTTTCAATTTTTTTTTTTTTTGGGTTCTTTTGTTATGATGTTAATAATTAATACTTTTGAATATATTTCTAATAACAATAATTTATTAGATGTATAAATTTCACCCCAAATGTCAACAAATAAATAAACAAAAAAATTCTATTAATATTTGCAGACAGTTAGAGTATGACATATGATATCGATAAATATTTAAACAAAATCAGGAAATAGTTAATAGGGGAGTAAACAGTCAAGTGTACAGGAAGTAGAGCAACAAGTTGTCATGACTTACACATTTAAATGACCGTTAAAAACCGTAGCACCCCTTTTCAGAAACAGGTGCGTAAATACCTGCTCGGTGTCCGCGATTAATGCATGCATGTAATAAATAACCGTGGAGGAAAAATTAAACGTCACCATCGAGTATCCACGCGTCGGCATACTTAACATTGACTTGATACATGAGATAAAAAATTTAAAAAATATATTATCAACAATAATAAATTGTTAATTGGTTTTTGAGCGATTTAATGCCTGATATTTTAGTTGTTTGGTAATTTAAAAGATAAGTTTTATTTGCGCATGCCTATCAGAAAATATTGCAAGTTGTATTTTCAGTGTAACGAGGTGCTAGTATACATGTTTTTTCTCACATATGATAGTATGAAGTACTTAGTTATAGTTATAGTACGCACCATTGCTCGCTTGGCTCTACTGTTTTGTATTACAGACTCAACTCAGTACACTTTACACCAACACTTTTACTGTAATAACTACACGCGGCTTGTTTAACAATCATTATTTGCGAGCTTGAGGTTATCGAGATCCCTATCAGATCGAGATCAAATCGCAGACGCGGACGGCTTCAGAAAAATAACCGACTAAAGTTTAAATAAACCTTCGCATTGTATTCAGTACCATAACCCTTTCAAAATTGTCACATTAATAGTATTTATATTTTATGGTCACTAAGTTGTCCTAAGAAAGAACACATAGGATTCTAAATGCACAATTGCTCGTAATTTTAATTATTTTTTTTTTTTTTTTTTGTTAAATATCAGTTTAATAACTTACTACAATTTTTTCATGATTGTTATTAAGCTTTAGTAATTGATATCTTGGCTATTGTGGGTTTAACAAAAAATTTTTAACAAAAATTGTAGCTAAAAATTTCTTCTATCCAATAAAATTTGGCCGGTGTCTTAATCTTGATTTGTTTTAAAGTTATGAATTTTGAAAATTAGAACAAAATTATTGAATTTTTTGTTTTCAAAAATCTTCACAAATATGTTAGACGAAAAATACGAATCCAATTTTTTTTTCACACAAAAATTTTACGATTACTTATTCGATCAATTCTCAAAATAACTACTAGAACTAATTTTGTAAAAATTATCTGGTAATTTTTATTAACAATTTACTAAATATCAATGAAATAATATCAGTTTAATACATAAGTACATTTTTAATCATTATTAATCTTCAATAATTAATATCTCGGTTGCAAGTGGCTTTATGTAAAAAAGTTTTCAACAAGAATTGTAGCTCCAAGTCTCCTGTATCCAAAAAATTTTGGTCGGTATCTAAATCTGGATTCCTTCAAAAGTTATGAATTCTGGAAGTTAGACCAAATTCTAGAATACTTAAATGTTTTGTCAAAATCTATCAAAAATTTACTAGACGAAAAATGTGTCAAAATTTTTTTTCTCAATTTTTTTAATCAACTTCACAATTAATTCTGTAAGAACTTTAAAAATAAAATGTTCTCAACTAATTTTAAATCAATATAGTTTGCGTATAAATATTTTCTCAGGTAGTTTGAAATAACAAAATTACACAGAAACAAAAACACAAAGCAAAGCCTCGGAAGGATGATAAGCGAAAAAAGTAAACCCAGTTAATTTACTTTTTTGGTGATTTTTATAACAAAAAAAAAATTCCCTCGAGGCCGGAAGTTCCCGGAGAAAAAACAGAGAAAAATAGTTTTTACAAAAAAAATTTTTTATGTCCGAGCATCCGGTGGGGAGCGAGTGACGCAACGGTGAGAGTTATACCAAGTAACAATTCTACAATCCAAAAAGCAACCCGTTGGAATAATGTAGTGGTGCTATCTAGACAATACACCACCGTATTTTAACATTTTTATGCCGTACATGTCGAGGAAAAAGTGTAGTAGAGTAAGAGCTGGACAAGCAAATATAAGTAGTAGTCTTGATAAAAACCTTGTCGACTTCCTGTGCCACCCGCCGTACCTCCAAGGTCGTCTCATTGCGTTAAATTCCCTACATTACTTATATTATATTTATACTAAGGCCTGCGGGCTCCCACCTTCACTCCTCCTCGCTTTTTTGAATCGCGGTATCAACGCTAATCACCGCTTCCAAGGTTATCGCCGAAACACAGAACCCGCGGAAATAATGCGAGTTTGTTGCACGACTCATCATTTGAAGTATCAGACTTCACAGTGCTTTACGATTGAAAATTTTTTTGCCTCATTTCAGCAAGTAATTTTATTACTATACCTATGTTAGTTCTTGAAATCAAGGTATTTTGCATACTATTAGATACATATTATGTACATTAATTCCATTAGAGACGCCTGCACGTTATCGTATTAGTACAACTGTTTTAAATTTTTTTTAATTTTATTTTTTTACGATCAAATGAGCATTATCAGTCGTGAACTTTTGTATTTCAGACTTTTTTTTCATAATTGAAATTATAATTAATGGATTAATATGTAATGCACTGAAAAAAATTATTGATTTAAGAGAAGTATTTTTGATCCAAAAACAAAATTATTTCGAATATAATATCAACAGATTTTCGTGTGATACGTTCTATTATAAGTTAGTTCTCGGGTTGGCCGGTGTGTGGCTACGCTCTCTCGTTTGTACAAAAATATCACCATAGTATAAGTATAAAAACTTCTAACTTTTTTTTGATAAAGTAAATTACAACACAATTTCTTAGAATGAATTTTATTACAAAAATTGAATTTTTATTTGATTAGCTAAATGCTGCATTAATGCATAATTTTACATTAAGAATTTTTCACTCCAAAACGGAATATCTTGAAGCAAGAATAGAATTTGAAAGAAAATATTTTTCAGAATAAAGTATTATAAATTCAAGTAAAAGTTAAAACTTGATATTCTGATTAATGATAAAAATATTCCTTTTATTTCCCATAGAAAACTTAAAGTTGCATTCTGAATTTATAACGACCTAAAACGTGATAACAGTCGAGTTGACTAAAAGACATAAACCTGGCAGATAATAGTGGGCACGGTGAAGCAGAATTTCTCGCACTTTCACGACATCTTCCCGTGAAACACCTTCTGCATACACAAATCAATTCCCATGCTCACCTCGTACTGGATAATGATATCCACTTGAATAAATAGACTCTTTACTCAACTCGATCGTTATTTACAGCGTAACATTGGCATAAGCTTCCTGTCTCCTATCTCCGTCTCTTATATGTATCAATCCTAATGTGTCTTCCACACACGAAATCGAAAAGTCTACCAAGAATTTGCACTGTTTTTAGCCCATTAATTTCCATTGGTACTTTGCTACAAAAAATGGTAAATCGTAATCGAGCAAAGTCGCCGGTCGGTAACTGACCAGCGGAATGACAAAAGGAAGCTGAGACCGTGGACAATTGATTGGTCCTGGCACATCCTGTCAATCTCCATCTCTTTCCATCTCTCTTTCTATTTCATGGGAAAATCCGAGAACTCGTATCGTATCGTATCGGTTGTTTGATTCTTCTATTACATTAAGCCTTCTTTTATATTTAGTACAACTTTTTTTTATTTATTTTTTTTACTTCCCGACCTCACCTCTTCCGACTTTTTCTTCACTGAAAAAAAAAAAAAAAAAAAAAAAAAAAAAAAAATGCTTGATTTAAAAATAATATTCACTTAGAAATTTGACTTTTGGAAAAGTTAAAAAAATTTTTTTCAAGAGCAAAATTTCTTCAAACATTCAGCCGTCCAATCAATATTTACACTTCTGAAAATAATTTTTTATCAGCATGAATTAATTAAATTCATTCCCATGACATAAAATTGATGAGATTCAAATAAAAAATACTGCGGTTATTAATCAAAAAAGAAATACAGTTGTATAAAAAGAAATCGATCTGTAGCAAATGAATTAGCAAATTGTATAGACTTAGTTTACGAGCATAATACAAAATAAAAGTAAAATAAAGACTAAAGACTTAAGACTAAAGTATAAAATAATAAAATATAAGTACCTACACTAGATACCAACCTGAGAACGAGGTGGTTTACCGTTAGTGTGCGGGCGGGTCTACTCGATATTATAGCGATTCCTATAAATATATACTCATATCCCTCGGACAAATTCAATAACCATTTTACTACAATTATAATAACATATAATCCCAAATAATAACCGATCGACTATGTCATGAGTCATGATAATCGTCGGTGATCATTTGATAAATATTTATTATTTAAAACTTTTATGTTCATATTATCAATCCAAAACAAAATTATTAATGTTATATATTATTATTATTCTTATAAATTTTTTTAACATCATTAAATATGTATTCAAAGTGATTCCTTGTCAACACTATAACAACAAAATCTATAAAAAGATAGAAAATTAATATTTTGATCTTTTTTTTTTTTTTTTTTTCAATTTCGTGAATTTTCGCCATTCTCGCGGGTTATTATTTTTAAGGATATTATTTAAATTATTTATTATTATTATTTTTTTAAGTAATAAAATTGAATGATTCAGTGATGAAAGGACAATTCCTTAACATTTAACCAATAACAGGAATTTTGTATCTTTCTTTTATTTACAATACGAAAAGAAACGTCTGAATAAAAGTTGTCCAGGTGTTGTCCGCGTGCCAATTGCACTAGTTTTAAGCGGCACGCCAGTACAGGAGAGAGAAAGTCTTATTCTATGTATTCTTATAACTTATAATACAAAATATAATACCACACACCATACGCTATTATACAGATATAAAGCAGATACACATTAAGCTAAACCAGCACCCGTTATTATACATCCAGGCTAGCACATAATGTAACAGGCTCTCAGGAGTCAGGACAGAAGTAGTATAGTATATATATAATATTCGTCCTTTTGTACTCTCTCTCACTCTATCTCTCTCTTCTCGCTGTTGACTTTTAGATAATATAACCCAAGAGTCGTTATGTATTAAGAGGATTAGTATATTTGTATTTATATTCTACGGCGCGTGCCACAGCCACAGGTGCATTTCTTAACTTTTAATGACTCTCACCACCTTTTTACCTTAAACCCTCGTTTACTATCATCATTATTATTTATGGTAATTATTTTTCATCATAAATTATTAAAATCATTTTTCAATTTGATGACAGATAATTTTTTGCAACGTGGGAAAATATAGAAGGAATTTACTGATAAAAATTTTCATCAAAAAATGATGTCAAGTCATCCTTGAAAATTCTTTAGAAAACGAAAATAATTTAAACATTGGAGAGTTTTTAAGTGGGAGTTTATGACCCACGGAATTACATAATGTATTGACTATCAACAAAGTTGCCAGTTTTTGATTTTTATTTTCTAGATTTTAGTGTTGAGGATTATGTATTATGTATATTGAAGTGAATTATGCCCAGTAGCTTCCAGAGTATTGCAGTACTGAGTACTCATTGTATATTGCATTGGGTATAGTTTGCCCGATGCATTGTCACGCCTTGTTAAGTCCTGAGTGCCGTCATTACGCTCAGATCAAGAGAATCAAGCGCGAGGTTACATCTTTTACTGCTCATTTGTATACATTGATTCTTTTTTAAAAGTTTATTTAAACAATTCTGTGAGAACTTTAACAAACTTTTGGTTTTTGTTATTATAAAAAATTGTTGGAAGAATTTTTTTTAATTTTTACTTAATGACAAAAACTGAATATTTTTTTCTGAAACTTAATAGAAAATTTGTAAAACTATTTTTCGATGATATCAATTTTTTTTTAATTATTTGAATTCAAGAATGAGATAGCGAAAAAATAATAAAAATAGGTAGACTTGTTGAAAAAATTTGGTATTTGTTGACAAATTTTATAAACAGTCTAAATAGGTACAAATCAATTTTTTTTTTACAATAAAATAAAATGCCTAAAAAATTGGGCTCCAAAGTAAGCCGCCCGTCATTTTTTGAATAAGAACACTGTGTTAAATTAAGTTAACTCTAGACTATGGTCAATAAACGCAACCTAACGACTTTGGTCAAGTGATGAGAGATTTGCCGCAATGCTTTTAGAGCGTACAGTGTTGCCAAATCATACACGTTTGACAGGCAGAGATTAGAGGTGTTTTCGGCAACGCCGCGGA
This sequence comes from Cotesia congregata, assembly GCA_905319865.3. Taxonomy (NCBI): domain Eukaryota; kingdom Metazoa; phylum Arthropoda; class Insecta; order Hymenoptera; family Braconidae; genus Cotesia; species Cotesia congregata. Next base: position 6,986,944 of record CAJNRD030001114.1, read on the forward strand.
CAAAAAACTACTTACGACTCTAGTCAAGCGATGAGGAAAGCCCCGCAAACTTTTTTAAGAAATTTTTTTTTCAGCAATATTTAACGTTTTCGAAAATGTTTGAATAAAATTATGAGGGGGAAATACGTGTAGAAGGCCGTTTTCATGCTGATTTTCATTAATTTTTTTAAGGTATAACAAATTAATATTATTTATTGAAACTATCAGGTTATTTTATATATATTTATATATATATATATATTATATATATATATATATATATATATTTTGAAATCAATGGCACAGAAAAATTACTTCATTTATATGTGTATCTTCCATATAAACCTCAATTCCAAAAAAAAAGTAAAAATTTGCATTTTTTAGAGGGCTGTGAAATTAAGTCGTGATTTTTTGCCACTTTTTCATACATTGTTTATTAAAAAAAAAATAGTTTAAATAAAAATATCGCTTCCGATTGAGGTTCATATTCAAGGTAATTGTATAAACAAAATTATAAGCCATATCGCAAGATGATTGGTTTAAAACTCTTTGAGCTAGACTGCACACAGTTTTGAAAAAACTCGTTTCGAGAAAAACGCCTTTGAAAAAAAAGTGACAGAAAAAGTTAATGTAAAATAGTATTAAAGTAATTACTAAATCAGTTATAACTTTTGAACAAATAGTAATTTTGACTTAAAATTTTAAATCTATATTTTGAATAGTTTAACAAGCAATTTATAAAAAAAAAAAAATTGAATTTTTTTAAGCCTGTACACGTATTTCCCCCCTTAATATATTCTAAAATGTTCAAGGAACAAAGTCAAATTTTTTTGAATAATTTTAGTAAATATTGAAGATGTAATAAAAAAAATATAATTGAGCGCGGCGTCACGCTCATAGGGTGACCATCAGTCTAGGGTTAAAAAATGATGAATTTAATTTCGTTGTAATTTTTAGAAAAACTAAATTTTTCAACTATAAAAAAATACTTGTGTAGAAAAGGCAAAATCTACCCAAGTACTTTTAAAAAATTAAAAAATTTTATTAATTAAAAAAATTATGGATCGCTAATTTCTTACTCAAAAAATTGGGCTAGATAGAAAAAAATTTCAAATTATCATATGATTATTGAAACTTAAAAAAATTTGTTTCTCAAGTCTTAATTCACTTTTCAAACAGTTATATCAGTTCTTACGATTTTTCTTTTAAATTGATTAAATATTTCGATCAATGTTTTCAAAATAAGAATGTATAATTCAAGTTAAACAAAATCCGTTGAGTTCACGCATGACTGTCTTGCGTGTATTCTTCCCGGTGAAATTTTCCCAATAAACTAAACAGTTCTTCTTCTGCAAGAACTACCTTTAGAAAAGGTATTTTGTGAAGTAATGAGGGAGTTTGGGGCCAACAATATACAATACACAATATATAATGTGCAATAGACTCAGTACTTGGGTAATATAACATGGATCGCAGACTAGTTTGAAGAGTTGTTGAAGTTGAAGTAGTTGATGTTTAGGGAAATGTTATGGAAGTGGAATGCAGCTGAATAACCGTGAAGTAAAGGGTAAGTGAAAACGATCGGTAGACCCCCCCTGGCTCCAGCTTATGGACTCGTAATATTATATTATAAGTTAAGGCAGAGGATAAAAGTTTGTTGTTTAAGTGGGTGAGTAAGCTAAACTCCGGCTGCAAAAGAGCACAAGTATCTGTTACTGTTGCTGTTGTTGTTGATGATGATGCACCGTGGGAGTCCAGGTGGTTCTCTGCCGGCTAAAGAGCAACTACGCATCTCCAGCAATTGTTTATGACTACTGAACGCTAACCATTTTGCGCTAACTACCCCCGAGTTCAGTTTAAGATACACTTACCCTTTATTTTGTTGTTAAATGGCTGCACTTGTTCATGAGAAAATTTATTTATTTATACATTGAAAGTTGGAAGTAATCATTGTTATTATTATTATCATTATCAGTAATAATGCCGAGTATTGACTTTTAGAGACCAAGGCCACCCAAGCCGGCAATTTTATTTTATTTGCTGTTTAGAGGTTTATTTTCTATTTAAAAGGTGTAAACTAGCTGGTGTTGTAAAATTCTGTTGATTGAAGGATAAATGGGATTGTATGCAAGTGTTAGTGTTCATGAGCTAATCAGAAACAAAATTAAATTGAACATACAAAATTTTGTTCATTGACTAAAGAAGCCTTTTTTTATTAATAAAATAACTTTTTATTAAAATATCATTTATTCTTAAATTAACGTAAAAGAATTTCCATTCAAAAGTACTAGACTTGAAAATTTAATTAATGATTATTTGAGCTGAACAAGTAAATAGTCAACTTAATAGTATTAATGTTATTGGCTTGATAATATTTATTTTATTATTTTTATTAGAAACTATAAATAATTTAAATCTAACCCAAGACCAGACTCGAACCCTCTTCGATGTCTGCTCTTAAAAAAAAAGTAATACAACTTCATCAGTACACCGTTCCAGTACCAGTTTTTAATCTGTTGATATATTAGTAATATATGTGATTTTAGTATTTTGTTTGGGATTTGTCGACGTCACTGCTGTCGAATTGTCTAAAGCCAATAACATCATCTTCGAGAGTTTAATTATTTTATTTTGGAGTAAGTTAAATGAATCTCTTATTTCGAAAAATTTTATTTTGTTAGTCCGAAATATTTTATATTTAAATGCAAAAATAAATAAATATTTCCTGATAAATATTTTAACTTTATTGAATGTTTTCTATGTAGAGTTAACTATAGCTATTCACAAAATTTATTCGGTTCAGAAAAATTTTAATGTATACCAATAATCTTACACAATCAAAACTTAAAATATAAAAATATAATATCTTTTCTTTAACCACATAATTTTTCCTGAGGCCTCACTAAATTTCTTCTCAATCACGGAACAATAAAAAGAAAAAGAAATAAAAAAAAAACTTACCTGATCTCAATATTGAAATCCAGTTCACGGGTTTCCGGCGGTGTAAATAAAAAAGTTGAATAAACGGTAGCTAGTAACCAGTCAAATTATAGCTCATTCATCTTGCTTTCATTCATCTGGTAAACAGATCCTCTCTCTTACCTGGTACACCACACACTAGTCTTCATCCAGCCGGTCCTAAGTCATCGGTAATAAGCAAAAAAGATCACCCAAGAAACCCGATTACGGAGCAAACCTCCTCGCCACAATAACACCAGTAAAGTGAGAGCCAATACATTCAGAGATGAAAAGAGATGAGACGAAATGAGAGGAGATGAAAATACTACCAAGAAATTATCAACTTGGGCGAGATAAAAAGCGTAGCGAAGTCAATTTTACTTTGCTAGCTCTGCATTATTTTAATAATACAATTTATATAATAATAATAATAATCATAAAAATAATAATAAATAATTCCATAAAATTCCTTTTGAGATAAGTTCTCACATGCCTAGGTTCATTTAAAATTTTTAATCTCCAGAAAATCGCGAAAATCTGTGGAATAAAAAAAAAACATTGTAAAATGATTTTTTTTTTTTTTTTTTTTTAAATATTACTACGTTTTACTTTTATACGATTGATTAGAAGTGGTTTTACATAAAATCTTTTAAAAAATAATAATAATAAAAATACTCCACCCAACTCTAGATTTTTACAGTATTTCGAAACAATTATTACAACACCGTGACGAATCAATTTAAAAAAATAATTATTTAATTAGGATTATACCTTTTGGACTGTTTTTTTTAATAAATTTTGCTTTCTAATGGGTGTTCCAGGTTTTTTATCAATTGAGAAGGCCGCGTTGAGGCCTGAGATCCATTTCGCGAAGAAAACAACGAGATTGAGGCTATGATCAGCATGGAGTTGCCGCCACATTCGACGCAGCACGGGGCGCTTCACCTCGGAGTAAACCCGAGTGACAGTGCTCTAGCTGTCATGCACTCCCACCACCAGGAGTCAATGGGTCTTCAGCATCATAGCCACGGGAATACTTCTGGAGGTATGATTGAGGAGACAAAGAAAAAACGTACGTTTCTTCTTATGATTCCGTTTTCATCTATTAATAATTAATAATTAATTCACTGATAGAATAATTTGTTAACTGTTAATTATTTAATGTTAAAAAATTCATAATTAACAGTTGATAAAGTTAAAAAAATATTAACCAACTCTTTTTATCAGTGTGTGGTCGAAGTTAAAAATAATAATAATTAATGATGAAATTAAACGGCCAGCCCGCACGCAGTTAGAATCCGTGCCGTAACCGACTAAGCCCTTGGATGATCGTTTGAACAATTGTTGCATTTATTTATTTTTAATATTTTTTAAAACTACGTAGTGCGTAAGCTGATTAACGCAATTGTTAGCAGACAAGGAATCCTTTATTGTACGGAGAACCGCTACCTTGTGCTCGTTGTTCTTTGAAGAAAGTATTTTTGTTAATCACGGTATTAAATTGAGTGATACATTTACGATTTGTGTGGTCTTAATAAGTAAGAATCAATTCTTTGTCTATAAGGTGTAAGGTGTTGCTCTGATTGACATACGGGATGTTTTATTGCCGTTGATTGTCGCCAGAGGCAGTATCACATAAATCAAGTCTAGGGACACAGTGTTAGTCTGTTATATGCCATACCGGGCGCTCCACTATCCCCTCAGGCTAAAAGACTTGTTTATAAACTTGGCATCCAGTCCAAAATGCGGACAAGAAGGAGATCAATTACCACACTTAATGTAACTACTCATCTCTTCATTAAACTTATATCTTGCTGGTATATGTATACATGTGTGTCTATACAGACTCCAATCCTGGTAGTGGTACTGGTTTCCGAGGTTTATTTATTAGCTGACAACGTGTTAATTCTGTTAGGTTATTTTGTTTAAAAGTTATTGAGTTGTAAGGAATTTCTTCTAGTATCACAAAAATTTTTTTTTTTTGAATGATTTCTTTCTACTGGAAATAAAGGGTTTGAAAATTTGGCCACATTATCACTTTAAATATCGTGAATTTGTATTGATTTTTCTGTCCAACTTGATATATTTTTTTTTTTTTGTTATTTTCAACTCAATTTCATTAAATAATAATTAAAAAATGATCTTACCAGTGAATTATAAAAAAAATTTGAGGCAAAAATGGCTTAAATTGAAAAATTGAACAGTATCGTCACTTTGAGAATCGCGAATTTTGATATTTTTTTGCCTTTTCTCAAGTCAATTTAATTCAAAATACTTAACAAATAATCATACACTTGAATTGTAAAAAAATTTGAAGTGCAAGTCGCTTAAATTAAAAAATTGAACTGCATCGTCACAAAATTCAAGTCCAACTTTATTAACTAAAAGTTTCATCAAAATTAATAAGGATAATTTTTCTCGAGTTACTGCAATAAACATGAAAAATAATTCTTAATACATTCTTTACCCTCTGGTACAGATATAAGGTGGTTTTATTTATGCCTCATCTCTACAAACGATCCAGCTCTACAAATAAGCTGGTTAGAACTTAGCATCTAGACTCTGACATATATTGCACTTGTCATAATAAATAGCCACCCTTTTACTTTATTTATTTTTATTTACTACCTTACATACACTCCCATATATATATATAATAACACATAACATATATCCACCTTATATTATATTATAAGTTATAACTTATCACAACAAAGTATAAATAATTTTAATTTGAATATTTTTTTTTTAGACGATGGAGGCCACGGCATGAACCAGGATGGTGAGTATTATTTCAATTACACTTTTTATTTAATAAACAAACATATTTTATGTGAAATACCCATGTCGTGATTCATCACATTAGAGACATGAGTACTTTGTACCAATGAAATCGCGTGTATCGTATCCGAGTGTTAGGATCTATCATTGCTTTCGTATTCATTTATACTAAGTAATTAGAACAAGTATAAATATTATTTATAATGTCATAAATTATATAAAATTCTGCTTTTTATGTGATTACTTAATCTTGTGGAAAAAATTTTTGAGCAATTTTTTTTTTTATATATGGCCGAAAGTTAAAAATTTTACTTCATGGTCGCTTATGATATGGCGAAATTACAAATTTTTTTTTTGACTAAATTTTATAGAAAATAATTAATAAAAAATCTTCCGTGAAAATTTTGCACTACAAGTGGCCTTAAGCCTGATTAAAAATAATCAGTAAAAAATTTTACATTTTCAAAAGTTTTGAAGAAATTTGGGGCAGAAGTGGCTTAAAATTAAAAATTGAACTGGATCGTCACTTAAAGTAAAGCTAATTTTATAATGTTTTCGTCTCAATTTTATTTATAATTTTGTAGAAATTTGAGGTACAAGTGACGAAAATTTTACTGCATCGTCACTTGAAAAAAAAAAAAAAAAATTTTTTTACAAATGTGACACTTCATTAATTTTGAGACGAGTAACAAGATTGAGAATTTCAATCGCCAAAAAATTTCAATTACGTGGGCAATTATCGCGAACCTGGATCAAATAATTTATTAAACACGTAGAGAAAAAAAATGAGATAAGATGAAAAAGCCTGAAGGATCGGGCGCGATGTTAGTTAACAGTTTGCACTGGCATAAAACAAAACTCTGACAGATTTCATCACGATCTGACGTAAACAATTTGCGAATGTAAATACCTGTTTAATATTATATTGAGTCGGTCCGTGTGAGCCCGAGGTGCGTCTCTCACACCTACAGCTAGCACATTAAACCCTTATTTAAACTCCATCTGCATGATTACCCCCTGTCTACATATATAGCCACCGGTATCACGTCCCGCAACCATCTCAACCTCCTCAGCTTTTTACTTTTATAAACATAAAGTAATAATGCACTTGACACAGTCTACATGTGTAAATATATGTGCCGAGGAATTGTACGTAACATGTGTTATTATCTATTGTAAGTTCATGGGAGTCTTTATCACTTGCATACTTGTTTTCACTTTCAGCTTTTGTTCTCGAAAAAATAATAAATAACATTGCGTTTTATTAATGCATATGAGAACTCAGACATTGCGGTCTAGTTCACATCGTAGTCAATTTACTTGCACTCTTTATGTCGCTTAACAAAGTTTTGTTTAATTATGTTTTACAACTTTTAATTCAGTTTTTGTCTGGCTTACTTGTATACAAGTGACGATGCAGTTTATTTCTCCGCTTCTAGTCACTTCTACTTACGATTTTTTTAAAGTTTCAATGTAAAAGTACTTTTTCATAATTCCTAAAGAATCAAACCTAAAAAAAAAAAATTAATTTTTCGTTAATTTTGTAATGACCATACAGTTCAATTTTAAATTTGTATTCATTTTTACCCAAAATTTCTCAAAAATTTCAACGTTGGAACATTTTTAGATGACTTCCAATTAATGCAATGATGATGCAATCCACTTTTCAATTTCTCTTTTTTCTTTTCCAAATTCATCATGAACTCTCTCGAAAAATTACTAACACTTAACAAATCTATGCCCAAAATTCAAAAAATTACCCAACTTCCATTTCCAATGCAATTCGATAAAACTCGCTCCAATTAGAAAAAAAAAAAAAAAAAAAAGAATCAAACAAATCTAAAACCAAAAGCAGCCTTAAGAACAAGAAAAAAAAGAAAATAAAATAAATAACCAGACGTAATATTTGCATTTGCGATTGGAGAACGCGAGTAGCCGTACTTACCCGATTATGTAAGACAACTCGCGTTCTACTGTGCTCTCGACTAACACACACGTCCCTTGCCTCAGCTCGAGAATGCGCGAATAGATTCCACTCTCGTTTATCCTTGCAAAGACTTTATCGCCGGCAATTCGTTTTAGGACTGCGGAATAACATCCCACACGTTTCTGATGATCTACCATTCCTTTAAATAAATAAATGAATAAGTACACTTACACTCACTAGCTCAGATTTAAATACTGACAACCACGCCTCGCAAACAAAAAAACATAATAATAAATAATATAATATAATATAATATCACACGCACATTTAAATCCTCTTAGCTATGCCACATTTCATTCCCTTGCCTCTAAATCACACATAAACGTATCTAATCGCAATAACGGATAGGATTCGCGTTATCATTTTATTTTCATTATTTTATTAAAAAAAAAAAAAAAATGATAATATAAATAAAAAATAAAAAGGAGTAATTTGTTACGCGATTGAGATTCTCATATAATTTGTTATGCTCAGCGCGTTGAGATTATTAACTTGATTGTGCATAAACTTTTTATTCTGGTTGCTCTGCAGTCAGTTTGAGTTTGTCGTCGTTGTTATTATTATTAAATACAAATCTGTATATTCATATCAATTCGATTTAGATTTACCCAGATTATATGTAATATAAGATGGAGAAAGAAAATAATCTATAATATCGCATCGGATGAATATTTTTGTGTCACCAAATTTTTAACCCGGAAAATTACGAGGAAGACTCGTGGATGTTTATTACAAATTTTTACTTAAAATAATTGTGCAGAGTGAGTTTGCATGGAGAAGAGCCGAGTCAAGTGAAACGGTATTGATTGGGACGCTTTGGACAGTGATACGGTCTGATGTCGGAATGCTTTAGAGAGGATGCGTGACGAGGTACGTGACGTGTCAGTTAGATCTTGGTACGTCCTACATGGTTCATGGTACATGGTACTGTGGAGGAGAATAGGGACTGGATGGACGGATGGATGGATTGAGGTAAAAGAGAGAAGATCGAGGATCGAGAGGATCTTTTTATGCATTTAGTTTGTTCGCATGTGCATATGGCTCCAACCGGCGATGTCTAAGATCTAGGTTGACCAGGGTGTGGCTTCTCTTTCTCTTTCTCTTTCTCTTTCTTGCAACGGTATTACGTGCATACCTATCATTTTAATCAAAATCATATGCTTTTTGTTTTACTATTTTATGCTTTACTATTACTAGTTTTTATTTTTTCAGATTTGTTTAGAGGTATTTGTGGTTGATTTTAGTTCTTAGTTTCAGTTGTCAATCAAGTTTTTCGGTATTGGCTAGTCAAGAGTTTAAGTTTTTTCAAGATGTAAATATTGGTGTAATTTCTAATGTATAGGGAAAAAATTAGGTTAATTATAAAAAATTTCAATTGATAATGATATTGGTACCTCAAAAAAAAAAAAAAAAAAAAAACTAGCCAAATACAAGAGAAAAATTATTGAACCAAGAAAATCATTTTAAAGAGCTTCATCGTCTTGATTTATGCAGAAAAATTCATGAATTGCGAAAGTTTTCTCGATTTAAGTAAATCTTCGAATCAAGTTAATTTTTTTTTTAACATTTAATGATTATAATTACTAGTTGATAATGACTCATGATATTGATATCGCTGACACTGATAATAATATTTTTAACATTAACAATGCTATTGATATTGCTAATCTTTATCATAATAATAATAATAATAATAATAATAATGCTAACAATGTTAATAATGTAGCTGATAATGATATTGATATCGCTGATCATGCTTCTTATATTGGTGATATTAATAACGATATTGTTATTTCTGATATTAATATCGTTGATATTGATATTGTTGATAATGGCATTGTCAATTTTAATATTGATACTGCTTATACTGACAATGACATTAATATCACTGATAAAGCTACTTATATATTGCTGATATTGATAGTGACATTAATATCGCCGATGTTGAGACTGATATTGTTGATACTGATATCACTATGGTTGATATTGATATTGATATCACTATAATATTGACATTGTTGATAATGATATTAAGATGTCTGAAAATTGTGTTGTTGATAATGATATTAATATCGCTGATATTGATGATATTGCTGGTGCGGTAATGGTAATGATATTGTTGATGATGAGCGATTTGAGATGATTTCCAAATCAAAAAAATTAAATTGCCGTCCATAAATACCGACTAATTGGAATAGTATTATATTTATTATAAAATTACGTATGATAGTCGTCCTTAGCAATAAACATAATGGAGAATTAGAGATTCGGTCTAATTCTCCCTCTCTCAGTCTCTGTCTCAGGGATTTAAAATTTGCAGGCGAGTTTTCTTGATTGCGATCATTGATAGATACGACGGCTCGTTTTATATACTCGTTCAAGCTCTGCATGCTGCAAATTCTACATACCAAAGGATAGAACAGACTCGGTAGTAACTCGGTACTGGGTACTGGTACTCCTGGTGGTATCAGTGCAGCAGCTTGCGAGCGTCGTTATACCGCTAGAATCACAACTACGACTTTCTCTGGAGCCAACCGGTGGCCTACGGCTCTCTTATCTATTTAATATCTCGTATCAGCTCCGACTTTAATCCTTAAAAATTTTTTCATTACTTTTACCGGCACTTTATTCTCGGCTGCCATTTATAATTGTAATAAATATTTATTATTTTTTTTAACTTTACCTCATTTAAATTATCATTTTCCGATTACAAAAATAATTATGTTATTGTAATTTGTATTATTATTATAATTATAAATATATAGAGTAACACTTAACGTTTTCTTGGGCCGTTATCATACGATCGATTTAGTAACGGTTCTACAGGCTTAATGGTCTTCCAAGGACGCGGACTCTAGCTTCTCCAGTCTCAGAGTATCAGTGCAATAATAGTACGGATTACTTGTATTGAGTATTATTATTATTATTATTATTATTATTATTATTATTATATTGAGTAAGTTCAAAAATAAATAACTCCCCGATCAATCGCATAAAATTCAACAATCCTCCTTTTTTGTTGAATATCAACATCTAGGTGTATTAATAGTAATTACTGATATGATGATGCTGTTATTAGTTGAGGTTCAGGTATTCGATAAGAGAGGCAGAGGCGAATGATTAGTACGAGTTATGTTGGTAGGCGTGATTGACTGGTTTGTTTATGTTTTTATTTAGGTTTGACGGCTGACAGTTTACTTTTAATTACTTGGGTAACTGTTTCATTTTTTTAGACAGGTTCGAGGCGGTACGGAGAAATCTGTTAGGTTTTATGAGGAAAATTTGTTGGAAGTAGTTGGATTAGTTGTCGAACAAACTTCACATTTTAAGTGATTCAAAATTAGTACACTAACAAATGAATTTTTTAATATTTAATATGTTTTATTAACTGTTAATAAATGAATTTTTGACATTAAATGATGTAATAATAATTTGTTAAAAGTTGATAAATTATTTAATATTAAGTCAAATTTATCAAAAGTTAATACATAATTGTTAATAGTTAAAAAACTTTTATTAGCCGTTAATAATTATTTGTTGATTGTTAATAAATATTTATTAATTGTTGATAAACATTTGTTTAGACCCTAGAGTATAAAAATTAAACTTTGAGACTTTCTAAAACCCTGTAAAAATTTTATAGATAATTCCATTGGATCAGATTCTTTAATTATTGTCGAATTAAAAAATATCAAAAATAAAATTACTAGAAATAAACTAATAACTCAAAATAAAAAGTAAAATAAATTTGATTAAAAAGTATGTTCCAAAGTTTTCTGCCAGATGACTAGATTTCTCGTACTTAGAATTCTAAAATTTGGGTAGGGTAAAATACCCCATTACTGACACTTTCTTTGATTTTGGTACTTATTTAATTAATGAAATCATTAATTTCAATAATGAATATATTATTTCTAATCTTTAAGACCTTAAGATCAAAAAAATTTTTAATTTTTATTCCAAGTAGAACATTTTTTCATTAAAAGAAAAAGTGCCACTAATATGGGTTAAAGGTGCCACTAATGGGGTCTTTTACCTCATTTAAGATTATTAAAAAATTTTCAGAAGTCCAGAATTCGAATCTCAGATAAAGTAATTTGTTATATGTACTGATAGAAGAATTTGTCAATAATTCAAAAGTTTTATTATTTATTAATAATTGATTTTTCAATATAAATTAATTTAATAAATATTTATCTGTTGTTAATAAACGTTTGTTTAGACTCTTGAATAAAAAGTGAGTATAAAAATTTAACTTTGACACTTTTTATATAGTCTTCTAACTTCAATAGATAATTCCATTAGATCAGAATCATTGATTATTTTCGAATTAAAAAATATGAAAAATAAAATTAATAATAAAATGATGGTTGTAATAAGTTACAAAATTTTTTTTTTCCGATGAAAACATTGAGTGAATTGTTTCTTTATTAGAAAAAGTTATTACATTATTTGTTTATAAATTATCTTCATATTTTACCGATAACAAGACATATTTACTCCAAAAAATTAATTAACTGGTAATAAATGTACTTTTCTTTCAGAAAAATATTTAGTCATATTTAATAAATATAACCAAATTGTTTCCAAATAAATGATTTCATCAACAGTTAAAAAATTCTTCTATCAGTTAATGATCCCTATTACTGCAAGGTTGGCAAAAAATTTCCTTAATTTGTCGAATTACGATCAATTGAAGTTGAAACCTCGGTACAGAGTATGTTAAGTACAAAGTAATTATCTAATTATGTGTAGAAAGGTTCATTGAACAGGCGATAGAGCATAACGGGCATTTAAAGACAACCTGATGATTTCTTCCCCAGTCTCCGAAGGCTAGATCATAACCATTACCGATAATTGCCGTATTAGGGATAGAATGCAATAGCTCTATAAATAACTTAGACTTAAACAAATAAATAAATAAATAAATAAGAAAAGAGTCGTATGTATAGTAAAAAGAGACTTTTGTCATCGAATAATTTCATCTTTGGTCTAGTTTTCCGCATGAACTGATTGCAAACTGGTTGGTGAGCATCCAACCGTTGTATTAATGGGTACACGGTAGTCAATGCATTTTCTTCCATCCATAACACTCCAACAGATTATCACTCTCCTTTTATTTATATACATTAGCAAGCGGTATGTATCGAGACAGACGCGTGCCGATCCAATGTCAGGCGACAATAACACACGTGTCTGTTTTCATTTACGACTTAACTTTTTTTTTGCTTTATTTTATTGGATTTTTGATCATTTTTTAACGATGGAATTTATGGGCTGCCGACATCGACATCTTGACTCGAGATCTGCCGGAAGAAAGTGCGTACGTCAGCAAGTGTGAGCCTTATGCTTTCGTATTGTATTATCTCTATATATTATATTATATTATATTATATAGAGATATCATTAGTTTTATTTAGAATAATGTTAGATGACATTTGATCAGATAACACGTGTCAAGTATGGACGGACTCATAATCATGTAAGAATTGATCTTATCTCGATCTTTCGGATCCAGAGGTGTAGTGTCTCCAGATATGTCTAGAATGTACATATTAAGTATGTGTCATTCTTATTTAATTTTTTTAATTTGTTTGTTACATGGAAAAAAAATTTAGAAAAATTTGATGAAAATTCGTTTATAAATTCAATAATTAACACAAAATTAGTTGCCAGAAAAATGGCATTAATTTTGCTGATATTGATATTGATAATGGTATTTGATGTACCTACTGATGAAGAATTTATTAACTGTCGATAGATCGATTTCTTTGGAAACGATTTTCTTATTCATTAAATATAATTAAATATTTTATAACTATTAATAAATATTTCTTTTTGAAATAAGCACATTTATTTACAGTTAAGGGGGATGGCCACTGTGAGGATCGAAAAAATAGGTGATTTTCGGGAATTTTTTTGACTGGGATAATAAAGGAAATTGGGGATCGGGTTTTTTTTATTTTATAAAGTATACATTAAAGATTACTCTCCTAAATTTTTATTAATAAATATCATGTTGTCACAAAGTTATTAGCATTTTTGTAGAGCACCAAAAAAATTTCCCCCTCCCTGATGAGATCTCTAACTCAAAAACGGATTATCTAAAACAAAAAAACGAAAGAGCGTTGAAATCTGCATGCATGTGGTTATAGTTGCACCTAGGGGATTTTGAAAATTTGGATTTAAAAAAAAATGGCGACATATTAAAAATTTTTTCGTTTTTTTTTCTCATTTTTTTGGATTCAAACAACCCTAAAAAATCTTAAAAATCAAAATTTTCAAAATCCCCTACGTGCAACTATAGCTATTGAATAGACGAATACGGGGAAAAAAAAGTTGCAAATCGGTTCATATTTATGCAAATTACAGTTCTCATCAGTTCAAAAAAAGTAGTTTCGAGAAAAACGCGTTTTCGTTGGAGTGCCGCGCGTGTAAAGTCATTTGACGCGCTGTCACAAAAATGATTATAACTCGGAAAATATTCGGAATTTTGATACCAAACTCTAGGTACATATTTTTGAATCTATAAACTTGGATTTAATAAGAAAAAAAAAAATTTTTTTTTTGGAAATTTCACAGTGGCCATCCCCCTTAATAAATCTTTATTAACAATTGGCAAAAATCCATTAACTTTTTACAAATATTTATTCAAGAATCTAAAAAAATGTTTATTAAATGTAAAGAAATATTTATCAACAGTTAATAAATTGCTGTTAATAATCAATTTCTAAATTGTTAATAAAATTTTCGTAATTATTAACAAATATTTATTTCCTGTAAATAAATCTTTTTTATTAATAGCTAAAAAATCCTTTATTAAAAATTAATAAAGTTTATAAAATATTAAAAAATCCTTTTATTTAGCTCCTCGAGGAGCACAGATCTGTGCAACTATTTATTTTTTTTAGCAAAAAATTGCCATTTTTGAAATCTTTGAACAATAATTATATTTTTGATGAACTTAAGGGAAAAAAATTCTAAATATCATTTTTATGGGTTGGCGTATTATAAACCTTGAAACTAAACAATTACAAAATTCAATGAAAAAAAAAAAAAAAAAAGTAAAATTTTCTTTGCAACTTTAATTGAAAAATTAAAAACAACAATAAAAATAATAAATACATATAATACACAGAGCCGGTATTTGAAAGATTAATTTGAATAAAATTAATAGCCAAGACAGCAAAGAGTTACCGCTCATATAAGATCTGATCGATTTTTTTCCATAAATATATGTAATATATATATATATCTATATAAATTTCTCGGCGTCGCGTGCGCATCTCGCGAGCGTAAGTCTCGAACACGTACACGCGTTCATGCTCCCATCTGTACTGCAAAGCAAAGCGGTTATTCTTAAAAGCAAAAAATAAATACAAGATCTGGCCTATTCATTTCTTCTCACTTGTTAATATATGTAGATATTCCGACGTGTTCCACAGTCCATAGTGTTTCTCGTGGATTTTTTTACTATTTGTATGAATAATAATTTATTTATAAGTACAAAAGTCTAAAAAAAAAAAAAAAGAATAAAGTATATTGGCTATTTTGTAGTAATAGTAACGCGATTAATTTCTATACAGTAAGATGTGCCGAGAATTTATCTTGACAATTAATACACCGAGCTGACCGGGTTCGATGATAAACAGGAAGTAACTTTACCATATGCATATAATATATATGTATATTCATAAAAGATCGAGGTGTGCTTGTACAGGAGAGACAACGCCCGTCCTTGCTTTAATAAATTACATCGGGGTAACTCGTTACAAGAGTTACGATCCGTCTTTCTGCACACACTTAACTCAGGTTCTTGATATTTATGTGACGATATCGATGAGAGATGAAAGATTAAAGATTTAAGAGTTGGAGTACTCAAAAAATTCTTTGGAAAATTCAAAAATTACACGAAAAAAAAAATTGCTTTTTGAATTACAATATAAATGACAGCAATCGTGGAACGTTCCGCAATTCTTGATCTAATTACAATTTTTTTAAATAATTATTTACAAATACAATGAGAAGAAAAAATAGAAAAATACCATTAATTTTTACTGTATTGTACTGGCAAAAAATAATACACGGGACAAATTGATGAGGTGAATAATTATTTTTAACTATTTTAGGATTAAAAATTACAGTGAAATAAATAAAAACGTTTTTATTGAAAGTACTAAAGTATTGAACGAAGTCTCCAATAAAAATAAATCTAAGTAACGGTATTAGCTACCGGATTTGAGGGGGCGCTGCAATCGCTGAAGACTCTTAGTTCCATAAAAAAATTACACATTTTCGTGATCAGTAGTTGCTCAATTACAGTTAATTCTAACAAACTTTTCTAAAATTATTATTCTAATAAAATTTTATTTGTAAAAATGTACTTTAATGAAATTCGTAATTTTTTTTACTATTAGTTACTACACGATGTATATTTTCTAATATAATAACCTTAAAAAACAAATTAAATCACAAAAATTAATTAAAGATGCAAACTTGTTAAATAAAAATCTAGGTTTTTAAAAAGATAAAATCTATAAAAAATATAATTATGATATTCCATTGATAACAATATGTCCAATAATAATTCTATTTTATGTGTACGGTAAGCTGGATTAATTTTTTTTATTTTTCTGGAGCCTCCGGTAAATTTTACTGGCATAAACCTTTTAAAGTACTGTTGTTACTCATAAATGGTAAAGCAACGTTTACCATTAAAATATAGTCTGATAATTTTTCTCATAAATTTAAAAGTAAATTTTAAAATCCTTTCTCAATTTGTTTGAATTTTTTGGATAAATTAGTACTCCAGCTATCATTGAAAAAAATTGAATGCTTTAATAGATATTTACTACAAATTGTAAGCTTCAAAAGACAAGAAGTCCTTATAAATGGTAAAGCACCGAAAAAAAATTCTTGACTCGAGGGTAAAATTCTAAATACTATTTTTGTGGAATAAAATATTGTGTACCCTACTTCAAAATAATTACCAAAAAAATCAAGCTCAATTGATAATTTTATTTCTAAAATTTAATTATAAATGACGTATAAGAACGACCTGGTTAAAAGCAACAGTTAATTCATCAGAAAGCTAAGCTGTGTTTGCAGAACAAATGTCGGATTAATAATTTGCAGTTTCCCACCCCGGAATTATCAGGCACGAGGCAGAGGCAAGAGCCTCAGTTAGGAGTTAGGAGAAAAAACTCAGGTATAAAAATAAACAAAAACAAAAGGGAAAAGGAATAGAAGAACAAAAGGAGAAAATAAATAAAGAAAGAAAGAAAGAAAGAAAGAAAGAATGAGATGTAAGGATTACGAAGATCCCGCAGAGTATTTGAGTGTTCAGCAGCGGCTGCAGGGTCGACCGGTCACGATGGCTCAGGTAATGATAGCTTGCCCTCGGCCTCATAATCAGTCCCCCATCTTAATTTATGTTTGCCCCTGCCCGTCTGTCTACGTCCGTTCGCATTCGACGTACTCGCGTTTAGTTTATTCTTTTTTTTTATTTATTTATTTATTGCATTTCTTTATATAATACTTTTCATCTACTTTACCGACAATCTGTCCTATGGCTGGTAATTTTTGTTAATTATTTTTTAACAATAATAAATAATGAATCACAGGTTGGGTCTTGAAGAAGGAATTGTTTTATGTAATTGCGATAAAAATAAAATCAATGGTTATATTTAAACCTGAGGCTACTCGTAGGCGGTTATATGGAGGAAAAGGTGTGATATAACAAGGAAGAGAAAATGGATAAGAATTATTGTTTGTTTTATTTTTGTTTAAACACAAAGAAAAATTCTCCTTTATTGCGTTCAAAATT
Organism: Cotesia congregata; assembly: GCA_905319865.3. Taxonomy (NCBI): domain Eukaryota; kingdom Metazoa; phylum Arthropoda; class Insecta; order Hymenoptera; family Braconidae; genus Cotesia; species Cotesia congregata. Next base: position 7,004,475 of record CAJNRD030001114.1, read on the forward strand.
ATTGGGGTAAAAATTTTTAACACTTTTTTGTATTAATTAAACACAATTTTATCAAATTAACTCACATAAGTGTGAATATGAAATTTGCAATTTTGGATTTTGGAGTTTTACATTATTCATTTAAGATAATATTAATTATTGTGATAATTTAAATTATTTATTTTTTTTTTTAATTTATAACTTATTTGACCCTACAGAGGAATTTTTTAATTTTTAATTAACTTTATTAATTGTTAATAAGTGCTTTTTTAACATTAAATAATTTAATAAATATTTGTTAATAGTTAAGAAATTTACTTTAATAGTTAACAGATCGTTTATTAAACACAATTTATTATCTGTTAATAATAGTACATTTCTTACCGAGGGCAGAAAAATAATAAATATCTCAGATCACATGTAATTGTTGACCGAGGCGAAGCCGAGGTCGGCAAACATGTGATCTGAGGCTTTCTTACACGGGAAAAAATTTCTGGGAAAATTTACGATACAACTATTGTAAAGCTGGACTATACCTTTATTACTATTAATTATCAAATATTTCAGAAGAAAAAATACTATTTATTAATGAAAAAATACGATATTACTATTGTAAAAAGTAAGAGATGAAAATTTCCAGTGCTGCCTCTGTATCTTTCCAATAGAACTATAGCAAATTTTACAATAGTTGAATTGGAATGTCTCTCAATTAGTGTGAGTGATGGCCGTGCACAGCGTTAGACTCTGAGTTTTTATATAAATGTTAAAGGACATGAGTCTTAGTTTACCGCGGATAGCCTAAAGGGAGAGTCTCTGGCTACCAACACAGAGTACTGGGTTCGATTCCCAGATAGCACGAAAGTATTTGTTTTTTTTTTCGATTACTGTACAGGTGCCAATTCGTGCAACCTTCTATCTCTCTCCCTCCCTAATATTTCTTTTAAAAAAACCAACTGTGAATTTTTACAATAGTTGAATTGTAAAGTTCACAAACACATATTGTATAATTTGCTCTATAGTATACGACTTTTTAAAACTCTTGTTAGTCTTATTTGTTGGATAAAATTTACAATAGTAGATCGTAAAAATTACTAAATGAGAAGTATAGTCCACCGTTACTATTTTATTTAGTAAAAATTACAATAGTAAAATAGTAATAACTCCTTCAATTTTCTTCCCGTGTATTTCCTGCCCGTGGTGAGAATACTATTTTCTTCCTCGATGGAGGCGGAAAGCGGCATTTTTGTTTAGCGCCGCGGGAGGAAAATTGACGCTTTCCGCCCGGAGAGGAGGAAAGATTAAACTTTGAGATTTTTTATAATCCCATAGCTTCAATAGATAATTCTACTAGATCAAAATCATGAATTATTTTCGAATTAAAGAATATATCAATAATAAAATTAATAAAAAAATTATTTGTAATTAGTTACAGAATTTTTTGAGCGGTGAAAATAATTAGCATATTTTAATTATAAAAATGATAAGATCATTTATGAATGATTTTTACATTTTACCCAGAAAAAAAATTCTTCGAAAAATTACAATTGTCACATCGTAATCCAGGACTAGACTTTCAATATCTCTCAGTATTTACTATTTCTAATCTAAAATGTAAAATTGTGAAAGAAAAATATTTTGTCTGGTCCTGGATTACGATGTGGCAATCGTAATTTCTCGTACAATTTTTTTTCCGTGTACCGTCACCAAGACACATTCACTTCAAATAAAAATTTATACTAAATAAATCAACATATTCTTTCCAAATAATCCAATTTATTAACAGTTAATAAATTCTTCTATCAGTGCACTATGAGTCGTACAAAAATGAATTAAAAGTACCAAGTCGCGAAAAATGTTAAAATAAGTGAAACATTCAACTATTGTTGAACATAATGCCGGTCATTGTTCATAAGATCATTAACACAACACGACACCTGCGGCTGTTGACCGAATGCTCCCACGCGATCCTATATTCTATATCCTATGATTCATTAGTTGGACGTATTTTAAAAAATGCACATCTGATTCCTTGTATGTAAAGCGAGTACCGAAAAAATTAGCTCATTAAATCGTATAACCAGATCGCACAACATTGTCTTAAATAGGCTCTAATGGATAACCCGAGTAGAAAGCATACCGACATCATACGCTTATAATAAAACAACTTCGGTATTAGCATCACCACTGGTACGAGCACTAGTGGTAGTATCTCTAAATGTTTTTATATTGTAAAAATAAACAATATCAATAGTACATTACATTAACACAACTGAAGCTTGTTGGTTACAATAAAATATTTCCTAACTATTTTAACTGTCGTATTGCTCGCCATTACCATTGCTGTTGTTATTATTGTAATTACAAACGTATATTTTACAATACACGAGTCATCTTAACTTCCGGTTCGGTTACAACAGGAATTTACTTCATTTCATCATATCAATGCTAAATAATTTCTGTATTTTGACATTTTTAACGATCTAAACTTTAAAATCTTAATCCTTTCTAAAAATTTTTACATTTTGCTGAAGTTTTTTTTTTAAGTATCCATGTGTTTTCTTTTATTTTAATCATTTTTAGTTCATACAGCATTCGCTAGGTGGTGTTTTAGCGCTCAGCTATCTCGCAGTCACGTTAATGCGGCGGGTTTATATAAGCCCTCGCGTTGTTATTTCATTGATTTTTTTCGGATATCTAACTTAGAATGAAAATCATCGATTAATTTAGAGTACTTTCTTCTGTATAAAAATTTTTTGTCCCATTTTTAAAGAAACGATTTTTACATTAAAATTTTTCTCAGTAAAAATTTTTTTATTTATGGATATTTTGGCGTTATTAGTGTTTATTAATGCTTACATTGTTATTCACAATTCCTTTCCAAGTGAAATATTTTAGAGCTTTTTCTCGAGAAAAAAGCAAAAAATTCAGAAAATTTTTTTGTAAAAAAACTAAATGAAAAAAAAATTTCATTTAAGAAATTGTATTATGTACCATCTGTTGACAATACATTCAACTTTTATTTATGTTAAAAGGCTTCAAAGTAATAAGGCTTTAAATGCGTAAATGTTGATAACTGTTAATAAATATTAATCAACTATAAATCTATTTTTATTTAAAAAAAATATTTATTCAATGCTTAAAGATATTTAGTTAAATTTAACAAATGAAAAAATTATTCCCAAATAAATGAAGTTATTATAATTGTTAATAAACTTTTCCATCAGTGAACAGAAGTTGTATATTTAGGGCATTGAAAAAAAAAAAATAAAAAATGACATTTTACTGAAACGGTGAAGGATGAACTCGACCGGATGTAGATAATAGTCAGTGGTCTGTATTGAAGTGAAGAGAAGAAGAGAGTTTGTTGTGTTTTATTAAAGCTACCAGATTGCGCGGGTGTTGCGGTTTCGCGATGACAAGTCTGGAAATTATTTTTCGAGATCCTTACCACGGTGGGAGGGATGGATAGATTAAGCATCAATTCACTTCCGGCAGACACCGGACACGTGTAATGTAATGTAACTCGTTTTTTTTAACTTAATTCAGGATATTCTCTCTCTAACTTTAACCAGTCACTCGAATTATTTTTGTTTTTTGTCATTATTTACTTTCAAATTTTGTCATTGGATTTTTTAAATTTCAAAGTATGAATAAAAAAAAATAAATGTTAATGTTATAATGTATGGTTGGTTGATTTCACGGAAAATATAAAACAAATATAATATCCTTGCAAGCTAAAACAAACTAAAGAGATAAGAAAATAATTGATAATAATTTGAGAGGATTGATATGGGGTATTATAGTTAATATTGAATGAATAGAAGTTTGTACGAGCAAAACAATGATCAATGATTATTAATTTAGGTGGTCAGTAACAAAATGCAAGGGACAGGAAAATAACAAAATGAGTTCCGGATGATGAATAAGTAAGACAATAAATAAATAAATCTCTATCATATTGATAATGACAATGATAAGTAGCGTTTATCGAAAATTTATATATTATAGATGTATATGTAGGAGTTGTATCGGCGGAGGAAAAATAATGAGAGCCTGTGGTCTAAAACTAAAAATCGTGCCCGATACTGATCGATTATTGTTGTACGGATTATTAGGTATCTGCCTAAGATGTGTATCCTTTTGGTCCTTTAGTATACTTTACTTTTATTACTTTACTAGTGTCTAGTGTCCAGTAATGCATAATATGTAATATATGGATAATATATAATATATATGAGATAGAGGACAGCGATCCGTCGAGGTAATCATTTTACTACCTCCTGTATAATCTCCGCACGATATATGTGATGGTATATAATAACGACAAACAACTTTAAGAATATATAGGTATAATGGTTTAGTTAAGTGATGTTGATCATAATAATAATAATAATAATAATAATAATAATATCAAAATTTTCTTAAAATTACAAAATAAATCTAATTTTTTCAATTTAGTAGATCTTAGTCTTAATGATTATTATTGTTATTTAATTAAAATAATAATAATTATAATACTAATAAAATCCGAATTTTGTTGAACTAATTGAAGAAAAACACTATTTTTTTTTTTTTTACTAAAATTTTATCGATTTTTTATCAGTTTGAATTAATTCTAAAAAATTATTATTCTTATTTTTATGGTTATTATTGAAATTATTTGTGTTGTTATCATTGTTAATATTATACTAAATTTAAATTATTAAAAAAAGTTTAATTAATGTTAAACCACTTTAAAAATAACAATTTTTCCTTTAAATTAAAATTTGTTCACGTTTTTCACTCTAAAATTGTAAATTGAACTTATTCCAAAAATACGGAATGAAATATTTTTTTTTAATTCATCAGAACTGTAGCTTAATCGAAAAAATTTTAATCATTATTATTTTCACTAATGAAAATAATGAATCATGAAAAAACATAAAAAAAATATCTCTACAATTTTACGAAAAAAAAAAAATTGTTAAGTAATTATGAAAGCAATTAACTCTTGTCGTAGCTAATTTTGACTGATCAATTTCCATCATATCATTAAAATAAAAATTAAAACTCGGTATAGATACAGGGAAGCTAAAAGTAAGTTGCCGCGCCTACATAAAGGCGGATGCGGCTCCTCTATCCGTTCCCGTTCTAGAATCCAGTTGCGAGTTGTATATAATATTGCGAGGCCGCATCTACACACTCATGCACACAGGCATCGCCTCTACTCAGGTTATCAGCCCAAACGAATCCGGCATTCAGACACTCTTAAACTTTAAACTTGAACCTTGATTTCAATTTTCGCAACAAAACCTCATATCATATCACATTATCTCTCCAGTATCTATTATCTTATATTATTAATTTCCTTTTTACATTTTTACATGTCCATGGATAACATGGGTCGGGTAATATCTATCCCTCGGGTCCACTTAGCTCTCACTGTTTACATTTTTAAAAGTTTAACTAGGAACTGAAAAGAGTCCACAGAAGCCCGCGTAACATGTAAATAAGCTGCATGTTTATGTCTCTGTTATTAGTCGGGTTATATGAAGAAAAAAAAAGTCTAGCAGAAATGAAATACCACGTCTACTTGTTTATGCATGTGTTCTATGGAATGGTTTTAAAGTTTGTTTTAATAAATACGGCCAGTTTTGTTATATGTCTCGGTTGTACATAATCAAGCCGTATCTACTTCAATTTATTTACTTTTTATTTTCTTTTTCAGTAGTCACAGTCATATAAGAGTCTTGTATCTGTCGCGGAGTTTATATTATTATGTATGAAAAGTTTCGTAGATAATGCCTAATCTAAGTAAATTAATACACAGCTTGAGTAGTTGCGTTTTTTTTTTTTTTCGGCACACTGATCGAAAGATTTTTTAATATTTAATAAGCTTTATTAAATAACTGTTATTAAATAATTTTTTAATATTGAATAATTTAACAAATAATTATTAACAATTGATAAATTATTTATCAAATGCAATATATTAACAGCTATTAGTGTGTTAAGAAAAGTAAATTTATTTATTTAAAGTAAAATAAATTAAATCAAAAATTTAGTTCAAAAAATATCCGGCAGGTGGCTACAATTCTCGTAGTTGGAACTCTAAAATTTGGCTATTTATATATAAATTCACTAAAAAATTTTCAGAGGTCCAGGGTTCGAATCTTAGAGAGTATCATTTTTTTATGCACTTATTTGTTAATGATTAGTAAGTTATAAATTGTTAATAAATGATTAATTAAATGTGATTTATTAATAGTTAATAAATTCTTCTAACAATGTAAAAACTTAAAAAATTTATCCGCTATTAAAGAAAATTTTGAAGTAAAATAAAAATTTTATTTATAGTAATGAGTTTATCAAGTATTTCATTTAAAAACTCAGTCATTAGATTTAAAAAGTTAATGTGAATAATGAAGATTGTTGTTTCAATGAAAAACAAGCGGGGTCGTAAGTGGAAAAATGAATAATGGAATTGATTAACTTATTTATCCGAGTTAAGTGAATAGATAGTAGGTGGATGTGTAATAATAGATTAGCATATTTATCGATATGCATTAACGTGCCGATGATTGGTATCCATTTACTTCGAGGCTCAGATGTAATATTAAGTGTGTCACATCGGTTCGCACGATTTTGTGATCGGCATAAATATATAATGCAGATACAGATACATAATATACTTTTGTAATTTAATTGCTACGTTTTATCTGTTATTAATGGGGTATTATTGATAGTACCATTTGCAATATTTAGAACAGATTATATTACTTTTAATAATTGATTGTTACTTTGAGAATTATTGAGTTAATATAAAAAATTTTACAATAATGATAATAATAATAATAAATGTTGAATAAGATAAGCTAATAAGACATAAAGTTTTCTCTTAAATAATTACTCACATGGCTAGATTGTCTTGAAATCAACGATTCGCGAAAAATCCGCGGAAGACCGCTAAAAAACCGTGCAATCGAAAAAAAAAAGTTCAAAATCATGATTTTTTCTTTTTTTTATAGATTTGTTGTTATAATATTGATAATCAATAATTTTAAATAGATATTTAATAAAAATAATAATAGTTATAATAATAATAATAATAATAATAATATAATATCATCTAGATCTTCTTAAGCGCTAATTGAATTTGATTATGCAATTATCCGCTTTCACCGGATCGCGTGTCTTACTGTTTCTAGTTGGCGTTTAAATTCCTAGTGTACATATACAAATATACAAATATATATATACACATATATATATATATTATAATGGTGTTTAGTTTAATAGTTAGTGAGGGTTTAGCCGCGAGGTGGAGCCGAGAACCCGCACACGGTATACAAGTGGTACTCGGGTTCACGAGATCGAGCTTCGCTAGCCGTTATGTTATCCATGCAGCGTGCGGCCGAATGGTTAAGTAACTGGTTAAAAAAAAAAAAAAAAAAAAAAGAATAAAAATAAATGAGAATAAGAAGGAGCCTCGAAAAATACTAAATTGTAGCTTGCAGGGCAACCATGACCTGAGCCAACCGGTGGATGGATCTCGATCGTCCTTCGACGGCCTCTTATTCTTTATTTTATTCCTGTTGTTCCTGACCTTTTTCTATTCTTATCCCTCGAGCGCTTAACCGACCCGATTGCGAATCGCACCTGCCGATATCTCTAATTATCATAATCATCAGGTTAAAAAATTAAGGAGTCAGCCACCTTTGGAACAGCTGATTACAAATTTTTATTTTTTTCACAAATAACTAAGTTTTTTTATTTCAAGTAAATTATTTAAGCAGTTATTATTATTATTATTATTATTATTGTAATTGATAACTATATATATTCAACATGAATACTATAACAACAAAACTTATGGAAAATACAGCAAATCATTACTTTGATTTTTTATCTCAATGTCGCGGATTTTCGCGGTTTTGTCGCGGGTTACTAATTCCAAGGTAATCTATCGATGTGAGTAATCATTTGAAAGAGAATTTTATGCCCTATAAGCTCATTTAATTCAATCTTAATTATTATTATTATTATTTTTTTTTTTTATTTTGACTGCCGATGCAATAAAATAGATGACGGCTAATTATCGATGTCTTGATCCGTGGGAAGGAATGAAATAAAATAAAATAAAAGAATTGTTCTCCGAAAATAGAGTTGTAAAAAGGAGCGGGTTAATTTATTATTTATTATTTGTTGATGGTTATGTAATGCCGAGTAATTAATCTTGGATTGAAATATATAATGTAGAATACGAAATAACAATAAGTGAAACAAAACAAAGTTAAGCGTAGATTTACGAGATAAATAAATGGCATGTTATAGATCATTATTGGTTGATACCGAGTCTGAGATACAGATATTACTTTAACAGTTTGTTCTCTTCAACAACTTGATTGAATAAAATTCTTTATCTAGATGGCGCTTTAAAGATCGGTCAGCGAGATCTGATGTTAAGCGTTTTAGTTGTTTAACCTAACCACAGACTATACAATCGACAACAACCACATAAATGACAACCTAAGTACCGTTTTCTCGATGCTCTAAATAATAATGAATACATCTATTATTTTATTTGTTACTTATTATTTATCACTTAAGGTCGATGTCTTCATCTTTTTAATTATCAATTCATGTTATAAATAGATTTTAATAAATGAGCTACACGATATAATTATTAAACATTGATAATTGCAGAATATTATTGGTTATTCAAAGTGACATACTGATAAAGGATAGAATCGAATTGCAGATCAAAATTTTATTGGTTAAATGATAAGAGATACGGAATTGAAAAGATTCTTTTCTATGGAAAATTCAATTTTCTAGAAAAAAGCTTTCTTATTATTTTTTTGTGTCTCAAATATTTAGCCCATATTATTGTTTTCAATCTTTTCTAAAACTTGGTTTAATCAAAACCATTTAAAATCTAATTTTAAATTACAAAATCTCAGCTAAATTATAAATAATTCATCACTACAAATAAATGAGCTCCAAAATAACCATTAAATATTTATAATTAAAAAATATTGATTTCATCCAAAGTTTCACAACTAAAAATTCATTGATCATTTAAAAAATGCATTTTAAAAATTTTTTACAGTCGGAAAAATCGGCATACAATTTCAGAATTTATCTTCAGATGAATCGACGCAATAATAATCTAAGATCGTAATCTGGAATCTTCAACACTCAACAAACCGTACATAACACCATATTAAAAAAAGCTTGTATGTATATTGTATATACTTACCGATAATTCAGATATCATAAAATCGATTGTTGCCGATCGGATAATAGCGCGGAGTATAGTAGTGGAGTGTTTAACTTTAAAAACTCGGTATATATCGGTATATCGGTATACATCTTAGCATCGTTTTAAAAGAGAGCATGTAATACCATCTTGTTGGTCTCGTTCCCGGCAACACTTACGGCCTTTGTGGCCCTCGCTCGCGCAAATAAGATAAAGAGTGCTCAGTACGGGTCCTAAGGACACTTCTCGGAAGCATCTCAACCTTTCTTAGTCACTCCGATGTATAATAATAGTTATAGTTAGTTTAGTTAGTACTTGCCTCTGATGTAAGTTTAAGAGGAGGAAACTCAAGGTATGGTATCATCACTGTCGGCAACAGTAAGAACAAAAACAAAAATAATAAAAATAAGAATAAGAAGATCGGTACTTCATCTGTCTCTGTCTCCGTCTCGCTCTTCGCCTTGAGCCACTAGCAATTTCCGTAAGTACACTCTGAAACCCATCTTCGCTAAAGGCCAAGCAAAGCCTCTTCTATTCATGTGCCGCGAGGAATAAAACAAGTGAAAAGTTAGCTGAAAAATAGGAATGAAAATAAAAATATCTAAATAAATATATTGGAAAAAAAAAAAAAAAAAAAAAAAAGTAAGATAAGTCGCTGGAAAGGACTGATTGTTATTGAACTAAATATCCTATGCTGATACTGATGACCAGAGGAACAGTCCTTCGACTGTCATTTAAAACGAGAAACCCCTCATTGGATAAAATTTTTTATTGGTTTTCAGGTGAAGAGAAAACTATTAAATTCAGGGTCGGTTCTGCCAATTATTATCTTATTTTATTAGTTTTTTTTTTCAGTTCATTTGTGAGGAAATTTTTTACTTGGAATTTATAATTTTTTTATTTTGGCTTAGATTAATAGAATAATTTAATAACAAGTAAAATATCTCGGTCATTAATTAATACTTTTAAACTATTGATTAGTATTTTTTAGTAGAAAAGTATATGAATTGATAATTAATAAATATTTATTAAGAATTCATTAATTTTTTTGGAGTGAATATTTCTTGTTACTGATAAGATGTAAAAATTATTTCTAATTAAATAATGCCATAATTCTTATAATAAAGATATTAAACCATTGTTTGAAAATAATTAATGATTCTGATCTAATCAGATGATCGATTGATAAGTGATGGAGTTATAAAAAGTGTCAAAGTTTAATTTTTCTACTCACTTTGTATTTAAGGATCTAAACGAATAATAAATATTTATGAGCCGTCAATAAATTTTTTTTAATAAACGATTTGTTAACTGTTTATAAATATTTTTTGAATCATTTAATCTTAAAAAATCATTTAGTAACAATTAATGAAGCTTACCTCAAAAATTTTTTTATATATTTAAATTGAAAGAAAAAAAAAATTTATTAGAAAAATTTGATTTTATCGACTGGAGTTAAAAAAAACTAAAATCATGACTTAGAAATTCAAGGGAATTAATTTTTCTCTAAAAATTGAGTATATTAATCAACTTGGTTTTGTTTGAAGTAAAATTTGTTTTTGCAGTAAATGGATTTGTAGAATAAACAATGAAACAATTAAAAAAGAATTATGATCCAGTAAAACGTTTGCTTGTTAGTTCAAAGTTAACTAGACGGTGTAAAGTGTGTAAATCGCGATATTATTATCCTTTCTCAGGATACTGAACAATAAACCGTTGACTTTATTAAACTTATAAAACAAGTAATAAAAATAGTAGTAGTAATAATAATAATAATAATAATGATAATGATAATTATAATAATAATACTGATAGTAAACTAATTATTAAATTTATTATCGACGTCTCGTAGGATTTTTAAAACAAAAATGTGATTGTAGATTGTGATTAATTGGAAATTAATACTTGATGTATGATTTGAAAGTGCAATTACTTTCAAGAAAACTTGTTTTTAACTTTGAATATGTTAATAAACTATTGGATTAGGTGTGAGGCGATTTATTGATAACAGATATCTTTTTTCTTATTTTTAAAAAAGTGTCACGCAATAAACTTTCGATTTAATTTTTTTCAACTGATATAAAAAATTATTATTATTATAAATATTACTATTTTTTATGATTATTATTATTAAAATTCAAAATATATATGATTTGAGTATTTAAAACAAGAAGAGACATAAAAAATAATAACGAAATAACGTTTTTGTTGTTAGACGTTAAATAATTCTTGATTTTTGTTAAGATATAGAATAACGCGGGAACGTCGGAGATGACGTCGTGGGATCGTCCTTGTCTTTACTCCCGCGGCCCCTATTGTCTTTTAACCACCTCGTACCTCGTGATATGGCTAGCTCCTCTTTATATCTTTATTTTTTTTTATTTTATTATATATTTTTACTCTTTATATTTTACACTAGTCTCCAGACGACTCAAAACTTAGAAAACTTTTTTTTCTTAAAAAATAATTCATAAAATACTTCACTTCCGATCTTAATCGAAAAAAATTTTTTTTATTAAAAAAATATCAGTAAATAATTACAAAATATGGGTGTATAAAAATATATAATGAGTATTTGTTCAGTTATAATAGTACATTGTACATATTATCATTTAAAAACATCTGAATATTTCGTAATAAATTTAATAGTCCAAGCTGAGTGCAAGAAAATCCGAGTTATTATTTTCACAATACAATTCGCCTTCTTTATGTTTTTTTTTGCGAAACTTTAACAATTGTTTATATTTTCTATGAATCATTGCGACAAAAAATAAATTGCTTTTTTATTTATTTACTTTGTAATAACAAATTGTTATTTTTTTAATTATAATAATATTTAATAATATTTGCAGGTGTATTCTACATCTTTCTTAGTAAAAAAATATTATATAAAACTATATACTCAAATTTTCAATGCAAAATCAATTATAATGATTATTATTTAGTCTCTTGTAAGATTATTAAAAAAAAATTTTTTTATTTATTCTTTAAAAGCTTTCCTCAATTTTCTTTAGAATCATTTTCCCAAAAATTATATGAATATCAATTTCTCTATTATTTAAGACCAAAGTATAATTTTCAAAAAAATCTGACATCTTCTAGATCATTTCTCCAGCTGTTCAAAACATTCTTATTTTTAAAATAAATCTTCTTTTTCAAACTAATACTAGTCCCGAAATGTTATTTTAAGCCACGATCTTGCCCGAAAATTATATAAATATTAAAATCTCCATAAATATTGATCCAATTATAATTAAAAAAAATCCAACATTTTCTAGATTTGGTTTTTCAAAACACCCTTACTTTATCCAAAAAAATTATTTTCCTCCCGCCCTAATTACCATTTCTGAATTTCTCATATGTCAAAATTTTTTTTCCCAAAAAAAAATTAACAAAATTCCCGATTAAAATGAAAAATAAAGTCTATCAGTTAAATATATAATTGAAAACCATTAAAATAATTCATATATTATCTTGAAAATCAATTTAAAGCATATTGCGGGGGGCGTAGGTCAAACAAGGTCACGTTACAGATAGAAAGTGTTGTAATCGCGTGTCTGTAACATGCACATGGACATACACAAGAAAACTACATGCTTTCTCATTCTCATACGTGACATATATGTGTGCAAAGAAAAGGCACGTGGTAAAAGCATGCAGTAGTGATGCATCTAATTGCATCTTTATACATACACATCTATATACATATATATGTATATATAAATTGAATACAAAACAAGTAGACATAATATAAGTGAGTAGAGAGCACGTGTATTTTATTTATCGACAGGTCCGCGAGTAGTCGCCATTATTGTATGTAAGCCGAGTGTTTATGTATTTTTTCGAGGCAGCATTGACACTTAAAAATATATAACTCACGCCTAGCAGTTCTCCAGCTCTATTCTGCTTTTATTCTATTCCTGCATAAGCATAAGCTGGCTGGGCTCCGTTTCGAAATAATAAAACACGTTCGGTTTATACATTTTAAACATAGAAAGTGTATGTAAGAATGAGATGTGGTTATTGAGATAGAGTTTGAGGGGTGGGACGGGGGGAGGGAATTATATTAAACGTCAATAGCCACTCGAACGCAAAGAAACAGTAATTTATAGTCCGCAATTCCGTTGTTCTTGCTCTCGTTATTAAAGTATTTCCGTTTCAACCCTGGGTAATTTAACCGACTAATATATATTTTAGTGGTCATCGATATCAGTATTATTAGTTTTTATTTTATCATGGAAATTAGTCAGTCAGTTTTATAATTATCAGACAATCGTTTCTAGATAAAATAGAAGCAAAAATTATTTTAATATTATTTAATTACCATTATCAATGAAAATAATAATAAAATTTAAATAATATGAACTCACAAGACCTAAAATTTGATTTAAAATGATTACCTACGTGAATAGACTGTCTTGAAAATAGCAACCCGGGAAAAACCGCGGAATTGGAAAAAAGAAGTTCAAAATATTGAAATTGTTTTTTCATAGATTTTATTGTTGTAGTATTTATTACAATGATTAATTTTGGAGACATTAAATAAAATAATATAATAGGTACAAATTTTTAACAACCCTGAAATATTATTACTATTTATTTACCAAAAGTTGGATGGAGTAATTAAATCAAAAAATATTAATATTAAATTACATTACATTGGCTTGGGAATGCAACATAAAAGTAATGCAAGTAGACTCGTCCTTGACCGGGTCTATCGTGTGACCGATCTTCATACGCAGCGCATCGCACAATAGCCTGCACACGCGTCATCCTCGCTACCAATGAGTATAATACTACCATCTACTTCTCTCATTTCCGTTTTTTGTTACAATACCACCCTATTGTCCTGAATCGTGGAATAAAAGTTTACACTTTTGTCGCGCTCACAAATCTTCAATTACTTTTTAATTTTTTTACTTCTAAATTCTTCTGTATACTTTTCACTAGCTCAAAATTTATTAAAAATCAAAATAATTAGCTGATATTATAACAATATTATTAATTGTTAGTTTATTCAAAAATTATTCTCAAATTCTGGATGAATTTTTTTAATTTTGTAAGTTAATTCTTTTATAAAAAAAGGAGATAGAAGTTGCACTAAATATATATAAAATATAAAAGAGTATAAAATCAGAGGAGAGTTAACTTTTGAGACAATGGAGCAGTAAAGCGAACAGCGCGGTTTTCTAGACAGGAAATTACAGGGATCACGCAGTGCAGACCGATTGACAGAAAAAGTAGTTGTTGTATTTACAAAGATTTTTTTTTGTTGATAATTTTTTTGAATAATTTTTTGCACGACTCATAAAAATTTGTTGATATTTTTATTTATTTATTTTGTTTTTCATTTTTTCATAAATTCTTCTGTTATTTTTCTGGCACACGAAAAATTCTTTTTTTTTTTTTTTTTTTCAACAAAAAATAAAATGGTTAATTTTCAAATTAGTAATTCTTATAAAAAAATTATATGATTAAGTTCGATAAAAATCAAATAATTATTATGAGTCAAGTTCTTCCGAATTTTTCAAAAAATTTTTACTTAAAACAAAATTTAAAATGAAATAAAGGATAAGTTTGATTTTAGTTATTTATTGTTTAAGTACCGAAGAAGGAGACCAGTACGGAATCGAGAATAGAGAGTTTAAATGCAAGTGAGAGATTTATGCTGCTCGTGAGTGAGTACAGAGAAGATGAGCTGAATAGGAACTGGAGCTTATGCTCGTTGGAGATATATAGGAGCTAGATACAGACAAAAGAGAGGAATGATCGGAATCTCCGGCAGTAACAGGCGCAGGAGGAAGAACTTTTTTAACAAATACTTACTCGAGATATAGATACAATGTACAATGTTCAATGTTCAATGTACAAAGTACAAACTGCAAGGGGGCGGTGGTAAAATACGCAATAGGAAGGGATGCCGCGGGCTCACTCCGGACCACACGGGAGATCCTTCTTCGCGAATAGTCGTGAGTGTTCGTGGGGGGCCCAACCTGCACTAGTTTCACTAACATTTTTCGGTAATTTTTTTTTTTTTTTTTTTTTTTTTTTTTCATTTTTAACCAAAAAAATTAAGAACCAAATGATTGGATTGTTGAAAAAATTAATTAAAATTTTTAACCTCCCCTGCAACGTGGGAACTTCCGTTCACGAAATTCGTACGGTCCCATATATATGTATGTTAAGACTTTATTCTTTATTTCCCAAGATTAATATCAAAGAATAATGACCAGCAATTACAGCAGAACAAAGTAGTATAACACGAAAGGCTCAAAAGTTGAAGTTATAAATTTGGTAGTCTATACTCATATATATTAAGTCAATAATTAAAAAAAAATCCTAATATAAATACTTAGACTAGGACTAATACTGGGACTAATGAGTGAATAAATAAATAAGTTGTCTGGTAGAACAGTAGTTGTAAGCACTCGAGCGTGAGATGCGCTTAAAACTATAAAGTCTTGTGTTATTGTATCTGTGGTGGTGTATTTACCGATCACTTATGTGTGTATATATGTGCTTATATGTAGGTGTGCGTGTAATAAGATTGGGTTGTATTGGTATTATATAGTCTGCAGTGAATTAAAAGAGTAAAGAATAAATGCGAATGTAAGGTGACGGGGAATGGGGCAGGAAACGATTTGTGTTGGATCTCGTCCGGTTAAACAATAACGTGAGTCATCCTTTACATTAACTATTTAACTATAACATACTGAATTTTTATTTTTATTTAATAATAAAATTAATCATATATTCTCAATCAAATAAGCTGATGGGATACACAAAAATTCCTTTAAAATAAATACCTATACAAGTCTAAACTGTCTTTAAAATATCGAGCCGCGAAAAACCGCGGAATTAAAACAAAGCTAAAAATAAAGATGTATTTAGTATTGAACTGTTATCAATCATATTAATAATAAGTAATTTAGTTACCATTTTAATGATAATAATAATAACTAATGTGACTGCCGAGAAATATGAATTTTGAATAAAAGTACTTTGGCTTAGTGATTTTTTGATCTTTTTAATCACAATTTTTATAGTTTGGGTTCTTTTGAAATAAATTTAAAAAATAATATTGCTATCAAAGGATCAATTATCAATAATTTCATGGACAAATGTCACGGACTCAAACTAATAGAACCAACAAACTATTCAAAACAATTCCAAAAACTTTACATAAAAATTTGACTGTCAACAAAAAAAATATTAAAGTCGTGAAAAGCCATAAATTCTTCTCAAGACCTTTCTAATGATTCTAAATTTAACTATAAAAATCCCGTTTATAATAAAATTATCCCCGTCACAAAATTTTGCTTATTCTAATAATGAAAGGAGCAATTAAGGGGGAACACCACTGTGACGATCGAAAAATAGAGGTGATTTTCAGGAATTTTTTTTGAAAGGGAAAATAAAGGAATTTGGGAATCGGATTTCTTTTATTTTATTAAGGGTACATTAAAGATTATTACCCTAAATTTTTATTAAAAAATATTTTATTATTACAAAGTTATTAACAATCTCGTCGAGCACTGGAAAAAATTTCCCCCCTCCACGGTCGGTTTGATGACTCAAAAACAAATCATCTGAAATTAAAAACTCAAATTGCTTTTTAATCAGTAAAGATGTAGTTATCGTCGCACGTACGGAATTAAAAAAATTTTTATTTTAAAGATTTTTTTAGCCGGGTTAAAACAAAAAAAAACAGTAAGAATAGTGAGAAAATTTTCAATCAGTCGCCATTTTTTTTTAAATTAAAATTTTCAAAATTCCGTACGTGTGACGATAACTACATCCTTACTGATTAAAAAGCAATTTGAGTTTTTAATTTCAGATGATTTGTTTTTGAGTTATCGAACCGACCGTGGAGGGGGGAAATTTTCTCCAGTGCTCGACGAGATTGTTAATAACTTTGTAATAATTAAATATTTTTTAATAAAAATTTAGCGTAATCATCTTTAATGTACCCTTAATAAAATAAAAAAAATCCGATCCCCAAATTCCTTTATTTTCCCTGTCAAAAAAATTCCCGAAAATCATCTCTTTTTTTCGATCGTCACAGTGTTGTTCCCCCTTAAATTAATACTTGACATATTTTAGAAAAATTTAGATTCTCAATTTTGTAAGAAAAAAATTTTGTGCTCAAATTGTTTTAACAAAATTTGGATTATCATTAATATTATTAAATTTTGGTGACCAAAACTTTAAAAATAAATAATAATTACATTGAAAGTGAGTGTAAGAGTTTTATTTAAAAATAAAATTTGCGGTCATCGTAAGATGGTTGCGGTTTTTATCCGTAACACGTTTCAGAAGTAGCTGTAAGTTAACTACACACTTATAACTTACAGCTTACAACTTATAACTTATATGTCTATACATAATAGGTGTACACTTTGATCTCACTCGTTAGTTTATATTATAGATACAGATATAGATATACATATACACATATATTTCTATATACACAATATACAAAAAGGATAATACAGATGAGAGTAGAGGACCTGTAGCAAACGTCGTAATTACTCTCGGTTAGTTTGACCGCAGGGCTTAATCCTTTTTTCAAGACTTACTTGTATTGCGGTATCGCTTCCAAGGACTATTCCGATTCCCTTTACTCTGATCGATAAAATTTTTCTATACCAAACAAAATAAATCGTTCCTTATAATTTATAATTTATAATTTTGTTTAACATTGTAATTATAATTCTTATTCATATTAATTAATGGAGTCCTTGTAGTAACGGTAATGAAGAATGTTATACTCTTCCGGTGTAAGGAGCCTTATACTCGTGACTAAAGTGACTTAGTTTATTTATCCTATCACTTTCAATGACAAGTAGACGTAATAACAAATAAAAAATTAAATCGTAAGTATACAAGCTCACAAAAAGACTTCAAGGACTCGTTTTATTGCTCTCATTTATTTTTTCCATTGTCTCACTGTTTTTAAACGAAACAAATAAAAATACATTTGTTTTATTTGTATACTTTTTTGTCGGAGAGCAATAAAATTTTTTCAAACTTACCGAGTATTAAACATATTTTGTTTTATATAATAAATATACTGACGACCGATAATTATTCATTCGACGGTTAGTTCGAGATGGGCAACGCCATCTGCTGTTGAAACCGTGGGTGATGACGCGTACCGATCTAAGTTATTGAGTCTCTCGTATGATAAAGTCATGTTGCTAAGGTAAATGATTTTTATTTATTAAATAATACACGAAAAAATTTAGTTTTTAATTATCAATTCTAACTATAAATTTTTCTTAATTTGATTAATTGCAACAAAAAAATTTTTTTAACAAAAATTTTTCTGTACGTTAGTGTTGAAACACTTGAAAGATTCTAAAAAAGTGTTTTTGAAAAAAATTATATGATCTGAACCGAAGAAACAGCTCTTTGAATTTGAGACAAAAAATTGCAATCAAGTAATTTTGATTGCAATTTTAATTTTAGTATATCAGAACAAAAAAAATTTTTTGGACAAAAATTTTTCGGTACGTTAGTGTTGAAAAACTTGAAAGATTCTAAAAAAAGTGTTTCTGAAAAAAATCAGATGATCTGAACCGAAGATTTAGCTCTTTGAATTTGAGACAAAAAATTGTAATCAAGTAATAATTTTAATAGGAATTTAACGACAATGATAAGCTTGAACAATCGGGCAGTAACCGATGACGTTTAAGGATTAGCGGATCAATTCCGGTAAATATCTGACGGGTCCGGGTTTCAAACCCACCACAACGAGACAAAGCAGAGTTACAGTATCTCAGGATCAGAGTATGACGAATAGCCGCGTTATCCACGCGTATTCCGTACCCGAGTTCCCTTTGGTTGCCGGTACACGGAGCCGAGGGTGGCTGGACTCCGACCCAAGGGGGTGGCAGATTGATCCGTCACGGAGACCGAGCACAATCACCCCCATTAGACATTATGTGCTTCTCTCACTGAGTACACCATATACTCCCACATGCAAATGTTCAAATTTATTCATTTGCGAAACTAAGGACATTTTCGAGAATTACTTCCACGTATGTGGGTTTATTAATTGCTCACGTGAAGATGTGAAAAGAAAATTTTCTGCTTTTTAGAATAAATACCCATAAGTAAAACTTTTTAAAATTACTCAAGTATATAGTTTTTGAGAAAATTCAAAAGTATAAATTAAAGCATATATACAAAAATTTGGATGCTTAGAATTACGATCAAACCTCAAAGAGCTATTACTCAAAATCTAAGAAAGATAAAATCTTATTTTTAGGTCCATAACTACAGTTTTTGGCTAATAAAAAAAGAGCGAAACTCTTGAGCCAAGAATTCCATATTGAAGAAAATGATTTTCTTGAGTCAAGAGAATAAATTCTTGAAACAAGAAAATTTTCTTAGACCAATAATAATTTCTTAGCTCAAGAATTTTCTTCAAAATGGTATTCTTGGTTCAAGAGTTTGGCTCTTGAGTAAAGTCAATTTTTTTATCAGTGTAAAAACTCAAAAATAGAAATGCCAAATTTTGAGTCCTTGAAATTAGTACCAAATTCAAATAGTTAATAACTCATAATCTAACAAGAATAGGAACTTATTTTTTGCCCAAAAGTTAAGTCATAATTTGAGCTACCATTTAAAAAAAAAAAAAATTTCAAAATTCATCCAGAGTAGTTCTCTGAAAAATTTTTTTGACTAAAAAATTGAAGAAAAAATAAATTTCGTCCTAAAGCGCAGTAAATATATAAGCGTTTGGTTTTAAAAAATAGTTGATTAGTTAATTAATGAATGAATGTAACAAGTGTAAATAATCGATGCGTTAGTGTTAGCGTATATAAAGAAGTTAGTTTCCCGCTGGCAAAACGAAACGATACGAAACGTAGAACGGCGACACGCGGCGTTGCTCACCATTTCCCGCGACCGCTGAAGCCACCCACGTTGTGCGACGCTCGTTTGTCATCCGACAAATAGCCTCTTCCAACTGCCACCGTGTGGCAACATACATGTACTCTCGGATGAATATAGATGTATAGAGGAGACTTATGTGTACGATAACGTATGCACACTCTCCCTTACATTTACTCTTACATTTACTTTGCAGCTTACATTCGGATTTCGGATGTGAGGGTTTCAACGCCTGTTTTTTTCTTAGCGGATCCTCAGCTCGTCAACAAGACTGTTTTTAAGTCCAAAATAAAATGTTGCAATGTGACACTATTTGAGTACTGCATTTATCTTACAAGTGTTGGATTATTTTATGGATTATACGGAGAAAGTGTGGGAGGTATTGCAGGTTTATAACTTCGGTGAATTTTTAATGACTGGATTTTACATAAAATATTTGTCATTTATTATGGTGGTTAAATTAATGATGTTCATTATTTGTGTTAAATAGGTATTTCTTGAAATTTATAAGGGGTAGAAACTTTTTTTAGGCCCAAAAGTTGAGTCATGATCCAGGCTACAATTTCTAAAAAAAATTTTCAGATTTACTCAAGTAGTTCTTTTAAAAAAATCAAAAATAAATAATTTCTAATGTATAGAATCACGACCAAATTTTAAAAAACTATAACTCAAAATCTAAGAAGAATAGAACATTATTTTTTGGCCCCCAAAGTTAAGTCGTAATCTATAGGGTACAATTTTCAAAATAAATTAAGTATTTTTTTGTAAAACTCAAAAATAAAAGTACCAAATTTTGGGTTCCTGAAATTAATATCAAATTCAAATTGTTATTACTCAGAAACTAAAAAAGATAAAAACTTCTTTTTAAGTCCAAAAGTTAAGTTACAATTCAGGCTACAATTTTCGAAAAAAAATTTTTTCAATCACTAAATTTGAGTATATTGTAATTTTTACGGAACAAAGGAACACGTATCATAAATAACTTAAGTAAAATTTGACTTTGAGAATAAGACAAGAAGAATAACAAGAGTAGAACGTGTGGAGATGATGAGGTTGTTAAAGTCTGCGGTGAGATGAATAAATAATAAGCTTCTGAATAAAGAAAAGGAGAGGATACACTTTGGTTGGGACGTTATTACTTCTAACGTCAGACGATGATGTATCTGGTTCAGATTGTCTCCACGAGATGGGACCACCGACCGTGAAATATGCACCACCCCCGCGGTTTAACCCCCTGAGATATGTGGAGGCGGATCCTCGGCATCGCCACCTTTACTTTCTCGCCAGACCTTCACCCGTCCAATAATCACAACAACAATTATAATAACAATAATATTGCATTATTACACTTAACAACATTAAATCACAACATCATATTTTGATAAATAAAATCTCGAGTTTGATTAGAGCAATTTTGGAGTACATACAATTTCCATATATATGCGAAATATCGGGTCCATAGATCATAAAAGGGCTGGTGGCACGAGGCAGCACGTGCCTGTCCCAGATCCGGTGTTCCCTTAACTCTCAACTCGAGACCTAAAAGTCTTTCACTCTTTTATTTTGGGTAAAACTTTTTTCGACGGAGTTAAATATTCCACCCACAGATATATGACAAACCACTTGAATTAAATGCATCTTCTCGAGTTATTGTCCGGTAACCCTTCTTTATTCTCTATTCTTTATTGTGATATTATACCATTAGAAATAATGTAGTATCCTTAGGGGTTCATTTTACTTCTTTGAAATAGCTAAAATAGAAAATATATTTTTCAAATTATGTAGTAAAATATTTTTGATTTTTAAAATTAGTCCAACTATTTTATTTTTATAATTTAATTTTAAAGTTTTCGCTTTAAAAAATTCAAAAGGATTTGGTAATATTTAATAAGCTTTATTCATATTACATTTATGTTTTTTTAACATTTACTGATATAATAAATATTCGTTAACAGTTAATCAATCATTTTAATGATTTCTTAAAAATTAAGAAGTATTTAGTTATATTCAATAAATTAACAGATATTGTAAAAATGAATAAATTTATTAACATTTTACAACTGGAACAGATTAATGTACTTTTGATTAGTTTCTAATAATATATTTTTTTTTCAACATAATTAATTAATTATGGTGAAAAGTCACAATAGGGATGAAGTTAGAGTGCAAAATAGTTATCCATCATTAACA
The DNA here is from genome assembly GCA_905319865.3 of Cotesia congregata. Lineage (NCBI taxonomy): Eukaryota > Metazoa > Arthropoda > Insecta > Hymenoptera > Braconidae > Cotesia > Cotesia congregata. The sequence continues at coordinate 7,026,784 of CAJNRD030001114.1, forward strand.
ATGATAGTGGAAGATAGTTTGGGCCATATATATACTCTGGTAAGATTTTTCTGCTAGTGAGAAGGCGTAGCCGCCTAGCGACGAAACCAAGAACTATATATTAAAATTAACATTTTAGAAATATTTTAAACTTATTTAGAGTTGTGCAGAAAAACCGATTTTTTTTTTCTTTGACATGAATATGAAAATATATTAGTTTATAATGCTTTAAGAGCCCTTGACAAAAATCAGATCGATTAAAAATTTTGTAGAGTTCGCTTAAGATTTTTTTAAACTTTTGAAGTTGAGTACTTTGAATGTTTTCTCTTAACTTGTCAGTATTATTATCAACGAACTTCAAATTTTATTTCTATCAAGTTAACACACTAAACAATATAAATAAACTACCAAAAAAATAAATGAAAGTCTAACAAAACAGTATAATCACTACTGTATTGTTAATTTTTAAATATTTATTCGGCATTTAAAGAAAGTTTAAAAAATTTTTAACGATTTCTATAAATAAAAGTTTTGACTTTTAATTTTCAGAATTCACATCACTTTTAACCTATACAATAATAGACTGACGATAAAAAATATTGATAGCAAAAAAAATTAAATTTTTGACATTCTGAACTTTTAAAAATTTTGAGTGACCCCTAAAAATTTTTATCGAGGGTTTTTAAAACAAGATAAAATAACATATTTCCATATGAGTCTCAAACAATAAAAATATTACTATTTTTCTTTCTCCAGGATAATTAATGGCAAAAAAGTAATATAATAATCTGTTGGCTTTTAAGTCCTCTAGGGATATCACTGGTTGTACAAAGCTCGTGTGTTGTGACATTTAACATTTCCCGGGGGAGCTCTGCTCGTACGTCCTACCCGTGAGTTAGTTTTCATCCTTGGCGAGTCGGTTATCATTCTCGAGCCATTCTCTTGTACTCTTTACTAGGATACGTGATGACATTACCTATAAACGGACTAAGGTATTCTCCATATGTCATTTATTCTTTCATTTTATTCGGACAGCAAATTTAGTCCAACTCAACTTCAGTCCCAGGAGTCTATTTTAAACTTTTTAACCCCCATAATTACGCGGTTAATTCCAACAACTCACTATGTACTCGGCTACTTGTCTTCAGTCTTTTGTCCTGCTAATTTACGCGACTTTAACATTGTTACTACTTAAAAGATCTACAAGCCAAGTCTTGAGTTTAAATTTATTTTTGTATCCAGTACACAGATGTGTCCAAGTTCTGCTCGCCCTGTCTGTTTCTGCTGAGTAACAACCGACCTTTCATGTCTTAGTCTTAGGTTTACGAGTCAGTATTAATTACTCCGTAAAAAAAATTTTTTTTTCTGTAACCATGCACTGGTTTTATTTAAAAAAACAAAAATCAAAAAAATTATATAATTTAATTGAAATAAATTATAATCCTATAATAAAATTGAGATGAAATGTATGTAACATCAATTCTTGTGATGTGATTGGTCCAATATATATCATAAGCATGAAAATATATGCAAACCCTACACTCAGGCACGCGCTTGCGCGCGCATATTAAATTCTAGTTAGTATCAAATTTTAATTATGGGGTTAAATTTTGACGTTGTGGTCGTCGAGATTTTAATTAAGTGACTTTTCCTCCGCTAGATAACCACTGTCTCACTACTAGAAATAACTTTTTTTAAGTGTAAGCATCTAATTACTTTCATAATTTAATATTGACAATTACAAAATATTGGATACTCAGAATGACTTCGGTGTAAGGACCTTTTTGGTTGAGAATTTAATTTCCTAAAAAAAAAGTATCTTGTGATTATTTTGCATTTCTAATATTCAACCCAAAATATTCATTTTAAACTTTTTTAACACCTGGTACCATGAATCCACTTGGAATCTAAATTACAATTCAATTTCTGGCTAAATGATGAGAGATACGAAAAAATTGGTAAGGACTTGTTTTTTTTTAAGATTAAATTTTCGCCAAAAAATCTATCTTATCATTTTATCGTATCGCGAATATTTAGCCCAGAATATTAATTTAAAACTTTAATAACACCAAGAATAATTAAAATTGCTTACGATCGAACTTTTAATTCAAATTTTGGATCACTGATAAGAGATACGGTAAAATTGATAAGAATCTTTCTTGTAGAGAATTAAATTTCTTACGAAAAAACTTTCTTATTATTTTTTTGTATCTTTAATATTTAGCTTATATTATTGATCTTAAATTTTTCTAACACCTGGTACAATCATAAACGCTTAAGATTATAATTCTGAATTATAAAAAATTTATTACGATAATTGAATGTGTTGCGATGAATTTTTCTAAAATTTCCTAAAAAATTAAAAGTAATTCCAATTTTTCATAACATAGACCCAGAACCGTAAAATAAAAATCCAAAGTTTGAGGTATTGTGGATAGGAATTGAGTGGGTAAGCGAATAATAAGGGAAGACAAAAAAGCACGAAGCATCCCGGTGAACGAAGTCTACAAGAAAAGTTACCGAGGTTGGGGGGTGATGCTGCGACGTTAGAAGTTAAGAGAGACTAGAAGGAGGGGGAAAGGAGTTGAGGGTGAAATTCGCGTCAAGAAGGGGGGTGCAAGGGTGCAGGGTATAAGGGTATAAAAGTCACGGGGAAGGACTTGAATTGATTGCTTTCATTACGCAAAAAAAGTCCGCCCTCCTCGAACACTGTGTAAATGTATATAATATATATTTTTAACTTGCCGCAGAATAAGTAACCGTGCTATTTACATCAGAGATCTCGTAACTTATCTGACTATATATGGATTATATTTTAACTCATACTTATACTTGTATTTTTTTATTTCTCCTTCTTCTACTTTATTTAGAGGAAAATAATGTCGCTGGGTAAATCTTCCGACGGGGATTGCACACTCTCGAGCTCAACTCTTCAAGACATTAGCGAACTAAGATAATTGTGTTCCGTCGGCAAACTCTGAGCTGAGAGAGTCTTAAACGAGAGGACTTTTTGTTGCCGATCATAAAGAAATCGTTCGTTTAAAATAATAAACTTAATTCTCCGTTTATTTTAAAAAGATTCGCTGTTTATTATGGAGATAATCCAACTTTTTTTTTTTTTACTTTTATTAATGGATTTTTGGGAAAAATGCTTATTTGGAATCTTGATTTACTAATTTTTTATACTTTTTGTCGGAGTTTATTTGGAAGATTTTTTAGAACTGAAATAAAACATTTTGTTGTTTTAATGATCAAGAATTTTTGAACATTATTAATCTTTAAGCTTCTGTAACTTTAATTATAATTTGAATTTCGTGACCAAAAAAATTTTTTAATAAAGCTTGAAGCTTTAACTTTGAAGTCCTTATATCAAATTTGATTTAAAAAAATTTTTACAAATTACATAAAATAATTTATCACTGTTATGAGCAAAAAAAATTTTGATCATTATGAACTTTAAAGCTTCTGTAACTTTGGTTTAAATTTGAATATCACGATCAAATAAATTTTAATTTCCAAGCTTAAATCTTCTTTTTTCAAGCCCTTAGATCAAATTTCATTATGAAAAAAATTTTTTAAAAAGTTTAAAGCTTAAAGCTTCTATTTTTAAGACTTTGACATCAATTTAACATAAAAAATTTTTTTCTACTCAAAAAGTCTCAAAAAAACCTTCCAAAATTTGGATTTTGATCTTCCGATAATAATTCAACATAAACATATTTTTTGAATATTCAAACTAAGTAAAAATGGTTCTTAGAAGAACTTTTAAAAAATAAATGATGCAATTTAGTGGCCGTCCTCTCGAACAGTTGGACTCTTCGATCTTCCGTCCTGTATGACAAATGAGATTAATGCCGCGGCGGGATTAGGAAGGATAGCATATAGGATATAGCTTGAGGGGGAGGGTGGTGGTGCTTGTAGATGGAGGTCGAAAGCACTGATTAGGTAGCCGTACGAGGCTTGATGTATCCCAGTCTGTGATCGATGCACCCAGAGTAGAGAGCTTCACTCGCGGTTGAACTACCGACCTCATCTGCATCTGCCTGATGTCACTCTGTGTCGGCCACTCTCTATATCTCCTCTGCTCCCATTTCACCCTGCAGACGATCAAAAGCTCTTATATACATATACGTATAGACATATACATATGTGAAGCTCTGTCCTCGACCTCGTGAATCCATATGTTGGATAGAGGGTCGATCCTAGGTCCCACACAGCGCAATCATGTCAGGACATATTGCCCGTCAACGCCGAGCCAGCGGCTCGTTCGTTTACGCAAATTATATGCCAAAGTGTAATCTCGCGAGAGATCCTTTATCCTCTCATGGGTAGATTAAGCCGTGCTCTCATCATCTTGACACATCATCAACTTTGTTATATACATCATATATTATATATTATACCTCATATACATATCATACTTTATTTAATTCTGAAAAATTGTTTCAATAATTTTAACGCGCTGACAGCTCTATTCAATTTTTCTTCCTTGCCAAATGCTTGTTATTAAATTCAAATCTTCAGATTTAAGTAAAGAAAATTATTGTACGAAATTTTACTACAAAATCTTTAAGTCAAAGCTTTAGGCTCCAAAATAAAATTTTTTTAATCATGATAGAGTAAAAAAAATTCCATTAGTGGCGGGGATCCCATTACTGACACTTTCTTTGATTTTGGTACTTATTCAATTAATGAAATTATTAATTTCAATAATGAATATATTATTTCTAACCTTTAAGACCTTTAGATCAAAAAAATTTTTATTCCAAGTATTAGAACATTTTTTCATTGAAAGAAAAAGTGCTACTAATAGGGGTTATATAAAGGTTCCACTAATGGAGTATTTTTTACCTTATTCAAATTTGAATCAAAATTACAGACGATAAAAAATTAATTATAAAATTGATCAAAATTTTGAGGATCGTCATTAGTAATAAAATGGTCTATATTAATTAGGATAATTTTTTGGTAGGTTTTGATCTAAGGACGAAAGTAGAAGCTTTGAGCTTTAAAAAATTTTATTTGATCACGAAATTCAAATTGGAACTAACGTTATTATATAGAAGCTTTTAAATTAATGATGATCAAAAATTTTTTATTATTACAGCAACAAAGTATTTTATATTAATTATAAAAATTTTATTTGATTTAAAGTTCTCAAAGTAGAAGCTTTAATCTTTTTAAAAATATTTTTTGACGACGAAATTAACATTTGAACCAAATCTACTGAGTCTTATCTATTAACAATAATAAAAAATAAAACTAACACACCAACAATTGAACGATGAATATAAGCGTATGTACAATAGGTCACCGCAGCATCCGGAAACGGCAATACCTGAGCATTATTCCCCGTTTCTCGAATATCTAGTGTCATTTTATGAACATAAGAAAGCGCAGTAGGCGTAAAGTCTTAATTAAAAAAGGAAAAAAAATAAATAAAACGAGAAGCGAATGTTACTCACCCAGATACAGATACAGATACAGTATGGTGTTAGGCATGAATGTAAAAGTAGAGTATTGAATGTACTTGGATTGCAATGTAAGGTGGCCCTTGTGAGATTTGCGAGCTGTCATCGGTCCCACCAATGCTCCCTTGACCGCACCTTCCGGCAACTTCTTGCTCTCACACATAACACTCTTTTACTCTTTTACTCTTTAATATAAAATATTTGCCAATTTCCCAAGTTGAGATTGAGATGGGGGTAGTTCTTGTTTTGATTCGACATCTTCGTCAGTAAAACTCCCAACACCCGCGATGATAATACTTTGTTCAGTGCTCTTCTCCGGTCTCGCTATAACGTATCGTAATCAGTATCGTAATTAGGTGTGTCAGGGCTCGGTGCGCAGCTACGTGCATCGCTACTTCGCGTCAACCATCACAACGATTAATTCCTCTCGACTAGTTGAACATTATATTGAAATAAGTGAATTAAAACCATCTGTGATATTGTGCGATTTTAATTTATTAATGTAATTTTTTTTTGTTTTTTTTTTTTTTTTTTTATTTCATTATTGACCAATATTATGATTTTTGTTTTTTAAATTTAAAAGTTCTAATTTATTTAAAAAAATTCCTTTTAACACAATACAAATATACAATTCTATGAAGGAATTTTAGGTTTTAATTGTTTTTTTGATAAATATATTGTCAATAACCTTGGTTTTAAATACAATTTCAATAAAATAAAAAAAAAAAAATTTATAAATTTGAATTTTCAAATTAAAAATTAAAAAATTTTGATTAATTAATGCTTGAATATAAAGTTTTCTTTAAAAAATTGAACTTTTTATGTAAATAGTTTTTGTACTTGATTTTTTTTTCTTCGTAAAATATTGCTGGTAAATTTTCTTATCAGAATTTCGACTTCATTAAAAAATTATTGTTTAAAAATTTTTTTATCATTAACACATGAAAAAAAAAATGGCTCTAACATAAATGAATGAATTTTTTTTTATAAAATTTTTTTAATCATTATTTTTCTAATAAGAATTTTAATTTCATTAAAAAATCATTTTTAAACGTAAAAATTTTCTACAATTATTCCTCATGAAAATAAAATAAAAACACAATTATCTCTTAACATAAATTAATAAAGTTCAACTTAAATTTCCTTTTTTATAAAATATTCTCAATAATGTATTTTAAATTAAAACTTTGTCACTAAAAAAACTAGCTTTACGCTTAAAAGTTTCGAAAATTCTTCATAATACTAAAAAAAAATTAACTCTTAAAATAAATTAATTCCTAACTTAAACTTAAACATCTTTCCTCACCGAAATTAAACTAAAAAAAAAAAAAAAATTGAATTACTTCAGATCTCCATTTCCTACCACGAAGATAAAATTAAAAACCTAGTGATATGTAAATAACCGTAAACATAAAATAGTAAAAGTAAAAAGTAAAGCTAAATAAAAGATCAGTAAGCTGAAGGGGATGTTCATGAATAACCATCGAGCTCACGGCTCCGCGTGATTTCGCGTGGGACTGTTGGCGGTATACCAGCTGGCTCGCGTTTATTCCTTAACCTTTGGCTTGAACTTAATCCTGGATAGCGATGGTATACCTAAGGATTTAATATCTCAACTCAGTGCAACTTGTACAGCCTCCGATACAGAGACCAGACCAGAGTCGAGTAGAGTACAGAGTAAAGAGTAGAGTACATAACATAACTATAACGATGTTATCCCGCTCTTACGACGCTCTCCCGTTGGCATGACGACCCCTTGACGCCGCCCCTATCTCCTCGTCACGTGACACCCCCTCGGCCAAACAATCCACGGGGATTTCGGATGCTGGGCGCCAGAAGAGGGTTGCTGGGCGTGCCCGCGGATCTTATTTTATCAGTGGGGATGAAAACTGGCACACTATCAACTACGCGACAAGAAGTCGCTGAAAGTCACGTGCCGACGACGCTTAGCTTAAGCTTCCATGCTTCACTCGCTAAAGAGACCGTTCTGTCATCAGTTTTGACTTTTAAAATTTTTTTTATTTAAATAAAAATCATTTTTCGTGCGTTTTTAATTTAATGTGAATTTTTTAGTGCAACTTTGGATTTTTTTCTGTGATAACCAAAACTGTACAATTTTGAAAAAAAATAATAATAATAATTGTGATAGCTAAATTGAAGTTTTGTGAAATTTTATTTGGGGTGAAAAGTGTGACAATGAAGAGTGGAGAGTAAGAGAGATAAATCTAGCCGAAAAAGTGTCAATGTCACGGATAATACGGTTCAGTTATAATAATGTGAGCCAGATGCCGATCGGGACCGGGAGCCACCCGCGGTCACTTACAATGACCCTGATGATCGTCTTTAGATGGTAGACCTTCCCCAAGGGAAAGGACTTGTTGTTCTTCTTTTGAAAATTCGAGTTCGATTGAGAAAAGTTTGAGATACCTTTCGTGTAGAGTTGGAGATTTGGGATTAAAGGCTCAGCGACGGCCGACGGCTGAAGATGGATCTCAGCACTGCGTATAGATATAATCAGAATATGATGGAGTATTACACTTGTAAGCTATTTTTAGTTGTTGTCTTTGTTTTGAGAGGAAAAGAATTAAAATGTTGAAGGTGACTAGAAATTTTTTCGGTCGGTATGAAGATAGAGAATGATTTAAATTTATTACAAAGAATTTTTTTGGTAGAATTTAATCAAGGGGCTTAAAATTAGAGCACTTAAGCTTGATAATCACATTTTTTTGATCATAATATTTAAATTTGAACCAAAGTTACCGAAACTTCAAAATTAATTTAATGATCAAAACATTTTTTTGGTCACTATAGCGATGAAAAGTTCTGCATTGACTGTAGAACATTTTTTGAGTGAAATTTGATCTTAGAGTTTAAAACTAGAAGCTGTAAACTTTAAAACAAAATTTTTTTGGTACTGACATTCAGATTCGAACCAAAGTTATAGAAAATTGAGGATTAAATAATGATCAAAAATTCTTTTGAACATTACTGCGATAAAATGTTCTGTATTAATTATAAAAAAATTTTTTTCGGTGAAAATTGATTCAAGAACTTGAAAATAAAAGGTTCAAGCTTGAAAAAAAAAATTTTTTTGGTCTTAAAATTCAAATTTAACCCCAAAAGAATCAAAGTTAATATAATAATTCACAACTAATTTTGGTCATTATAGTAAAAGAATGTTCTCTGCTAATTGTAGAGAATATTTTGGACGAAATTTGATTTAAAGGATTGAAAACAGAAGCTTCAAGTTTGAAAATGAAATTTTTTTGATTATGATATTTAAATTTGAACCAATATTATGAAAATTTTTTTATTCATGATGATAAAAAATTTTTTTGAATATTATTGCAATAAAATTTTATGAATTAAATATGAAAATTTTTTTTAGTAAAATTTGATTTTAAAGCTTCAAGTTTGATAATAAAATTAATTTGATCAAGAAATTCAAAATCGAATCAAAGTTACAAGAACATCAAATTTCATATAATGATTAAAATTTTTTCTGATCATTATAGCGATAAAATGTTTTGTATCAATTATAAGAATTTTTTTGGATAAAATTTAATCGATGTATTAAAAAGTACTCGCATCAAGCTTTAGAAAAACTTTTCTTTCGGTCTCAAAATTCAAAATTTGAACTTAACTTACAAAAGCATTAAAATTATCATTAAAAAATCAGTAAAAAATTACCAAACATCCTGCCTAAAAACTTCGATTTAAAAAATTCAGAAAAACTTCTCAAAATAATATAAAAAACTGCAAAAGTCAAAGTTTAAGATACAAACCATAAAATTTTTACAAATCGTTAATTTTGAACTTCAATTTAGATATAAAAGCATAAATTTCTCTTGAAGCCGTCACTATGCAGTGTTTCACCAAAATTTTAATCAATTCCAAATTCTGAAGCTCAATAATTCCAAAAACGTTTAATGTTTTTCCAAAATTCTAATCAATAAGTTTTCGAAAGATTAAAAATATGTTGAAAACTAAAAATTTGGTACGGAAGTAGTTCTTACAGTTGGGCGCGCAGCCAGGTGACCTTATTCACGATAAAACTTTTCATGCGATCGATCTCTACTCGCTTTCCAAACTCTCAAGAAAAAGGAACTTTCTACCTTGACTTATAAATTTCTCTAAAAACCAAAATCAGAATCAGAGGTCAGTATCTGAATCTGAAAAGCGTCGCATTGTTTATATTACCGGGTAAAAAGATATAATAACGAGGAAGGTGATTGCAATAATAAGGGTCGTAATGCAGCTCGACCACCGGTGCGGTAGTACCTCAACCCTCTATTGCCTTTGCTGGAGCTCATACTGACCATATAGCTTCTACTAACTCCTCTTTCCATATATATATATATATATATATATATACGTATATCGGTATATATACTCGTATATAGTTGTGGTCAGCAGGCGTGACGGCGCGTAGGGTATACCCAAGTGCTTGCAGTGCTGTTACGTTTCTCTCATAGTACATACTACATATAACTTACCCACTCATGCACTCACACACACATACACACGACATTAATATACTAGATATATTAACTAGCACTCAGAGAATCAGAGGAGTACAAAATCCCTACAGATCCAAGCCATCCAGCGTCCCCTCAACTACCGGTTACGCCACGGGGCTCCCGCTATAAACACACGACGCCAATTGATTTGTTACTAACGGATGTCACGATCGTTTCTGGTAATCATCATCACGATATCGTCCACAAAATCATCTTCATTCTCTTTGTCTTCGATTTTATTTAAATCCGAAGAGAAATTACCTTTTTTTATACTCTGAGGTAAAAAGTGTTGATTTTGAGTGAAGATGCTGTGTAAATTTCTCCTTTTTTTTTTAAATAATAATCTCCAGAAATGAATTTTTTAGACGAAATTTATTGAATTTTACTACAATTAAAAGTGACAATGTATTACAAAACCGTTATTACCCTTAATAAGGAACGTCAGATATTATACAGATTTATTGACTATTGTCACAACATTTAGTGACAATGAAGCATAGAACTTTTTTTTCTGTCAAAAATCAACTCATGTGTCAATCTTTTATGACAAATTTCATTCATTAGACTGATATTCATTAAAGATAAAAGTTTCAAGTTATACAAATTTATTGCACTTGATTACAATCTTAAGTAACAATGCAGTACTAAATTTTCATAGCTCCAAAAAATCTCATCAATTATCGATCTTTTTTATTTCTGTTATATTTAAAAGTGACGATGCAGTCCAAAGTTTCATATCACCCAACAATTATCTTTAGAAATCAATTTCTTCTATGAAATCTAATTCACTAGACTTCCATTAAACATAAACACGTTAAATAAAACAGACCCACTAACTTTTATCACATTTCCAAGTGACGATGCCGTACAAACCCAATACTTATAGTTATAATTACAATAACTATTAAATATTAATCTTTTAGACGAATAGAAATGTAATTCGATAGTCACTTCGGGAGCGACAAGTTAAATAAACCAGAGTGTCGTTGTGAAATAATCGAAATTGCAGGCCGAGGGACATGTGTCGTTACAGCTCCCCATTACGGGATTAGATATTAAATTGCTGACTCGGGCGAACTTTGACGTTATTTAGTAGTTAATTATAACTATCAGAAAGGCTTATACTATCAATAATAACAATAAATAATAATTTGGTTTTGTTGAATTACAGGTCATGGAGGTGTAAATCAATTGGGAGGAGTCTTCGTCAATGGAAGACCGCTGCCGGATGTAGTCAGGCAGAGGATTGTGGAACTCGCCCACAGCGGTGTTAGACCGTGTGACATTTCCAGACAACTCAGGGTATCTCATGGCTGTGTATCCAAGATACTGTCAAGGTAAAAAATCCCCTTTTAAATAGCCCGGGCACCAGTACAGGTATCTGTTACTGCAAGAAACACAACACTTTTGTAAGAATGTAAATACGCAACTCGGTTTTTTATTTCAGCGGATATAATATTGTAAACAATGGAAACTGTACACGGAAAAAAAATTGTAGGAAAAATAACAATTGTCACATCGTAATCCAGGACCAGACTTTTAATACAATTTCTTTGATAATTTTACATTTTAAAATTTACGATATTCTATCGTAAAAAAAGTAATAAGTAATAAATATCCGAATTTTGACGATGTAACATGATAAATTTCAAAATGTAAAATTATCAAAGTAACCGTATTGAAAGTTTGGTCCTGGAATACGATGTTACAATTGTAAATTTTTCTACAATTTTTTCCGGTGTATGATATTTTTTCCTTCCACCAAGATATTATTATTTATATCTATATAATTAAGAGAATAAAGAAAAAAATTCTCTCTAGTGTATTTACATGATAAAACCGATTTTTTAATTAAACTTAGTATCATTAAAAGGGTGACCAGAATTTGTCCATCAAAAATTTTATATATAGTTTTCAAGGGTGTCACATTAGTTATCATTATTACTAGGAATTAAAAATTTTTTTTTATTTAGCGGTTTTTCGCGGCTTGATATTTTAAGACAACCTATTAGACAAGTGAGAATCCATTTTAAAAGAAATAATAAAAATGAAAATATAGTTATTATTATTATTTTATTTAATTATTTTTTTCGCATAAGAAAACACCAGGATAAAAAAGACAGCTTGAAACCGGAAGGAAGGTCCTGGGGTAGTCAATGTGCTTTTCATGTTTTTTCCATCTCGACCTCTGCTCTGGCATCCGCCATTTCGAGGCTCTACACCATACAATATTTAATAAACGATTTTTATTATTTAAATTAATAATATATACATATCGATATTCTGAAAAGCTCCCGATTTAATTATTAAATACTTGGATAAATAAAATAGCCAACGGGCGGGCATTGTTCCCTTATAATTGAATTCCGGACAGCTTTCTTTTGTCCCAGATCGGCATTATCAATTTTCAATGAAAAATATTCGCATACACAATATCCGCACTTCCATTTATCCATTCACACGGAATCGATACATCGATTCGCGTAGGGCACCAATATTAAACCTTCCAATCAACAAGAAGTATGTATAAATAATTATTATGCTTTTTGCTTTATTTTTTAGTTTTATTTTAGACTTGCGCTGAAAAACCGCAAGTACACATGTCGCGGTAAGAAGACCAACGACCCGTTAACGCTTAGTTTATTACGCAGTCACGCGTCGCTAAATCACCACCAGCCAAAGGATTTTAAGATTATTCTGAGAGCCACGGATTTTGCTAATAATAATTTAATATTGAATAATTAATTTGGTAATGAATAATGAACAAGAAGACACGGAAAAAAAATTTCAAGTTCTTTTTTTTTATGATTTAATGAACTTTAATTGTCTGTTTCTATGAAAATCAAAGTCTTAAATATTTTCCGAAAAATGGTAAAGAGTAAATTTCGGTTTTGAATTTTTTCTTTAATCAGGGAGAAAACCAGTTGATATAAAAAAATCATTCTTCCCAAAATACACGGAGAGAATTTTATATTAACCCTAACAATACTTGTTTTGTAGATTTTACTATCTTAGATGGTAATTAATTTTACAAAAGTTGAAATGATAAATATAACAATTTAAATTATAATCAGTACAATAATAAAATAATAATTCCTAAAATAGAGCGATCGTACCATTTACTATCGAGATGGTTACATTTACCATTAAAAGTGGTTAAAGTTACCAATTGTATTATAAGTTATTCAGTAAAAGTAAGCACTGAATTTATGATGATAAGTATTTAGGCTGCGTTCGAAAATGCTCTATCTCTAGATACATAATTAAGAAATGGCCTTGAATTTTGTGAACTATTGACATTTTTTAAGATATAAACTCATCTCGATGTTACACTCATCGAGACCTTTCATTGGAGTACCCACATCAATTTTTCATATATTTCATATATTTATATATATTGTATATATGTAGGGGAGGGGGGGGAGCAAAATGGGGTAGGGGTGGCAAAATGGAGTACCCCCAAAATTTCGTAAAAAAATTTTTTTTTTTCAAAAAGCTTTTTTAGCTTTCTAAAATATATTTTAACGTCATTTCCTACAATTTCAGAGGAAAAAAAATTTTTTTTACATGCAGTAAAAAAATTTTCGTCAAATTTAACACAAATATTTGTGTTACTGACTGTTTTTACACAAACTAATGTTAATTCTACATTCTCGTATGTTAAATCAACACATGAGAATGTAAAATTATACACACTAGAGTGTAATTTGCTACACAAACATTTTTACACTTTACAAATTGACGAAAAATTTTTTACTATGCAGTAATTTTTATCGTCATTGTGCATCATAATAATTTATTTTTCACATCTAAAATTTTTTTTTCTAAATTTTTAATAACTTTTTTTTTTTAACAGCTTTTAAACAGATGTAACAATCAATTCCAAAATCTAAACAGTTCTTTAATTTAAAAAACGACGTTGACTGCTGCAAACCGCATCAAAATCGGGTGATGTGTTGAAGAGAAATCGTACACTAATTATTTTAAAAAAGTGTCTTTTTCAAATAACGTCGAATTTATTCTCGAATTATTTTTGATGACATAATTTAACTATGAATGCTCAGAAAACTGAGTCAGAGGCCGCCAATTGCTTCAAAATCATTTGGTGCGCTTGTGAGATATTTAATTTAAAAAGTAAAATCTTCAGGTCTACAAGATTATTCAACTTGAAAAAATTTTCCTGAATCCCTAAACCAAGAAAAAGAGTGCAAAAAAAATTACGAATCTTTTTTTTCGTGCTATTACTTTGAATTGCGTGAGAATCTATGAGTCTAAAATTTTTTTTCACCGGGAGTTCCAAATACTAGAATTTTCTCAAGAGAACTCTTTTTTTTTTTCATCTTGATATTATTTTTACTCAAGCGAAACCCGTCAAAAATTACGACAAAGTTTTAAAATTTTTTTTACTACCTCAATTTTTGTTAGGAATATATTGCTTCAACTAACAATGTCTCTTTTTTGGGTGATTTGTTCCTCTCTTTGGGTTCTTTCGTAGACTTATCGATAAGAAAATGTTATTTTTTTTTAACGATATTTCATTTTCGGATGAAGAAATTTTTTTTTCACTCTTTTAGGGAGCACCCCATTTTGCCCGCAAAAAAAAAAATTTTTTTTCTACGGCAACTTGAAATTTGATTATTTTCCTTTAATTATGACTGAAAACGAGAAAAATCAGCGTATTTAAGTCCTTAAAATCATAACGATTGCTTAAGTACCCCATTTTGCCCCTTCCCCATCCCCTAAATATGAAAAATATATCAAAAATGCATGTGGGTACTCAAATGAAAGCTCTTGATGAGTATAACATCAGGATGAGCTTATATCATTAAAAATGTGAATAATTAAGAAATGACCTTGTATCTTATGAATTATTGATATTTTTTAAGATATAAGCTCATCTCGATGTTACACTCATCAAGACCTTTCATTCAAGTACCCACGTCATTATTTCATATATTTATATATATTATATATATGTATATATAAAAAATATATCAAAATGTATGTACGTAATCAAATGAAAGCTCTTGATGGATGTAACATCGTGATGAGCTTATATCTTTAAAAACGTTAATAGTTAAAAAAAATACAGTGCAATTTAAAAAAATTCATTATTTCATGAGGCAAAATTTTATTTATTTATAGTTAACAAGTTACGACAGTCACATAGTGTGATAATAATAATAATAATAATAATAATAATAATAATAATAATAATAATAATAATAATAATAATGTGGTGGTAGACATAAACTGAAAATTAAAATTAATTTTTTTTTATTCTAATTAATATTAGAAATGACTTTTATTTAATATAAATATCAATTTGATAAAATATAAACTCTGATGGTAATAATTATCATCAAAGATTGTAGAAATTATTAATTTGATTTTAAAAATTATTATCAAGATATTTAATCAAATTATCTCAGATAGTTGAAAATACAATCTTATAGTAATATAAAAGATGGTAAAAATTACTATATTGGTGGTAAATGTAATAATTTATATCGTATTTATAATAATAAAAGGTAGTAATCATTACTATTGAAGTATTTTAGAGCTTTTTACAATACTTAGATGATAGTATTTACCATAAAATTCTCTCCGTGTAGAAATTATTTTTAAAAGTGTTATGTCTTGACTCAAGAAGTTGAAACTCATTTTCTACGCTTATTCTAAATAAAATAAAGACAATTGTTATTTATTATTAAAAGTTCATTCTTGGTTTCATCGCTAGGTGGCTATGCCGTCTCACTTGCAAAAAAATCTGATCAGAGTATATATAAGGGTAAAATTATCTTTTAGCGATAATATACATTATTAAAGAACTATTTTACATGAATCTTGTTACCAGTTATTTTTTAAATCGAAACTTTAAGTAATTTATTAATTTCAGAGTGATATTTTATTGAGAATACTTTTCTTAGATCAATTAATTTTTTTTTCCGTGTAGTTTTGCCATAAATTAATAATGAGAAAAGAGTAATGTAATGGCAATAGCAGCCGTGATAGCAAATAGAGCAAATAGTTGTTTAACAGGAGGATAATGAATGCCTGGAAATAATAAAGCCTCACATTTATCAAGCTGAGAGGCAGGAGAGTACAGTATATACGGCGACCCACAACCAAACCATTATTGCCGGGTTAGCGTAATTGAATTTAAGCACCAGCGAAGATATTATTTAACTAATTAGACACAGTGGTCTCGTTGACTGGGTGGCCCGACGGGAGACGGCAGATTAGATCAACGAGTGAGGGGTCTAGTCTAGACTCATCTCATCAGTAGCTCCTCACCACTTAGTCTTGAGTGTCTTCAATGTCTTCTTCGAATTAATTCCTCCTGATAATTCATTTATATTATCCTTTGTTTCAGGTATTACGAAACTGGGAGCTTCAAGGCAGGTGTGATAGGCGGCTCAAAGCCAAAGGTCGCGACTCCGCCGGTCGTCGACGCAATCGCCAATTACAAGAGGGACAATCCGACTATGTTTGCCTGGGAGATTCGGGATAGATTGCTAGCGGAAGGAATTTGCACGCAGGACAACGTGCCATCGGTGTCTTCGATCAATCGGTGAGTCTAAATTATTATTATCTTTTTAAACTTCTCTGAATAACATTTTTTATTTGCGAAATTTTGTTGGGTTTTTGAATTTCAATTGCTCAAACTGAAAATATCAGTTTGAGTTCAAATTTTGGCTGGAAGATAAGCGATACGAATAAAATAATAAAAACCATTTTTATAGAAAATGAAATTTTCTACAAGAAAGGTATAATAATTTTTTCGTATCTTTAGTATTTAACCCAAATTTTTAAGATTTAATAATTTCGTATTGATTTTTTGACAAAAACAGAATCTAGACTTCTTTAGTTTTTGATTCGATGATTTCGAATCACTTTGATCATTCGATAATGACTCTATAATAACTTATATCAAACAAAATTTAATTGAAATCCGGAATTAGTACTTATTAGCAATGACATACAAGCAAATTTGCGTGAGCGTCCATTAACACCTACAACCACAAATTTGCCTGATATTTAATTACCTGACAATTTAATTCTGTCGATGAGAATGTAGATAAGCGGCACTTGAGGGAGCATCAGACGGAGGGAAAAAGTGGTAGATAAGCCGTCGATAAAACTAAAGCTGTAAGTAGCGACTGATTAAATCTGGGACATATGGGAGTGAATCAATGAAGGCCTCTAATCCCTCGAATGATACAACCAGCCCGAATGGTACAACGACAACTACAAAAGTACTATACAGTGGATCTATTAAGTGCTTGGACTCTTATAGCCGTACCTTGGCCCCTCGGGGCGAGTTGTTCAGTTTGTGTGGTGCTGATACGCTGTAATACTGTCCCACGAGAGCATCACACCCTCTCGATTTTACTAACATGCCCGAGAGCGTCCTTGCCCACCCCACTGACGTAAAAACACTTGAATTAATCGGGGGATTCCCTTAGGAACCTGCTAAAGGTCAATGGGACTGCATCAGCTTAATAGGGTACCAATACTAAAATAAATTTACTAGTTCTAGCTCTAACTGGGGACTAACACCGAGATTATCAAGCCGAAGAAGCGATAACTAATCACTCCCTCGATCACCAAAGCATATGTCGAGTTCTTTAAGGGGTTAGGCGCACTTACAATACCGGAAAGAGATTTTTTAATCATTTTTTTTTTTTAAGAGGCTTTAGGAAATTACCAAATTTTAAAAATCTGGGTTAAATACTAAATACTAAAGATACCAAAAAATCATAAGTGGCTTTTTTTGTAGAAAATTTTATTTTCTATGAAAATGGTCTTCATCAATTTTCGCATATTTTTATCTTTTAGCCAAAATTCGAACTCAAATCAATATCTTCAGTTTGAAAAATGGAAATGAAAAAATCCAAAAATATTCCCTTAATACCATTTATTATTTACTGATTTATCCAAGGAATTATTAAAATGTATATTTTCAACAAACTGGTGGTTTCATAAAAAAATTATCTACTTTCGATGAAAATTTTAGTCCTAAATTGCTTATAAAAACAAAACATTTATCGGAATTATTAATCCTTGAATCAATTACTGAAAAGAATTAGTTATGAAAATTGTTTAAAAATGAGAGACTAACCTTACCAGTCGTTTTCAAAAAATCTTACTTATTGCATTTAAAAATACACTTTAGATGAAAAGGCGTTTAGAATTATTCAGCTTGAGCCTCATTTTTGTTATCCACATGCTGCGATTAGACTTTACGAATATCTGTATAACTTTTAAAAATACTTATCCAATTGACATCAAATTTTCTGTTTCGATATTTAAATATGTCTAAATTATCAAAATAAAGTAAAGAAATGACTTTTTACAAAAAAAAAAAGCAGGAGAGAAAAGGTCCAATAAAATAATAATAATGGGTATCTTGAAAATGATCGGGGATGATCGGTATCAGGATCTCGGAGAAACAAGTTTTAAAGAGCAGCATCGAGTGTAACATGATTGTTGGTGAGTTGAGTGTGAACAAGGAAATAACTCGGATAAGGATAATTCACGTTTATTTGCGTGGATCACTTGTTGAGATAGATGAGGAGATGCTTCAGTTGCAGGTTACGCGTGATGCCCTGAACAAATTCTCCTCTTGTCTCGCCTCCTCGCTACAGATACACCACCTAACACGTACTTTGCCGAGAGGAGGGAAGGGAGTGTTGAGAATAAGAGCTCCGAGCAATCCCTGATGCCACGATTGCAGAGGGTGGCTTGTTGCTTGAGTAACTTTACCTTCTTCTCCTTCTTCTTCTTCTTCTTGTTTCTTTCCTCTAGCTTTGCCTCTCGACCCACAGCAATCCAGATACTGGAGGTATTGATCTCAAATCCGGCTGAAAGGAGATCGCCTGGAAAAAAGTTAGCCTTTGGATACTTACCTATCTACTTGCTGGATACCTAAGCTAACTTACCTTCACCCATCTAAAGACGTGCGCTGACTTTTATCGGCGCTTGTTTTTCTTTTGGTCCCTGAAATAAAGATATAAAACAGTAATGTGGTGGAAGATCAAACTTTTGATGGATGATCATCGTCTTGCTTAGACGACAGCTGTATGATGAAGATAATGATAATGAAGAATCATCATTCAGGTGCAGAAATAAACACGCAGTTTTTGATTTATAAAATATTGAAAAAAAGTACTTAAGTAAAAAGTAGTATATTACACACCGAGGGAAGTAAAGTAAGAAATGTCTCAGATCACATGTAATCACAACAAACATGTGATCTGAGGCTTTCTTATTTACTTCCCGAGGAGTGTATGCTATTTTTTTGCTCGACGAAAGCAGAAAGTGGAAACTTCGTTTAGCGTAGCGGGCCGAAAGTTGACGCTTTCTGCCCGTCGAGCAAAAAAAAATATTCTCTGGAAAATATCACTTAAAAAGTAAGTCAAGAGTTTGCCGAATTTTTAGTTGGTATAATTTATTTTCGCGGCAATTTTCATTAATGATATTATCGAATTGGTTCGACAATACCAACAATCTTCAGATTTCTATTGATAGAAAAAAATTAGAAACTTAAATATATTTTTGTAAGATTTTTCTGGTAGCGAGAGATTGAAGTCACCTATCGGTAAAACCAAGAACTAATAAAAAAAAAAAAATACCAGCTAATTTAATCTAAAAAAACAAGTTTAAAAATGAAAAATTATCGAACCAAGTCAAACAATTCTCTTCAAAATAAGTTTATTCTTACATCAAATATATTTCAACAAATTTAAGAAAATCAACTAGTTTTTTCTCATCCAAGGTTCTCCTCGATGAATCTGAGATTATTTATAGCCCTTATCACGGTTTATTAAAGCAGTGAAAAGAAAACCGTGTTGTGATTATGTCATCGAGAATGTTTTGCCGGGTGTGTATTAATCTGGTTACGGTTTCGGTAATGGTATATTGCGCTAGCAGAGATTTATAAAACAAAAACCGGAGATAAAAATAATGATACGAGATTTGATATATAAGTTATTATTGTAGAGCAGACAATTTGGGTTGGAGGACGAGCCACTTATTCCTGGTATCCAACGAGAGATGAGACATTGCTGGTTGAGCAAAAAATTAATGAAAGAATGAGGATATCTATACGTATAAGAAATAAGAAATAGCCGAGTCGAGAGTTGAGATAATGGAGTGGCTATGGCGAAAAATAACAGTTATATATATCCGCCTGGATCTAGTGTATCGTTGAGACAAAATCGTCGAAATGACCGAGAGACTTTTATAAATCGCAAAAACAACTTGGAGGAAGAATTCGACGTTAACAGTTCCGAGCTTTTTTATGCTCGACAATCCAGAAATGCTTCAATGCCGTCTTCCACGCAAAATCTACGAACCAGTTCAGGGTTTTTGCCACTGCACTGACACCGGCATTGTTCCTAGCGTAATTGATGGAGATGTGCCGGTTGATGCTGGTTGATGCTTCTAAGGGTAAGGAAACGTCTTAGATTCAAGCGGACGTGAAGGTAGTCTTATCAAGATCCTTGTGGGAAATGGAGGAAGCTAAGGTAGAAATTTCCCTCGAAAATATTGATAGGCTCGGTCTTGCTCTGGAGTCACGCTCGAGTAGGCGGCGCTCGGTGAGGGGTCTATCTTACACTTCAAGAGAGGTAGGAGTCACTCTCTTTGGGTTTTCCAAGCTTTAGCTGGAGTGAGACTAACCAAGTGAACCAAACCAAGCTATCGTCTCAGGATCGATAAGAAGCTTTAGTTAGTATGAGGGTGAGCTCGGACCAGCCTCCAGTCTCACTTTTCTGCTTCCTACTCAGCTTACAATCGTGCTTTCTCTCACTGGCTTCCGTGACCTATAACCCCCGTCTTGAATCCAAAGCCTGCTAAAAGGAGAAATAGGAGAAATTACTTCCTACCCTTTTAGAAACAACTTCTGCTATAACTTTAAAGCTTTCCAACCACCAGACTCCATTTTATTGTCTTATCAAAGATCAACATTTGTTAATCTATCTATCGATGCATGATATATAATTGAAAATCAAACACCGCTGAACCACACATGTGGTTCTATTGAATCTATTCCGGGAATTTTGATATTCCGAACTTTTTCACCTGACAAATCCCGTGACTCAACCTGGGAGTCAACCTCAAGCACATGTGCTATCACTGAACAGAATGTGAATACTATAAGTATTTGGTCAGTATCCAGTGGCGCCCGAGCGAGGAAGTGTAACCGTAAAGCCCTGATTGAGATTGTCTCTTCCTCTTAGTTACATCATCATCTCGTTCGTAAATGTCCCATCTACTCCTCCAATTTTCTAGATTACCTACGTTAATACATTAAATCTATTACTGTAACGAGAGCTCGCTCGGGAACGATTAACTGGACATGGATCATTCACCTGGCCATCGATCATCAAAAGCAATGATCATCAGTATCAGCAGAAGCACAAATGACGGTAAATCGGCCACAACCCCTAGTCCATTTAACGCGACTTAATGACCAATAGACGTAACAGTTGGCATAAAATCTGTCACTTGGAATTTAGCTCACGGGAATAGTATCAATCTGTCATCGGGTAGTTGATAAAATATCTCTGGAAATGGATTGCTCGATTGGAGGAAGAAACAAGAAACATCATTGGGAGTGTTGAACCGGGTGAGCTTTATTTTGTCGTTATATCAACCGGGTCAATCTTCCGAGTGCACAATTCAGGAAGGGTGTTCTCCATATTACTTCCATATCATTTCGCACCCTAGAACCAGGACCGGCCATATGGCCAAGACCTGTTTCCAGTTCTGTTATCCCAGAAGAAACCCATAAAATCATCACATTGCAATAATTATAATCATAATAATCTTTGTGAACTCGATATAAAAAACAGGGTTGTGATAATACTAAAAAAAAAAGGTACTTTAATGCCACTTTTCGGTTTCCGGAGCAGTGCGACTCCAACACTAACTTATCTCCCCCGTTAATCTGATCTTGTGACGCTGGTTATTAAATTACAGCCCCATAAATAACTCCCGCGGGCCTTTAAGATCCGAATTATCATTGTCATTACAAGATATATTTATTTATGGATCATGTTTGATGAATCTTGGATCGCACAATTGACAAAGGCCTCAGGTAGTCCTCGAAAAGTTCAACAATAAAGGATTGTAAATTAATTTTGATGGAGTGAATAACGTTTGGACAGGGCAGACAATAATGGTGATGTACGACTGCACCCATATTACAGAGTGGGAATGGGAAGACACGTCGGGACAATATGGTAGCGTGTATCCATCCGGGCTGTAGCAGCCATATTTGCCGAAAATCCCTCTACTCCTCGCTCATTCGACGACTTCACCCTCTATGGAACAGGAGCAGGGGAATGATGGGATTCTCAACTAAACAGTTACCTATACACTGCAAAAAAAATCGAAGTGAATTTTTAGTTCTATGGCTAGGAGTCCCAGAGTGAAGAAATAAATTTGTAAATTTTTTCGCGGAGTCAATATGAATTTTAGCCTTAAAAACATTGAGATAGGAGTTTTTAAAGAATACATTTTTATTAAGTTGGAACAAATTTTACATCACAAATTACAAACAAATACTTCAAACAATTCATCTGCGGTCTACTTTTGTAACTATTAATTATGTTTTTCCAAAAAATTTGACTTTTTCGGAACATTACACTAAATTTGCATAACGATCATAAATACTTTTTTACATAAAAAAGCTTAACTTGAACGAAGAAAATTTTTATCAAAAATTTGTTCTTGGACGAAATAAGACTTTTTCTTAATTCGAGAAATTTTTGTTAATTAACAGAATTGAAAAAGCTGATTTAAGAAAATGAATTTTAAGTGGAAAAGAATTTATTCTTAAATTAAACTAAAACAGATTTTAATTAAATATTATAGAGATCTTGGAATAACTTTAATAAATAATTATCTAAGCTAAAAAAGGAAATACTTAACTCAATAATATTATTGTTATTGGCTTGAGAACATTTTTTTTTTTTTTTTTTTTTTTTTTTTTTTTTTTTTCAAATTAAAAGTAATGTAAATTTAACCCTAATAGACCGGACTCGAACCTTGATCGGTATTTGCTCTTAAGAGATTTTATTTTGCTCGTCCGAAATGTTTTATGGTTAAATGGAAAAGTAATCGAATATTTCCTAATAACTAATTTAATTTTATTGAATTATTCGAAACTTTTTAATAAAAATTTTCAGTATCAAGAAAATAATCCACTTTAATCAAGATATTCGTAATTTTCCTAAAAATTCTCTCAAGCCAACAATGTTTTAAAAATCATCGACTCCGCATTAACTCTGCAAATTTGTAACAAAAATTACTACCAAACCGATAAAACTGGATGTGGCTTGACTGTGAACTCAGCGATGGCGTGTATCCATAACTGTCCTTTGTGTGTCGGTAATCCAATTATTACCTTGTTTCATCATACCCTCGAGTTAAAATTAGCTTAAAATGAAGTTACAATTACTGTTTGTCGGAGGAAACAGCTTGGGTATCAGCTATAAGCCATACTATATAATCCGTGTACAAACTACAAGCCACCCTCTCTGGCTCCCACTAGCGTGTCGTCCTGGAGCAAGTTTCCCGGTAAGCCCCTGGGTATCTCCAAACCAACCTCGGGTTGCCGTGGAAACGTCAGAGGACAGACGGAACCGCGATGAAACCGGATGGTGGACTACTACAAGCCACCCCCTTAGCTCCCTCCAGCCACTACGTCTGCCTCGTATAATACGTCCCTTTGTCCCTGACGCTGTGAAATTCACAGAACCCACCGGATAACTCCAAGCCAAGTGTTTGCCGTCCCTTGTAGTCGACTGAAAGTTTGTCCCTCAGCTGAGATACAACCCAACTGAGGATAGGCGCTGCGCCACCGAAGGGGATGCGCCCAAAATATCAACAGAGAAGCTAAATATCAACCAAAGCCAGTTCTGCTGATAGATAGACCTACCAGTAAAGAGTCTACTACAGACAAGGACGGAACAAATACAGTGCAGGGGATGGAATAGATTGAAACCCGGCAGATACATAAAGCTAGTTGTGGCATGTGGATATGTTCCATGATATAACGGTATTGGTTGTAGGAAAATTACGGCGTCAGCTTCCACAACTCATATCTCTGGTATCTACGTTGATCCAGCTCACCACCACGTTTCCCATATCTGCGATAAAATAATGACATTTGCAAACATACCATGTTGGGCTCCAACGAAAATCGTTAGACACGCATGAAAGCCAGACCTGATTTCGGGCAGAAAAAAAAACGGCATAAATCAAAATTTGCGTTGGCGAGACACAGTTCCTGCCACTGTTCCACACGGGAAGAAATTTTATTTAGAATTTACTGTAGGATTCATGGTAAAAATTCCCGGACTCTACTCTAATCTAGGGCGCTGTTTTACCATTTATTAGTAATAACAATTCTTTTTCAAGTTTGAAAGTAAAATTTACCGGACTCGTAAAATAAAAAAAAAATTAATGCATCATATAGAATAATGTCTGATTTTCAAATATCTAATTGCGTAAAGTTTTATTAGAATGATAATTGTATAAAAGTTTGTTAGAATTGACTGCAAAGTTGGTGGATAATACAAACACTTAAATTCATTTTTACTGAAGACTCCGGCTAATTTTTTAGTAGTTTAAGTAAAAACATGTTATTTTGCTGAATTTTTTAATCCTAAAATATTCAAAAATAATTATGCATCTCATTAATTTTTTCCCAGTACAGTAGAGTAAAAATTGATGTTACTTTTCTATATTTTTTCTATTGTATTTGTGAATCATGATAAATAAAATTGTAATTACATAACGAATCGTGGAAAGTTCCACGATTCCTGTCATCTCCAAGGTAAATTTTAAAGAAAACTCCCTTTCCTGCAGATCCAGGATACAGGAAACAGACATACGGGTGAATCTGGCCCGAAGACCCCGATGAGTTTTGCAGCAAGTAGGATAATAGAAATTGGAGGGTCTAGGGTGTCTAGTCCTACGGACCCCATTTCTGTTTCTAGTCCGTGTTTATAAATCGTGTGTTACATTGTGCTTAGCGTCGTGACTGTTGACTCGGGTTATTGTCAAGAGGACACCTTTTGTACTGGACCGTGGATCGCAAACAAACATACATACCAGGAGCCTTCTATCCTACATTCTACATTCTATATCCTGCACGGTGACATCCACGATAATATACTCATCGGAGTTAATACAGTTGTGGGTATTATTCCCATTCTCGGCAGCTGCTTCAGCCAACAATGCCACATAAAACATTCGGTCTTTGTCCTGGAACTCTCCAGAGTTAATAATAATGTACCCAGGCTCAATAACAGACACTTAATCAAATCGCATATTGGACTTCTGTTTGTTGGATGAAGAGATATTAAATCTTGCTTTGATGATGAATAACAACAGCCAATATTTTAATAATTGATGTTCTTATTGATCTATATGGATATTTAGATAAAGATGATAATGATTATCAATTAGACAATGGGTAGGAAGAAAAATAATTGTCCTTTGGGCAAGTTTTATGTAGAAGTAAGCTATCAGATACATTACAATTCCGTCTCAGTTACGCCAGTAGCTCCTGGAAAGAGAGCTTTGAATAAACCTAGAAGCATTGTAGGCTGCACAATAGCCAAGAAGCAAGTCCCGTATTGTGTGTCTCCGTACAGTTGTTCTAGAATTAAGGTGGAAAAAGGAAGAAGACGAAAGAGGTGGGAAGGTATGAGCCTGAGAGAGACGGTGAGAGTCCTTAAACCCGTTCCGCCGGCAAGTTACTCTACGGTGAGGACTAAAGCATCTGTCCGTAGAACCGCTAAATTCTCTCTTGGATACTCTGTTCTATTCAATGCCTTCTTACGCCCTCTCAGAGTCTGTTATACGGTTACTTCCTAGGTTACTTCCTCCGACGAATTACAATAGACCAGCGCAATAATAAATGTATTAACACTTAACCTCACACCGCAAAGTGCCCGGAATTTTGAGATATTTATTGTCAAGTTTTGGTGACATTCATATTTTATGATATGAGATACTTTAAGGTATTCCATTTTCTGCTGTCTATAATAGAAATTTTAGTTGATCCTGCAGGCTGGACCTGAAAACTTTGAGCTATTTTTGAGGACAGAGCACTCAAAAATTACTAATGAATTGATTTTTAAGATTGATAACTCAAAAATCTGAGAATTATTATAAAATAGCCGCTTTTGTATATTTATAAAGTGCGATAGCTTTTGAACGTTTCCGTCAAATTTGATCTTTTTGACAGCATTCGACGCAGTGTTCCGAATTCAGAAAGTATAAATAAAGTCTTGGGTTAATTAATTTATAAATTAAAAATTTATCTCGAAAAAACGTAATAAAATTTTTTTCGAATATTTTGTTTTTATTATTCATAAAATATTTGATCAATTGATTCAAAAATTAATTGAAGCGTGAGAATTGAAAAACTGAATCGAATACTGCAAACTATATTCAAATTGGGTAATTGGTTCAAGAGTTATTGCCAAAAATAGATGAATCAAAAAAGTTTTTCGATTATTATATTGCTCTTAACCCAGTGATTTTTCTTTATCTCTTCAAAACAGCTCGACCGATCGATGTCAAAATTTAATCAGATTCAAGTCTCAAAATAGACCCTTTCTAAGGGCGAGTCAAGCATTTCAATCGATTGATTCGTTCTAAAGATATCGAGTAATAAAAAAAAAGTTCCACACTCTACATATGGAGATTTTTCTGAAAGAAAATCTCAAAAGTCTAAGCTTTCATAAAAACTATTTCATTTTTTTCTTATCAAGATAAATATTTGTTTTTATCAGTCTATGAATTAGATTAGTCCAGAACACTGAGGACGCAAATATAAAGTATATTTTACGAGGTTGAAGTGAGCAAATGAGCAAATATATGAAGTATAAAACAAATCCCGAGGACCGAAATGCGATAAAGTTTGCGTAGAGGTAATTTTAGTATAAAGTTTTATTCGCAATAATTTAGCGACGGGAGGGGAATCGAGGTGGCCCCGGGGAAGCTTGGGTAGCTGGATAGGTCATATATTTGATGGGATCCTTGGCATAAAGTTGAGCATAAAAGTAATGCCAACATTAAAGTTTGTGGTTCCAGAGCCCAGAACACCGAACCCTTATTCGCTATTCTTTTTCCAGAAAGTTTACAAGCCCGTGCGTTACTTTATTTGTTATTACTAGTTAATTTTATTGTTCGGCTTTTGTCAACTTTATGTTGTCATTTTTAATTTACTTATATCGCTCTCCCGGGAAATTATAATTGGCGGAGACTCCTGCATGTACCGGATAATTATGTTATGTTAAATATTTTTCGGGGCTAATTATGGGGTGAAAGGGAAATTTTAAACGGTCATTTTTTCGGTATTTATTACGCGCAACTCACTAAGTTCGACAGTCTCAAGGGACGTTTTGTCGATTGCAAATTTAATTTATTATCACCATTCCGGAAAGTGCATTTTTTTTTTATTATTGATATTACTCAATTATAATTAATGGTCTCCGAAATAATTTTAATTTTAAACTTTTATAAATTATTTTTTAATTTATAATCAGAAGAAATAAAAAAATTTTAAATATATATTTAAATAACACTTGAGTTATCAGAACAACCATCTGTCAGACAGGTACCATAGATTATATCACATACACGCTTACGTAAATTTATAATAATTATAGTTATTTATCTACAGTAGTTTAAGTTATACTTATTACTTATTATATCATTGAAAATTGCAATTAAAAACTTGTTATCGAGTCTGAAGTCTAAAAGAATGACACCGGTTGTAAATTACATAAAATTAATTCAGTCGTTGACCTTTTCAGTGATAAGTGATAAGTGATTAGCAAGAATGTTTATCTAGAAAAAAAAGTAAATAAATAAAAAAGCACCATTCGGCCACACTCGATATGAAAAGGTCGATTTCTCAATTTGAGCACATAATAGTTTAAATATTTGATACTTCCTTCAAAACATTTATAAAATTTACAAGTTTTACGGGAAATTATACATTTAATAATGAAAATGGTAACTTATTTAATTAATTATAACATCCACTATACGGAATTTTCAAAAAATGAGCCATGTTATAGTTATTTATGGAAGCTGACATTAAAAATTTTTCCAATACACACAACTTTGGAACTAATGGATATATAAGATTTTCGTTTGTAAAATAAATAGTTTGAGTTTCATCGAGATCCGTCAAGAATTATGGCCGTAATCGTGTTGACAAGGCCGGTTCTATCATATCAGTATAACTCAAAAAAATCAAACATTTCATAACAAAATCGTATGTAAATTCCAACTTGAGTTCCTCTGCAACAGGCAAATTCATAAAGAAATTTACCTAAAAATAAAAGAAAATAAAAACTGTTGAATAACCGGCAAATAAAAATGGATATTATGGCTGAGTTGAGATTCCCCAATTCAGTCAGAGGCGTGTCTGCGATAAGGATCGAGACTAATTGTCAGGAATTACTGAAGGTTTTGCCCACTACTGTACAAGATAAAGAGAAAAAGCTGGTTGCGAGTTCAGTTTATGGACCAGAGGAAGAGAGAAAGAGAGAAAGATAACTTCTGGCAACAGGTGTCATCTGATTGATCGCCGTTGCTGATGTCGACCCCTGTATCCCTGTATCGTGATAGGTAATCACCTACGCCGCAACACACCCGTGGCCTTAATGTCTCAACATTACGAGCGCGCGTAGCCCGTGGTGGATTTACCAAGTGAAAATCGGCGAAAAACCTCAACATAAATCCTCGCAAATGGAAAAACCATTTGTTTCTCCTGATAGAGAGTACCGATAAATTTTATCCTTTTTTTTTTAATAATTCTCATTTGGGTTATTTTTTATAAGGCTTTGAAAGTTTTTTAATGACTCTTTTTGGTGATTGGGATGAAAATAATTTTTTTTTTTTTTAATTAGTTTCATTGAATAAATTTTTTTTTTTAATTTTCTTTGCTCCAAGCAAGTTAATATGTTTATCAGTGAATATCATAACTAGTATTGATGACTATGACAATAACAAACTCAATAAAACATATAATAACTATTTGATACATTTGCCAACAATAAATTACATAAGATTATTTTATGACTTATGAAATTGATCATACCATCAATCACTTCTAATAATAAACCAGATAACAATGTACCAATAAATAAACGGATGAGGATGAGGATGAGGAGAATTATCCGCGACTAATATCGAAAACTAATGATCCGAATAATTTTAATTAATCATCTTAAATTTTATTTGCATTACAGAATCGTGAGGAATAAAGCCGCTGAAAAGGCGAAACATGCGCACCAGCAGCAACAGGCTCAGCAACAAGGGCAACCGGGTTCTGGAGGTTCTGTATCGGTGATAGCCCACGCACCCGCAACTGCTGGTGGTCATCCGGCAGCTACTGCTCCCAACGCTTACAGTATCAGCGGAATTCTTGGGATTCCTGCTCATCATCAGGATCCTAATGGCAATAGCATCAAAAGGAAACGCACTGATGATGGTATTTTATTATTTTATTTCATAATAATCGGTATAAATAATTTATCTAAAAAACTATTGATAATTAATCCTGTAATAGCAATAATTATCAAAAGTACCTAATTTGTAAATATTGTGATAAAATTATCGAAAAATCATCAAGCTAAAATTCTTTTATTCATAATTAATAATTATAATCAATCTCAATCATTATTATTAAAAATTTTAAATGTTTAAATAATAATAATAATATTAATAAATAACCACTTTTTAAAAGTCAAACTTAGTCTTAGCCAATATTAGCGACACAAATTTATACTTACGTAGGATATCAGTCAACCGTTGGCGAACACGTGCCGCCATTCATTCTCTTGTCATTGCGTGAATAACCACGAGACCCAAAATATTCACAACGGCACGCGTCTGTAGTTGACACACCACGCAATCTTACACTATACATCATAAACTTTTTATTTCAATTTTTTCATCGAAAACTAAAAAATAAAAATTAAAATTTGGAATAAACATAAAAGATTTGATAAAAAGACGAAAAAAATGGAGAGATATGTCAAAATATTAATAAACATTGCGGTTGGATTACAGCAAAAAATTAATAAATTTATGTGTGTATAAAAGTAATATTGGCTACCGACAAAGTCACACGAGGAACGATGTACATCGGTGTAATTTGATATAATTGGATTATGAGCCGTGATATGTGTGGCTGTATATGAGAAGTGGTTTACCAGCGTTATTACCACACATGTATACATATTTACACACATTTATTAGAGAGCACTCAATGTACTTACATATATATATATATATATAATCTACCACTCTTGGGTTCCCTAATCCCCTCAAAAGCCGCAACCTGGCTCTGCTCGCCTGGAGGGTGTAGGAATGCATTAGATTATAAACTTCACAGACCACAACTTGGTGATACTCGTAATATAACGATGCATTAGCTGCTTATAATTGTATGCCTTTTCATGTCTACTCACTTTAATCTCCTATACTTTATAAAGTATTTCCCTTCTTTCATTTTATCTTTATTTTTATTTTATAGATTGTTTTGACTGTTTAATTTTTTAAAGATGGCGAAAAATTTTATGATAGTAAATATTCAGCGAAAATCTGACAATTTTTCATTTTATTATTTAATAAACGAGTTAGTATTAAAAAATTTACATTTAAAGTATTTTAATATTTCGACATACGAAATTTTTTCTGATAATTTATTTGTTAAAAAAAATCATCAAAATTATCAAATTTTTTGATTTGAATATCAGAAAAATATCAAACATTTTTTGCGGAAAATTTAATTGCTAAATATGTTGAAGATGTGAAAAAATTCTTAGAAACTTAATAATTTTTCATCAATTCTATTTAAATAAAATTAAGCTTGTAATGTTTTTTTTTTTAATAATTTTACTGATACTCATTTATTTAAAATAAAGAAAATTGGTGTCATATTTCTCAATTATTATAAAGAAAATTTTTTTAAAATTTCAAGAAGTATAGAAATTTTAAAAAACTATGGTTGCAATTTTTTATCACAGATTTATTTAAAAAATAATAAATTGAAAACTTGTCCTGTATTCATACTTATTTCTGAATTGTTGAGAAAATAAAAAAAAAAAAAAAAACAAAATTTCAAATAGAAATTTATTCGATAAAGAAAAAGTAAAAACTCGTCAACTATCTACTGGTATATTGATACTTTTAGAAAAATTTTGCAGTCAAACTCTGTCAAAATGTAGAGTATCCATAATTCTTTTTTTTCTAAAAATGAATGATTGCTTACACAATAGTACGAATAAAAATAATAAAAATAAAAATAATAATAATTATTATTATTGTTATGATGACGTTAGAGTATATATTTTTAGGGTGAGAACTGGAGTATATATAATCAGAAATAGAATAAAATATTCGGTCATGTCCCCAAAAAAGAGCATGCAGTAAATCGAATAATTCGATCGGCAAAGGGCCACTTTTTCTGCATTATTTTATTCCTCATCTTTCTTTGCTGCACTGGTAATATATATATACATATATATGAGATATACAACACAGTACATACTGTTATTCGAAAGCAATTGAGTCAATGTTAAGCAACACAATACACGGGTAATAATGGATTTTTGGGGTGAATCTCGACCCCTCGGCTATCTAAGGGTGACTGTTTTCCAAGGGTCCGCTAGATACTCAATAATAGTGCTCAATACCCACCACTAAAACAGATTTAGGTAGATATCGGATCGAAAATATATATAAATAATAATCGCGTCCTTAAGTCTCAATTCGACAAAAGTTTCTCTTTTTTTTTTTTTTTAATTCCGTTTAAAAAGCCCAAGGAATCGAAAATTATTTTTGCCGCTGCTCGAGAGAGAAAAAACTTGCTAGCTAATAATGATAATAATAATAATGTATTGTAGTTGTATGAGTAAAAAAAGTTACAAATAAATTAGTTAGCGATCTGGTGTATAAGTGAAATCCTTTTTTTATTATTTTTATTTAACAATAACCACGATTAGAAAGCGTAAAGATTATTTATTCGTTCCAACCGAGTTAAAGAAACCTGTCGCATTTAATTAGTATTGAGTTTAGATCCAATGAATATTTTTGCATAATAGTGAAAATATAATGAAATATATTATTTAAAAAATTTGTTTTTTTTTTTTTTTTTTTTTCCTTAATTATACGGCTTAAGAAATCGCATCATTTATTAATACAACTGTGATAATAATCATAATAATAATTAACTGATAAAATAATTAATTAACTATTAATCAATTTATTTATTTGGAAAAAAATTTGTCCGTTTATTAAAGATATCTAAATATTTTTTTAACTTTTAATAAGTATTCTCTGAAGACAAGTTAATTTTGTAACAGTTAAAAAATTATTATTAACAGTCAGTAAATATTTATTAATAGTTAGAAAATATTTATTAACAGTTAACAAATATTCATTAACTATAAAGAGTTAATAAATGCTCATTAAATTTTTCTATCGGTGTAACAATAATAGTAATAAGTATAATAATTGTCGAGAGTTGTTGAAAAAATTGCATTATTATTATTATTGATAGTATAAAAAATTTTTTAATTAATAATCACAATAAAGAATATGAGGAATTTAAAAGAAAATGTCATACATAAAATACAAATAGTGGGTTATAATAATAAAAAATGAAAATAAATGATTGCCCGGAAATGTAAAACAGAATGAAACAATAACTCGGCGAGGACCGATAAATGCGATCGATTAAATCGTAAAATTCAACTGGTCATGCATACTCTTTCGAATCACACACATATCACATCCATCCATCCATACATACACACATACTTACATATATAGATACATAGATACTGCGGGGCAATAGGAGAGGCGTAGTTTAGTTCGTAGAGCGCGTAACGGCTCGGACGTGGATTTTATAGCCGGTACCGGGCGAAACAACCCCATAGACATAGAACATAGAACATAGACCACGAATTTGGGATTTCGGGTGATGGTCGTACCTATTCCATATATATCCCATATACGTATATATTCCATTTAGCAGAAGAGTGCAGAGTGTAAAAGAGAAGAGAAGAGTCAGTCGACCAGCCGGACAATCACAACTTGACAGGGAGCTTTAACGAGCCCTATGCTAGCACCCTCTCTCTATCTAGTCGCTCTTCATCTCTCACCCCCGGATCCTCATTTAATTATTCCGGATACCCGTATTCGCTTGGACGACTCTCTCTTTTCCATCCTCTCCCTGTCCAGAATATACGCGCGTGTATTCCGCGTGCCCATAAACTGCTACTGGTACACCTGGAACATAATAAAGACATTTAATAGAATCTGAATTGTTTCAATCTATCGGCTCTCAATTTTTCAAAATTTACTTCATAATTTTTTTTTATTTTTTCAGATGAAAATCGCGACCACTTGAGCGACCATGCGGAGGACGATTTGAAAAGACAGAGAAATAATTACAACGGAGATCAATTATATTCAAATGTGAGTAAATTTATGTTTTTCGCAAGACTTACAGATACTTAAAAGGCCAAAAAAGGAATTTTTCAATCTTTTTTTTTTTTTTTTTTTCTTATATTATTGAGAGATCTCACAAAAAAAGATGTCTTGCAGTATAGATTTTATATTTAAAAAAAAATCATAAGATATTTTTTTTGTACACAGAAAAAAAATTTACTTGAATCAAGTAAATAATTTTGAAGAACTTCATCTTCTTGATTTGAGTAGAAAAATTCTTAAGCTAAGAAAATTTTTCTTGGTTTAAGTAAATTTTACTTGATTCAAGAATTTTTCTCTTGATTCAAATTAATTTTTTTTTCTGTGTATGAAATTTAATTCTCTACCAAAAAAAGTCCTTATTAATTTTCATTTATCTCTTATCATTCAGCCGGAATTTTAATTTCATATTTGATATCAATTGTCTCGGATTAAATCACGTTTTAGAATTTTTAAAATCTATATTCTGTCTTAAATACTACGGATAAAAATGAATCATAAGAAACCTTTCTTGTAAGAAATTTTATTCTTAATAAAAATGGCCTTCGTCGGTTTTTCCGTAACTCTCATCTTTCAGCCAGAATTTGAACTCAAACTGACATTTTTAGTTGGAGTCATTGAAAATCAAAAATCCACAAAAATTTTCTTAATATAAATATATTCAGTGATTAATTCTAACTGTGAGAAGCACCGCCACCTAGCGGTCACTTTTGAGAACATAAAAAATTTTGTGACAGAAATCATATAAAAATATTCATAATTTATTTCAACAATTGCTAATTAATGAAAAATCATTATTTTTAATAAACATAACCCGTTTGGCATAAAATTTTCTGTGTATATACTGAAATAATTTATTTTTATTCAAAAATTAAATTAAGTTTTTTATTAATTTTTGATGCGTACAAGCCCTTAAAAATTTATTTTTCATTATGAATAGTGAATAAATACTATGAAATTAAAAAAATTGCAGCTCTGGTCAAGCAAATGGAACATAAAGGACGAACAGAACAAGCTCTTGAACGAGCTCGGTGGAGCCGGTGGTACCGGAAACAGTGGGACGACGGGGAGCGGAACAACAGGAGGCGCCAACGGTGCCGGCGGTGGTGCTGGGAATAATACCTCTGGTTACTATGAGCACAGTGGATTCCCCGGGAACGCTATTGCCACCTCGGCGGAGCTCTACGATTCTTTAGGCAGTATCAGCACGATGACGCAGGCGCAAGCACCCCATCTTTATACCCCGCCCATCGGGGGTACCATAGGTGAATACGCTTAGCATCCCCATCACCCATCACCGAGATATTGTAATCTCAACCTCAATCTGCATTCCTTGATACTCCAACCACTTTATGTTACCTTTTTTTATTTTTTAGTTTATTTTCTTTACCAGTGTTTGCTCTTTGCTGATTTTCACTTGACATTTAAGCCGCGCTTCACTTTTTATTTTTTTTATTTCAGCTTCACTTTGTATTTAGCTTTTATATCCGTGGCTTATGAGAATATAAAATAATTGTTGCTGATGGAGAATTTTTTTATTCACAATTTTAATTATTAATTTTTGATGAAAAGAAATGAAAAAGTTTAAAGATTTACACTGGTAAAAAAAAAAAAAGACAAAAAATCTGTAACCAAGAAAATTATTTTGAACAATTTTACTGTCTTGAATAAAAAAAAAAATTATGCCATTCACGATAACAATCATGAAAATTTGTTAAATGAATTTTGAAATTTTCAAGGAAAATTTCTAAATTAAAATTGTGAGTGAAGGACTGAAGTTATAAAAAAATTATGAGAAATCTTTTTTGTAAGAAATTTAATTTCTTAAAAAAAAAGTCCTTATCAACTTTTCCGTATCTCTTATTATTGAGACAGAATTTTACTTGAAAATTTGATTTTAAAATTATTTTTATTTTAAATTCTAAATATCACTCTTACCTGTTCGAATAAATTTTTCTAAATGATTTTCTTGATTCAAAATTTTCTCTTATATCAAGTTAATTTTATCAGTGCAAGAAAATTATCTCAAAAAATTTCTTATTTTAACGTCTTAGTTTAAAAAATACAAAAGTAAAGTCTATAACAGTATAAAGATTCAGTAATTTATACAGTAGTAACCATTGAATACACGGAAGAATCGAGCCGTGTAAGTAGTAAGACATCTCATGAAATTCAATCTCCAAAGTAAAGACATCTTTAGATATATAATATAAACTAAGTAACAAAATAAGTTCTCCTAAAAAACTTCAAAACTTCAACAAAAAAATTAATAAATTTTTGTTTTCAACAGGTGGAACATTGACACCATTGGCGCCGTTGACGATGCAGGAATTAAAATTAAGCCAGACATTAGATGGCACTAATATGTCACCTTATCATGGTACCGGTAAGTTTAATTTATTTCAACATTTTAATTAATTCATACTTGATATTTGATATAATTGTTGCTTGTATGTGTTACCTGTAATTGTTCATTTGAATTTATCAGAATGAGGAATGTTAGTTTATAATTGTTAATTGTTAAATATTGTATATAGTTCATTAGATAGAAGCTTGATAAGAATGTTGTGTTATTATGCATGTATAGAGAGCAGTGGCGTAGCAGTTTCGTACGTGAACGTGAGCGGAACCGGAGACCATAGTCCCCCAGTATCTCTTCAAGACGGTAATGTTACCCCTACAACCCCCAATGCCGGCGGGGGTGACCCTGGATTGACTGTCCTGCAATCGCCAGTCTCCCAAGCACAGGTTGCTTCTTCGATACCTCCTTACTCCACCATGCTGCCTAGTTTTGGACACTACGCTACAGGTAAGAATGTTGTTTTTTTTTGCGTTTGTATGCTTGCATCTTCTGAAGTTTTGAGGCTTGAGTTTAAATTTGTTTGTAATATTAAGAAAAATAATTTTTTATCTTAAAAAAAAATAAGTATTTTTATTTTTCAAAATAGAAGGTAAAAAGTGTTAAGTTTATTTTTTTGACCTTAACAGTAAAAAGAAATTTAGAGTTTGTAAACACTCTGGCGAAACATTTCTGCAAGCGAGAAAAATAGCCATCTAGTGGCAAAACCGAGAGCTAACTTGGCGCGAAATTTGAGATTCTCAATAATTAGATTGTTTCAAGTATTTTTTAACCATAATAAGTAAATACTGTCAACCGCCCACTTCGCTGGGTTTGAGTTGAAATTTTTTTGTTTTTTATTAAAACAATTTCAGAATTTTTCATCGGCAATTATAATTTTCTACTTGCAAGGATTAATGCTCTTAATTTTATCGAAATGCCTTCAAAATTTGATTTTTAAAACGAAAAATGATCTTCAA
Organism: Cotesia congregata; assembly: GCA_905319865.3. Classification (NCBI taxonomy): domain Eukaryota; kingdom Metazoa; phylum Arthropoda; class Insecta; order Hymenoptera; family Braconidae; genus Cotesia; species Cotesia congregata. The sequence goes on from CAJNRD030001114.1 coordinate 7,063,613, forward strand.
TTTTGTTTATTGATATCTCGATAATCGTAATGAAAATTCAATTAAACTTTTAAAATTTCTAATTAGTCAATCAACAATATACAGTTCTTTTACGTTTCATGTATTTAAATTAAATTACCAAAGAAACGATTTGTAATAAAAAGTTATTATTTTCTTAACTAACAAAATATCGAAAAAATATAATAAACTTGAAAAAATAACTGAGAAACTTTTCATTTTATAAGATTAATTAAATGTTTATCCGTTCAATAGTTTTGTCTGGTTAGGCATGTATAAAATAGGTCTCTTAATTGATTATTACAAATATAGATAATTGAAGAAATATAATTTGTTTATTTTTGGAGCATGTTATTTAAAAATATAAATACTATTATAAAAAGTGGGTTAGTTTGGTTGGTTAATTTTAGCCTGATATTTAAAATAAATTTTTGAAATTATTTAACATTTAAATTTTCTTTGATATTAAATAAAATACAATTGAATAAATGAATGTTGATTAAAACAAATAATGAATAAATACCTGAATTTTTGTTTTGATTTTTCCATTAATGGTAATCGAAAATACCGAATTTATAATTTACGAAAGTTATTATTTTATAACCCAACAAATTTAGATTAGCGATGAGCAATTGAGAATGTATTGTATATTAAAACCTTCGTCCGAAATACGCTGCATTCTTTGATACAAGTTTTACGTCTATTAGTTCATTAGTTTTTTTCAATTAGGCATTTTAAACAAAACTTCTAATTTATTAGTCTAGATTTTTAATATTAATAACTAAATAATTTTTCTTGATTACAGGAGGTGGAGATTACGCGTACAGTGCAGCATACTCACAATACTCCAGCGCGCCGTACACTGGCTATGGTTATGGAGCAGCTACAAGCGGGTTGCTCAGTAAGTAAACAGTGAGTATAATAAAAAAAACCGATTAGCCAGGGATCAAATTTCAAAATATAAAAAGTAAAAACTTCCATTGAAAAAAAAAAAAAAAAAAAATTATATGCAAAAATTTTTAGTGAGAGATCGGTAGTAAATAAAAATTCTATTTTCAAAAGTAAAACTTCAAAATTACTTACCGAATTTCGTTTATGTTCCAGACTCAACATACTATTACTGCAACGGGGATACGCTGGCGTCTTCCCAGAACTCGCAGCACCACCAGAGCTGCAACGGCATGGCAGACAACAGCGCTGACGTCGCAAGCCGGTCGCCTTTGGCGGCCACCCGCGCAAGCAGCGGAGCGAGCGCTGCATCACCTACAGGAAGCGCCTGCACCAACAAAACAGATCACGCTTCTACGGATTTGTACCTGGCTTGATTCACTTAAGTGTTCGTTCTACTCGACTATCACAAGAATAATAATAATAAATGATAATAATAAAGAAGAAAAGAAGAAAACAGATAATTAAATTTTAGAACGGGCGCCATATCACTTAACCAATTGAAATTAATGACTGATCTCGTGAGGCAGAAGACAAGCTCTCATTAAATACGTCATCGGAAATTTTTTAATTAAATACCTAGCTAGTTTAATTTATCATTTTTAATTATCATAATTTTTAATTTATAATTATTGATAACAATTTTTATTTTTTAATTATTATTTTTATTTTACAGTATGAGTATTTTTATTTTATTTAATTATTCCGTCATCTGATACTACAGACTTTTAGTAGTTGACTGTTTTTATTTTTTATTTTATTAATTATACGTCACTGGCAAAAAGTTCATTAATGAGATTAATAAATAAATCATTTAACGATAAATATTTATAAATAAATATTTTAGAAAACCAAAGACCATGGAGTTTAAAATGATTTCCGCTAAGCGGCTTTTAATTGACTTTATAGTGTAGAGTTTTTAAGTATATAAATATATATATATATATATATAAGTATAAATTGTAAATAACTAATATTGATAATAATAATTGTAATTGTAATTTTAATTATCGATAATTTTAACTTTTAGTTATCATTCTTATTGTAATATTGATAATTTTTCATGAAAAAGACATGAGTTCAGTGAGATGACTATTGAATTGAATTATTTGATTTATGATTATTATTTTAATGACAAATGTCTAGGGTATCTCGGTAGTGTACAAAGTTAAGGACTAGTTAATTAAAAGGAATTTAAAATTTGTTAGAAAAAGGATAAGATTTTTTTTTTGTACTAATTTTATAGCGAAATTTGAACTTGTAACTCTTTTTTTTTTGGTGAAGAAAAATCTTAGTTTGTAAATCGACCCGTAAAAATGGCGACTGGTGTTATGAGTAACGATAAAAAATTTTAGTCTCGTCAATTTAAAAATAAATAATAATAAAACTTTCTTAACTGCGCTGTCTCATGTAAAATAAATAAATAAAAATAGTAAACTCTAATAAATTATAAATATTTAATAAAAATATCGTAGTCTGAAGCGGCGAGAGCGCGGGATACAAATTAATGAAAGTAACAATATTTATATACATTTCGAGGCTGAATTTTAAAATATATATATATATATATATATATATATATATTTTATTTGTTTTAAGTAATTAGACTTTGTAATAATTAATTATTATTATAATTAAAACTGATTATTATTATTAAAAATAATTGTTTTGGTGATGGACTGTCGTTAAACAAAAGTCTACGTTATGGATGCAAATTATACATTATTATTAGTTATTAATTATTTTAATTATTATTATTATTATTATTTTACTCTACACATAATTTTCTTAGCACCAATTACATAATTGCGTCCAAAGTTTCAATTACGATTATTATTATATTAATTTACAATTTATATTTTCGCATTTTTTTTTATATTGTTATGTTATTAGTTATTAATAATCACGATTCATATATTATTATTATTATTATTATTATTATTATTATTATTATTATTATCATAGCAATTATTTAATAACTTTTATTATTTATTAATGTAAACAATATGTGTAATAAGTTTTGCCAAAGAATAATGAGAAACAGCACAAAAAAGCAATACTTAGTAATTTTTTTCCGATAAAATGAATCAACTTACAACTTGTAGTATGTCAATTTTGATTTTATTAAATTGTTTAATTAAATAAATTTAATTGTCATTTAAATTGTTTTAATGAATGTCTATGTGATATTTTCTTCTTCGCCGCTCTTGCCAAGTCTCGCTGTTGATACTTGCTGACAAAATGAATAATTTAATAAATCTGTAAATCCTTTTTGAATAAATATGAGGTTTATAATAATTTTATTTGTTATTTTTTTTATGTACATACTTAGATATCAAGCTTTTTAGTGAAATTCCATGACTCAAAGGCCGAATAATACAAAATTTCCTCTGCAACTATTGTTCATACTCTTGTTAGTTAATGAACGAATTAAGGAAAAACTTCATGGTTTTGAATTTCTCGCTATGAAAATTAATGATTTTCAATAATTATAGGAAGTTGTTATTATAAAAAAAAAAATTTATTCTTTGGAATAATTTTGAAACAAGAAAATCATTTTGAAGAGATTTATTATCTTGAATTAATTAAGGAGAAAAATTCTTGAATTGAAAAATTTTTCTTGGCTTAAGTTAATTTAAGAATTTTTCGTCTTAATTTCAGACAATAATATTCTTCAAAATCAATTTTTTTTTCGGTACAAAAACATCATTTTGAAGAATTTGATTATTTTGATTCCAGCAGAAAAACTCTTGAACTAAGAAATTGTTCTTGATAAAAGTAAATTTTACTTAATTCGAGAATTTTTTCGCTTGAATCAAACTGATCAAATTCTTCAAAATAATGATCTTAATTCAAGAATTTTTTTTTAAGTATGTTAATTTTTTTATCAGTGATGGTAATAAAAATTTTTTTTCTACTTTACTCTTTCAACCAGCGATATATAATACATTTCTCATTAAAAATTCAATGCGCATTATGACTCGTTTACTTTACGATTTTCAAAACTTTTTTTTTTTTTCTTCAGCTTATTATAGTACAGAAAAAACAACAAAATTTCAATGGATCGAATTCGTATAGTTGATTTCAACGGTTATTACTACCAAACCGACCGAGTTTCAAAATCTCTCGGGCAGAATTTCGTAATAAAAGAATTCGCTAAATGTGGAATATCAGAAAGCGGTAAGATCAAAATTTTACCAGAGCCTATTGTAACGAAATATGACGAGGAAATTGAAACTTTCAATGACACTCATGCGCAAGTTTATCGTGATTTCGTTTATGCTACCGGAATTTTCGGGTCCAAGGGTATACTCATACAGTATCTGAGTTAAGAAATCTAAATAATTCGTATGTTACTGAATAACAAAATAATTTATGTTGAAACTGATAAAAAACGCGAACAATTGCAATCGTTTATTCAAAAGCGAACTAATAAAATAAAATCTTTGAGTTCTTTCGAAGATTTTAATTTCCAACAGAAATCTTCACGCATCTGCAGTATACATCATCCAATTGAAAATCGAAATCTTCACTGTGCATACTACAGAGCTATCGCACTAGCAGAATACGCTAATAAATATCATTTTAAATTGAACCTTTATTATACATACAAAAATAACGTAACGTACGTCGCTCTTATTGATCTGAATGTTTGCTGTGAAATTGACAATTTATTTTCTCTGAAAGAATTGAGTATCAAAATTTTAAATAGCAATGGAGAAGTTAAGTACGAAGAATTATTTGTAGTAAAACTTACACATTCTGATATCGATGAAAATTATTCCAAGTACTACAATAAATATGGAATTCTTCCGAGTGCTGGTAATTATAATTTAATATTTGCCTTGACGGAGCTGAATAGTATTATTGATCAATACTCTGTAAGTTTGAAAGTGATTTATGTTAGAAATGAAATTATTAAAAATATTTTTAATGAATTATTAAATCGGCCATTACCTTCTTCTGTTAAGATTGTTTGCTTAGAGGAAATTGATTATGAAGAGCCTGACATTGTCACCAAAAAGTGCAAATATCATGAAGATGATTTTCTTGAAGAAAGTGGAGAAAAATGCGCTGATGAACATACTGATAAGATTCTTCAGTGGATAATAGAAAAAGAATATTTTGATTATGAAATATTACGAGATGTAACGCTTTTGTATACTTTAAAAGATATCTTATATTAATGTGCCCGCATAATATATCTAATTTATGTTTTAAAAATTTTAATTTGAAAGAAAATTAATTCATTAAATATTTATAAATTGAAAATTATTTCAAATGCTCCAATTATTTTAGTTGAAATAATTATTACTTGTACAAATAAGTAAAAAGGCCATTCGGCAGCCGAAATGGAAGTAGATTTTTCAAATGAAGAAAATTGATTTTTAATAAAATAATATAATAACACTAACAATGGATAACTTAATTCATGAATTAAAAAATAAATTCAATAATGAATTTAAAACTATTTGGAACAAACTTTGGAAAAAAAATTATTTTGTGAAGAAAAAAATTCTAAAATATTTACCAAAGAATTGCAAAGATTATAAGATTGTATTTATAAATGTCCAAATTTTAAGTAACTGCTTAGAAACAACAGTTTCCGAGTTAATCAGAATTTTGAAACCAGATAAAATTTTAATTGAAGAAAACAATGTTTAAAACTAATTTGTGACATATTTACTGATAACCTACTCGAAAACATTACACGAAAGACTGATCAATATCGTAATTATTGAATTTACATCATATGATTATAAGCTATGATGCAGACAATAATTCTAAAACAGCTGCAACAGTAAAACTGTTTCATTAAACGAACTCTAAAAGGAGTAATATTGAGGCTATTACCACTTCTGAGTAATGAAAATTGAAGCTTATTAAAAGAGCTTTACGATGCATTTTACTGAATTTCAATATCTTGTCTAGTTCAGTAATTATACCAAGTTGAAGTAGTAAAAACATCAATTTTTACGATTTTCAAAATTTCAAAATCCTGTCATTTCCAAATTACTTGCCCGATTAAGCTCATCTTCGAACTTAACCTTGGTCTTGATTGATAGATAAAGCATGCTGAGTTTGAGAAGAACCGGTTATAAATTGAAAACGCTATCGTGCTGACAAGCCGCGTTATATCGTATAAATATATATATTTTCTGACTCAGCTCGACAAACTGAGTCAGAAAATGGCTAAATTTTTTGAAAGTTGCGCCATGAGGACGGCTGCAATAGTTAGATTTTTATAAAATCTACTAAAAATAGTTAAATTATACTCAGTAGATACTTCTATTAGAAAAATTTTTCAATAATTTTTTTGTATCCGATCTTTAGCTCAGAATTTTGATTTTAAACTTTTTTAACAAATGATCTAATTAATCAAACTTTGAATCTAATTTTAAATGGAAATTCTAGCTAAATGATATGAGATATGGAAAAATTGACATAGGTTTTTTCTATAGAGAATAAACTTTTTTATAAAAAAATTTTTGTATCATTTTTTCGTATCTTCAATATTTGTCTCAAAATTTTGATTTTTAACTTTTTTACCTCCTAGTATATGATCAGACACGCTTAGAATTTAATTTCAAATGAAACTTTTGGCTTAATGATAAGAGATATTAAAAAATTGAGAAAACCTTTTTTTATATAGAGAATTAAATTTCCTTTAAAAAAGCTTTCCTATCATTTTTCTGTATCTCCAATATTTAGACCAAAATATTTATTTCAAATACTTGGCATAATAACAAACGATTAAAATCTAACTTTAAACTCAAGTTCTGGCTAAATGATGAAAAATTCATTGCTAAAAAAAAAATAAATTTTTTTTATTACTTATATAATAGTAAAGCAAAAACAATAACAATGAATCGGATTTGTGTAGTTGATTTTAACGGTTACATTCGAAAAAATCGATCTTTAGGTGTTAGCGAATTCGTAATAAAAGAATTCAGTCTATGTGACATATCAGATAATGGTCCAGAAATTATTTTAAAAGAGCCTATTGTAACCCTACATGAGGACGCAGATGATCTCTTCACTATGGATAGGTCAAAAAATGATAAATTCCTGTATGCCATAGGAATAAAATGGAACAAGGGATCTTACGATGTATCTGACCTAAAAAATTCAATAATTCGTATATGTTATCAGAGAACACAACATTTTATGTAGAAAATGATAGAAAACGCAAACTACTGCAGTCATTTATTTCTCAGAAATCTGATAACATAAAATCCTTGAGTTCTTTCACAAATTTTGATTTTCGACCTAAGGAACCTTTACGTACTTGCAGTTTCCATCACTCATAATAAAAAATCAAAATATTAATTGTGCATACTTCAGTACCATCGCACTGGCGGATTATGCTTATACGAAAATTATTTCAAATTAAAGCCATATGAGTCCAAAAAAAACGTACGTCGCTCTTGTTGATTTGAACGGATACAAAAATCCTAATGGTAAATTCTACCTGAAAGAGTTAAGTATTAAAATTATAAATAGTGATGGAGAAGTTACTTACGATAAGTTGTTTGTAATAAAACTATTACTTTCACATGTCGGTGACTTTTATTCAACTTACTATGACAAATATGGAATTCCTTGGGATGCTGGTGATCATCGCTTATATTATGTCCTGAAGGAGCTTAATGACCTTATTGATGAATACAAAGAAAATTTGAAAGTTATTTTCGTTAGGAATAAAACAATTTATAAAATTTTTAGTCAATTAACTGTTGATCCACTACCTTCGTCTATTAAGGTTGTATATTTGGACAAAATTAATTACAAAGATCCGGAAGTTGTCGCAAGAAATTGCGGACATCATATAGAGGATTACCTCAAGAGAAGTGAAGAAAAATGCGCTGGAACTCATACTGATAATATTCTTCCGTGGATCCTGGAAAAAGAATACTATGATTATAATAAATTCAGGTATGAAACGCTCGTAGACTTTGATAGATGAATTTTAATATCATTGAAATATTTATAAATTTTTAAGGAAGTACGAGCGCTAGGCGGGGTGGGGATAGGTATCGACTCTAGCGCGGTAAGGGGAGAGCAGTAACCATATGATTTTTCTCAATATATAGATATACATTTAACATTGACTAATGTCGGCATTTATTTTTCTTTTAATTAATACACTTTAATTAGTCGGGCAAGTGTAAAATTTTTTGAATTAAATTTATCACTAATATATTTACTTTCATCCATAAGTTTTTTAAAAATATTCACCGACATATTTACGAGAAAAATACAGTAATGTATCAATGTTTGGAGGTTACCCCATAAGACCAATATGTTAAATTGCTCAACTTTGAAGTTAATTATTTATTTAAATGATCGGGAAATCTCCTTCAAATTTTCACTAATAATTATCCGTAACTCCTATTCTTTCCCGCTTCACAGCATTATTTATATTTGTTAAAAATGCTAGCCGTAAGATGGACGGTGTGGCTTAATGTATATAGAATAAGTGAAAGGAAATTTAGTATAGACCGGATAGCTCAAATGGTAGAGTAGTCGACATGTCTTCGGAAGGTTCTGGGTTCGAATCCCAGTCCGAGTTATCTAATAATTTGTTTTTCTTGCATATTCTATACACTCACATTAAGATGATCCTCTCCACAATCCTTTCTCAATCCTTTCCTACCAACTTATCCTGTACGTGAATGTAATTACGCTTCACGTAATAATTATCCGTAACTTCTATTCTTTCCCGCTTCACAGCATTATTTATATTTGTTAGGATTTGTTTAGGCATATTTAAACTTAATTTAAAAAAAAAAATCAAACCTTTTATAAAAAGTTGCCTTGGTGCTCGTACTTCCTTAATTATCAATAATTGTTAAATTATAGTAATAAAAATTACTATGTTCTATAAAATGGAATTTTCTATTGATATATTTTTTTAATTGATTTTGATTAATATTATCCAAAAATACACGACGAAAATTTTGTGACAAGCATATTATTATTTAAAAAAAAATTTTTATTGTTTAATTTGGTATCATCAGAAAGGTCGAGACAAGAATTAGTGCCTTTTCACAGTTTTATATATTTTTCAGTGGTAGTCAATTTTTTATGTTGAGTTTTTGGAGCAGTTTTGTGCTTCTATAAATTTATTCCATCACTTTTGTCCATTAAATTATTTGTAATTGATTCCGTGATGGCACTATTATTGTTAAAATTTATTCCAAAATTTTCCTATTCATAATCCGTAATTCTCAGCAGTCGTATAGTGACAGCAGATTGCTAGTTATAATTCGTTAATTAAAAAAAAAATTAATTCTACTCCTGACTTACTTGTATGAAATGGGCGACTCAACAAACTGTGCTTTAATTTTAGATTTAAACATACTAACAAGAGCATCAAAATAAAAATAATTGCAGCGAGGCAGAAAAAATTTTTCGATTATAGAACATTCTCTAATGATTCACATTATGATGAGTCATGTCATATATGACAATGAATAAAATTTATTATATTGTCATATATTATAGAAGAGAAAATGGAGAAATTATTAATCGTAGATTTTACCGGCTACTACTTTAACAACCAATTTATCATTAAAGAGTTCAGCAAATCAAAAGTCATTGAAAATCGTCGTATAAGATCTCTAAAAACATCTTCGGTAACAAATCCTCCAGTTCCAGATCTTCTAAGTCAAAGCCATGAAAATATTGATGCTTACCAAAATTTCTACAATACCACTGGAATAGAATGGACAACGGGTTCTCTTGAAATAGCTATTCTGCAAAGAGAAATAAAACATGAGTTAGAAAAAAGGAAAATAATTTTTGTGGAGACAGCTGAAAAAGCTGAAAAATTGATGAGTTTTCTCGGCAAGCGGTACAGTAACATCAGACCTTTGGATTCGTTTAAACAATTTAATTTCAGGAGGTCAGGACTCACGGGTGATTGCAGAGTACACAACGGTGTTAATTATCAATGCGCGTACTCTGGAGCCATTGAGCTGGCAGTCTACGTTTTCGATAACGATATTCTGGTCCAAGATAATCAGTCCGCTGTAATTGATTTGAACGGTTACTATGATGAAGAAGATAGATTTATTTTAAAAGAACTGAGTATTATAATTTTGAACCCTTTTGGATTTATTACTTACAGTAATTTATATGTCGCAAAGCCGATGGGCCTACAAGCGCCAGATAGTTATGATGTCTACTTCAAAAAATATGGGATTCCTTGGGATGCTGGTGACTATGACTTGTCCCATATCTTCAATGAAGTTAACGACGTGATTGCAAGATCTGGAAGTTTAAAAGTTATTTTTGTTAGAAATATTGACATAAAATCTATTCTTATGAATAGAATTATCAGCGCAATGACATTGAAATCACTTACAGTTCAAATTGTTTGTCTCGATGAGATCAATTATAAAGAAATGGTGATCATTATATCAGATTGCCAGCATCATACGAACAATTATTACTTTGGAGACAAGTGTGCTGGTGACTATGCTAAACATATGGTAAAATGGATTATGAAGAATGAATTCTATGATTTTAGTAAATTAATGGTAACAACTTACTTTCGTAAAATGAAGCGAAATCATTTTATTGATAATAGTAATTAATTGTGACAAATTATATATCTTTATGGACAATATGCACGGACAAAAAACAAAATATCAGCTCTCATTAATAGATATATCACACTGACATAAATGTTTTCGATGGTTCCTACACTATAAAACCATTCTTAGCTAAATTAAAAGAAATCTTTTAATTCCAAAATGCTGCAATACTTTCTCCTTATGTAGATTACCCGATGAAAAAAGTTTTTGTCTAATTATATATGATCATATATAATTATATATAATCATACATGATTATATATAAGCTCATATATAATTAGATCTGATCATACCTGGTTGTTATAACCCCATATATAATCATATGTGAGTCTATATATGATCAGATCTGATTATATATGTCTATATATAATTAGATCTGATCATACCTAGCTGTGATAACCCCATATATAACCATTTATAAGTCTATATATAATTAGATATGATCATACCTGGCTGTTATAACTCCATATATAATCATGTATAAGCTTATACAAAAAGTTTAAACTTTTTAAAAAATATTTAAAATTAAAAATAAAAAAATGAGAAAATAAAAGACCATTCGGCAGCCGAAATGGAAGTAGATTTCATCATGAATAGAAAAAAATATAACGAGGATTGTATACAAAACTAGTATAGGGCTTTTAACTTCTATGCAATCGACAAAAATATATATCGACGGAAAAATACTAAAACCAGTACAATAGAAAATTTCATAATTGGCATATAGCGGAAGAGGACATAATTTTGAGACTACAAATATGATATGGTACTCAAATTGAAGCTAATTTAAAGAGCTTTCAGATGCAATTTACAGAGTTTCAATAAGTTATCCCATTCAAAAGTTATTCGAGTAAGAAAGTGAAGAAATATGAATTTTTATGATTTTTAAAATTTTAAAATCCTGGTATTTCTAAATTACTTGACCGAAGAGCTACAGAAAAAATGTTAACGACAAACTTGTAGAAAATTCAATTTCCTACAAAAAAGTCCTTAGCACCAAGTCGCTAAAATCAAAATTTTTAGAGATATTTAATGATCAAATTTTAGTAATTTAAAATATTTGTCGAAAATTGCGTCAAATTATAAAAAAATCTTTTAAAAATATACAATATATACATATATAAACTTTTGAACCTTATGCATTTTTCGACTCAGCTCGGTGAGTATAGTCGAAATATAGCAAAATTTTTTAAAAGTTCCGCCATGAGGACCAATGCAGTAGTTCGATTTCTATAAAATCTACTAAAAATTGACATTTAGAAAATTTAATAAAATTAAAAAATGATCAAGTGACAGCTAACTTTAATATCATAAAAACTTGTTACGTTTTCTGAAAGTACAGTGTACAGTCTCAAGCAAAATTAATCCTTAAGTCACGTACTATAGTATAGCTATATATATGCATTGTGAGATGAAACTCAGTGACAGGGTACCCAGACTTTCTTTTCAGCGCGTAGCCGACCTGTGGCGCTAAAGTCGCCCAAAGTCGCCGCGATCAATTCAAATTGTAAAAATTAAATAACAATTTTTTTTTTT
>CAJNRD030001114.1:7077005-7159423 GCA_905319865.3 Cotesia congregata
AAAAAAAAATTGTCACATGTAAAAAACTTTAAAAACTATAAGTGCAATTTTTTAGAAATATTTTTTTAGTTGTAATTTAATTAATAAAAAAAATCAAAAATTTTTACACGTCTTCTAACTTCAGTGTCATTAAATTTTATGTAGCAATATTCATGAAATATAAAATTAGTTTAGACGAATTAACATATATTTTCATCATAATATTGTGTTTAAATTACTCAGGTAATCACACTCGGTCATCAGCATTAAATTATTATCTTTCTCATTCTAAAAGTGTGCAATTATACGTATTGCAATTGAAAATCATCACAAAACATTAAAATTATTCCACAAATATTTAAATTAACATAAAACATGACTAAATTTCAAGTAGTATTCATGAAACATAAAAACTGTGATAAAATTCTTCGTAGTCTTTATTAATTTTTATAAAAATAATAAAAAAAAATTTTCATTCTGTTGTTTAATTTCCAAAGTCGCCTATTGGCGACGAGTCGCCTTCAATAACATTTTAGTCGCCGAGCCTTGTTAAAAGTAGCCTAAATGGCGATAAGTCGCCGCATCTGGCAACCCTGCTCAGTGAACGGACTGTAAGCCCTATACTTCCTTAAACTTTTTCCATTTTTCCACATAACATGATGTATGTAAATTTAAAATAGCGCCTCAAGTTTCTTCTATTATTTAATTATAAATTCTGCGTATGACACTAGATGCCACTGCGGTGTCAGAGTAGTTCCAAATATCATGCTATGGTCACGCAACTGAACTCTATTTAATTGTTGGTATTTGGTGTTTGGATAGTTTGGATCCATCCATCTCGCAGCTAACCTAAAATTTTTTAATTTTACCACTGCTTACATTATTTATATACAAATAAAACGTTCAAGTTACATATTTAGTAAAATTTTATATTTCATTATATTTACAATTTACAAATTAAATAATAAAAAAAGCAATAAAATATGCTCGCGTTACAAGGATACAACAGCAGCGACGATGAAGGTCCAGTTGATACCCAAGTGGAGACTAGTAATAATGACAAAATAAACAGTGAAAACAGTGTCGCGATATCTATGAAAATTTGTGCTGCACCTGACGTAGTACCTACAGTATGTATTTTATTTAATTTTTAATTTTTCATCTTTTTCAAATATTATAATATTTACTTTTATTTTTTTTTAGGGCACTGAATTGTGTGTTAGACACGTTGATTCTACAGTGAGTGAGTTACCGTATAACCCAAAATACGACGAACTATTTGCTCCAGAGGTAGGCCCGACAAATCCGTTTAAAACTCAGCAGCAGCGAGCTCCCAAAAATATACTGTCGGGTTATGTGGAAAAAGCTGTCATTAGTGATTTTCAGTTTGAAAATCAAAGAAGAACTTTTGCTAGTTATGGTAAGAATTTTTTATCTAAAATTACCTGTGAGAGTTAATTATTAGGATCACGCTAAAAAACTGACTGTGATACTGAAAATAACGGACATGTGTTAATTTTTAAAATAGACTTTTATAAAAAAAATTCACATGTAGACATTTAAAACAACTATAAGTATTTAAAAAAAATTTTTTTTTTTTTACTAATTTATTGCTATTATTTAAAAAAAAATTGGATTTATAATATCCACACGAGGAATTTTTTTAATAATTTTTTTTTTTAACATAGTTTATTTGGTAAAAAATCCTAAAAAATATCAGATGTCTCAATTTCAGCATCATTGCTATTTTTTTCTTCAAGTCTATGAAAATTTTTTAGTCTATCGAGTTTTAAAATACCTCCAAAAATTGGCTCGACAAAAAAATTTCTAAGGCTCGTTCAAGACTTTAGAAAGTTCAGAAAATCAAAAATTGAATTTTTTTGCTTTCAATATTTTTTATTGACAGTCTATTATTTTGTAGTTTAAAAATGATTTATATTCTAAAAATTGAAAATTCAAATTTATTATTTATAGAAGTCACTAAATATTTTCAAAACTTTCATCAGATGCCGGATAAATATTTTAAAATTAATAATACAGTAGTAATTATTGTTTTCTCAGACTTTTATTTATTTTTTGGTGATTTATTTATATTGTTTAGTGTGTCAATTTGATAGAAACAAAATTTAAAGTTCGTTGATATTAATATTGACAAATTGAGAGAAAACATTTCAATTACTCTACTTTAAAAGTTTAAAAAATTGTGAGCGAGCCCTAAACATTTTCTTATCGAGCTGATATTTGTCGCGGACTGTTAAAATATAAATTAACATATTTTCATGTTCAACTCGAAGAAAAAAAAAATTCTTTTTTGCCACCCTATAAATTTTAAAAGAAATAAATTTCCACAATAATTTATTATTCCAATTACTTATTCAAACTTCTTACCAGGTTACGCATTGGACCCCACGATAGATGGAAGCGCCGAAGAAGGCCGAACGTTGATAGGTTCACCCTCAGTCGCAGAAGAAAACAACTCTAAAACAGTCTTCGAGCGAACAGAACTTCGTCCAGCCGACAAACGAAAACGCCACAGAAATGACGACCCTCAAGACATTGCAGGGTTCCTGGGCCCTTGGGGTGGCTACGTCGACGAGAAAAAAGTAATGAAACCCACTGAAGAAGAGGCTGCCGAGCTCGAGGAAATTCTCGCCAAGAAAAACAAACGCGGCAAGCAAGTAGAGGAAAAACCTCTCGAAGAAAAGACTGTTCTGCACATAAAAGACCCTCTGGACTACCAAGGTCGTTCCTTCCTCCACGCTCCCCAGGACGTTGGCGTGAACCTTCGGTCAGACTCGCCTCCGGACAAATGTTTCTTGCCCAAGTCCCAAATCCACACCTGGGAAGGCCACACCAAGGGAATTTCCCAGATCAAGTGGTTCCCAAAAACTGCTCACCTTTTGCTTTCCTGCAGCATGGACTGTCGTGTGAAGCTCTGGGAAGTCTATAAGGACCGAAGGTGTGTCAGAACTTACTATGGACACCGACAAGCTGTTCGCGACATCAGCTTCGACAACGACGGCTCCAGATTTTTGTCTGCGGGCTATGACCGATACGTAAAGCTCTGGGATACCGAGACCGGAGCTTGCATCAGCAGATTCACCAGCAGGAAAATTCCCTACTGCGTCAAGTTCAACCCAGACCATGACAAGCAGCATCTGTTTGTAGCAGGAACCAGCGATAAAAAGATCATCTGTTGGGACACCAGATCTGGAGAAATCACTCAAGAATATGACAGACATCTGGGAGCTGTCAATACGATTACTTTTGTTGATGAAAATCGCCGGTTTGTAACTACTTCTGATGACAAGAGTCTCAGGGTCTGGGAATGGGACATCCCGGTTGATATGAAGTATATTGCGGATCCAACGATGCACTCCATGCCTGCAGTCACTCCGTCGCCCAATCAAAAATGGCTGGCTTGTCAGAGTATGGATAATAAAATTGTCATCTTCTCTGCTTTGAATCGCTTCAAGATGAATAGGAAGAAAACTTTCACCGGGCATATGGTTGCTGGTTATGCTTGCGGGTTAGACTTTTCGCCTGATATGAGCTACTTAGTATCTGGTGATGCTGATGGCAAATGTTACTGTTGGGACTGGAAGTCTACTAAGCTGTTCAAAAAGTGGAAAGCTCATGACGGTGTTTGTATTTCTACGCTCTGGCATCCTCATGAACCATCCAGGGTTGCTACTGCTGGTTGGGATGGAAAGATAAAATATTGGGACTAATTTTGTATATTAGTTGTTTATTATTTATAAGTAAATTAATTGATAGAATAAAGAATATTTTTTATATAGACTTGCAGTCACCCTTATTTTGTATTTTTTAGTGTTGAAAATCAATAATGTGGTTGGGGTTTCACGCTGAGGGCGCTGTGTACGTGGTTGGAGTATACAGAGGGTTTTGTTAATTGTTGGTTGTTTTAATTGTTAGTTTATTGATAGTGAATGGTAGTTGTTAGTTATTGTTGTAAATTTAAGATTGTTAAACGAAAGACTTGTGTAATATTATACGTTGGTAAGTAAATAGAAGTACTATCTATGTTGGAAGTACATGAATGATTTTCTGAGAATAATATTTACTTTTGTGAATTATTTTATTTTATTTACAGAAGAAAAATTTTAATTATCTGAGAAAAATAATTCAATTTAATTATATATTTGTACACAAGTTTGTATAATTATATTTTAATTTCTAATATGTTCATATGAAAAATTTTTTTTATGCGTAAATAAATTGTGTTATATTTACGCTGCGTAGATAATAGAATTTTTTATTGCTACTTACAATGGTAAATAAATGTATTTACTAAAAATTCATGGAAAATTACATATTTGAGCAAAGAAAGAATTTTCATATTTTTATTTAATTTTTTTTTTTTTTTAATTATAAATTGATGAAAATAATTGTAGATATTGTATCTCAAAATATTGTTTTTATTGGTATTAATTTTTTGATAAAAATAATAACAATCATTAATGCTATTGTTATTATTAAATTCTATCAATATATCTTATTGTATTATTATATATAATTATATCTTCCCATGTCCGGATAAAAATTTTTTATGAAATACTACGACTCAAATTTAATAAAATTGAATGAAATTTCATGTAATTTTTCGAAATTTTATCAAGCCATTTTTTGCATAACATATAAAAAAGTAAATGAAATTTTGCAAATTTTATCAATCTATTTTCAGCATCAAATTTAATGAAATTTAAATACTAGATCCAATCATTTATTCTCAGATATTTAATTAATATATCCAAATTTTAACAATATATCTTAGCAATTATTTAAAGATAAAGTTAAAAACTATAAATTAGCACGTAGTAAAAAAACTAACAGGAATTAAAGCCATGAACGACTGTCTATTTTTTAAGTCACTTATTATTTTTACCAACAATTAAAAATAAAACTAAAAATGTCTAGACATATAATCACCTCGGAAAATGGATAATGGACTAGGGTATTCATATCATTTACCTTCAGGAGGATGGAGTTTGAAAATACGGAATACATTGACGCAATTCAGCGATTTGTTTAGCGAATTTAACAAATATATTGCACCTGCCTATCATCATGATCGATGTGAAAGGTAATCCAATTAATAAATTAATAAATAAATATATATTCTACTTGATTATGAAATTAACTTGTCTATAATTTCAGATCAGTACCAATGCGCCTTTACTCGATGCACAAACGTGAGTTCGTGATGGTCTTCGTTGCGTTTTTCGCATGTTTTGGCCTTGCGGTGTTCATAGGACTCGCGGGTCCACCGATAACTTCAACTTTTGAAGAAAAGGCGAAATCTAACAGCACGGATATGGCCAGCGGGCCTTTTATCATGAAGACTCCAGCTTTGTCAACTTATAGTCAGCAGTTGTGGGTCATTGCCAAGTTCTCGACGTCTAATACTGATGGTTACTTTTTTTTATTTTTAACAACTGAAGTTATCGCTGAATAACAAAAATAAAATAATTCATTTTATCAATTATCATAAGAAAAAACTAATTTCATTAATTATGATTAATAAAATTATTAAAAATTTTTTTAGATGAAAGGTATGACAAGAGTTTCCAAGTAAGTGTCAAAATAGACGGAGTAACTGAAGATGATAAATTAGTACCCGTGCTAAGTAGCGAGACTGCTCATCGCAACAGGACGAGGCACTTAAAGTGCGAAAGACAAGTTTGTGAAGAATTGATAGTCGCGCATCTCGGATCTCTTGATTACACCCATTATATTTTAACAGTACGGTTCTACGGACTCGAGGGCTTCCATCAGCGGTATTCGATTAAAGACTTGAGTTTTTATGTATGATTTTTCATCAAAAACTTATTTTATGTAGGTTGTCATAATAATTAATTAATTTAAAATTTTTCATTTAAAATAGTTCAAAAATTACAATCCAGCATTCACGCAGATAGAAATATGGTTCCGACTGATATTTCTTCTTGCAGCCTTTATTGTTACGGTAACTATTAATTTTTTTTAAGAAAATTATTTAACAGATAGATAGTAATTGTTGAATGTTATTTTAGTGTTGGTTTGGACACTCACTCAAGAAATATCCGATGAATGATTGGTCTATTGAACAAAAATGGGTATCAGTACTCCTTCCACTTCTTATTCTTTACAACAGTAAGAATTTTTTTTTAATTAATACCATAAGTGATCATAATAGTCATAATCATTAACTTGACTTAAAATTTCATTGATATTGATAAAAGTCGCGAATTAAAAATTTTAATTTATTTAAATATGGATATTTGAAGGCATTTCAATAGACACTTCTTTTAAATAAGTATAAGACGGAAGAAATTTTTTTAAACTTGGGAATTCTATATTACGTCCTACGAGCGAAGTATTGAGAAGCATAAAATATATTTTTGTTAAGAAATTTAATTCTCTAAAAGAAAGATCTCTTATGATTTTTTCATCAATCAACTTTTTCAAAAGATATTCAAGATTAAAGTTTGACAAATAAATCGTTTATTTGAGAAACCCTATAAGTCATATTTTTTTCGAAATCGAATTTATTGCATTTTTCGGTTCTTTGAATTTCCCCTCACTTATACCAGCACCAAAAAATATTAAATCCTTGTTCAAGACCTAACCAATCGGTCGATATAAATCTCGTTTAGTTGAGAAACCCCTTAAGTCAGTGACTTATGGGGTTTTTCGAATAAACATTAAATTTAAAAATTCTAAAAATAAATTTTTTTTTTTTTTTTTTATAAATCTCGTTTAGTTGAGAAACCCCATAAGTCACTGACTTATGGGGTTTTACGAATAAAAATTCAATTTTAAAAGTCCAAAAATAAATTTCTTTTTGTTTTTTATTTCCAAAAAACTTCTTTTAAGTAGAAAAATTCGCTTCAATGCAAAATACTTAAATTTTAATAATTTTCACAGTGTGGGTTCATAAAAATTAAATTAAATTATTGTTTTATTGTTTGATGTGATTTCACTGACTTTAATTTTAAAATGATTGATTATTAGATAATTTGAAACTAAATTTACTGTTAAATAATTGAATTTCAATGAGTTGTACAATATTCGCTTAATGAATTAAAATTAAAAATATGTTGTTGATTCTGATTTAACTAATTTAACTTCTGAAATTAATGATAACTTGATAACCAAATAAAAATATATTATATTTACTGTTAAATACTTTGATTTCAATAATTTTTGCAAATTTAGTTTTATAAAGTTAGATTGTGATAAATTAAAATGTTGTTTTTATTATATTGTTGACTCTCAGTTCACTAATTTGAATTTACAAATAGATGATTTTATTATAATTTTCGTTAATTGTAGTTCCAATACATATTTTGTACTTTATTTTATAAATATAATAAATGATTGACGGAAAAAAATTAATAAATTAATGATTTTATTACTATTTTGTTCGTTTTGGTGAGAAATCCCACAAGTCAATCAGGTTCAAATCATTATTATGAATAGTAGTAATTAACAATTAAATTTTTTCATGCTCGAATATTTTTTCGGGATACTAACATTATTATTATTCATCATTGGTTCATGATAATGCAAACTTAACCGAGAAACAAGTTTTTTGCTTCTCTTGAAAAATTTAGTATTTTTGACTAATGGGGTTTCTCAAATAAACGATTCACATGTTTTCTTTTTAAAATTTTATTTCATTCTTTATTAAATCATTTATTATTATTATTCATCTTTTTTAAAAAATTACAGATCCATTTTTCCCACTGATTTTCTTAATAAACTCATGGATACCAGGAATGTTGGACGCGATTACGCAGACAACATTTCTCTGCGCCATTTTGATGTTCTGGCTCTGTGTCTATCACGGTCTAAGACAAGTAAGTTCTATAAATATAATTATAATTATTATAAAGTAACACAAAAAAATAATCTTTTTAAATATTTAGAATGACAGAAGACTATTAACATTTTACCTACCAAAATTATTGGTAGTCGGATCTTTATGGTGTTCAGCTCTAACTCTCGCTACCTGGTTAAGATGGACGGAACTCGAGGACCCAACTTATGACTACGCTCTTGATACATCTAATTACTATGTAATTTTTTTTTAATCTATAACAATTTTATCAATTTATCAACTAATTAATGAATTGCTCTTCTAGGGATTCAAAGTCTTCTTTTTCACAATTGGAGCAATTTATATCGCGTATTTACTCCTATTAATGTTGAGAGCGTACAGCGAATTGCGTGCCATGCCGTATTTTGGTAAGTTAATTTAATTAATTAATTAAAAACTAAAAATCAATACTTTATTAACAATAATTTAATCATTATTTTCAGATCTAAGACTCAGATTTTTAACTCTGCTAGCAGTGATAGTAGCAACCGTGTCAGGAATCGTCACATCTAGACATTTCGGTGCTGGAGTTCTTGAAGACAGTTTTGCATCTCGTTTGTCGACTTATTACCGAACATCAGCGCAATTCATGGCTCTTTATGGTCTTCTCAATTTTTATCTGTACACTATGGCATACGTTTACTCTCCAGGGTTACAACAAGTCTATGGACAGCGTAATATAATTAATTATTCCTTCATTAATTTATTATTTATTTTTTCGTTAATTTATTATTATTTTTACATTAATTAATAATAATAAAATTAGCGGTAATTTTTTTTTTTATTTTTTTTTTTTTTTTTTTTAATTTGTTTAAAGTCGCATAAACTACTAAGGTCATGAGCGACTACGGTAGGGGGTACACTTTTGAGATTGGAACTCGTTTGTATTTCTTGGGCTGAGCAGAATAATACACTTAAATATTGAAAATATTCATTGGTGTACGCCGGATTCGAACCCGGTCCAATGCTTTGGTAGCAAGGGCCGGATCCGATAGGCTACTGCGCGCCTCTTTTTATTTTTTTTTTTTTTATTTTTTTATTTTACTTCATTTATTAAATTAGAACTAAAAAATATTTTTTTTTTAATTGCACTTACAGTTTTTCAATTTTTCTACATGTCAAATTTTATTTTTTTATTTTTAGTGGTAATTTTTTTTAATTAAAAAGGATTATAAAAATTTTTAAATGTCGGCTAACTTAATTTTCATCATTAAGTATTTCTTCAGTAATTTTTTTATATCGTTAATTTATTATTTCTGCAGCAATCTTTTCGTTATTAATTAATTCTTTGATAATTTTTTTTCTTCACTAATTAATCATTTGTCCAGTAATTTTATTCAATCATTAATTAATTATTCCTTCATTTTATAAACAGATTCATCAATAACAAAAGACAACCCTACATTTTCAATGATTAACGAATCAGATGAAGATATTCTCTACGGCTCCGATGAAGACAGCCGACGACCATTAACCAGAGCCACAAGAAATACCGACGACAGTGATTAAAAATCAAATGAATTAATTAACCAATTACTTTTTAAATAATTAACAGTCATTACTAATAAATGACTATAAATAACTTAAGAAATTCACAAACTTTTTTAGCGGTAAATTTATAGATAATTTATTTAAAAATTAAGACTCAAAAATTTACCACTAAAAAGTGAATTAAAATGACTAATTACCGTATATTATTATTAGTATGACTAAATGACAATATACAGCTGGTTAAATTAATCTATAAAAAATTAATTAACAGTTTAAACCAAAAGGGACAAGTGCAAAAATTGAAATGTTTTTTTTTTTTTTTAATAAATTATAAATATTTTTATGTACATATAGTTCATTGTTATGTAATCAATATATCAATGTTTGATAATTAAATTATTAATAATAAATGTTTGTAATATTATAAAACTAATAATTTTTTTTTTTCATTTATTCAAATTTCCCGCTGGTTCTTGAGTTTCCTATTGGCCAAACGCTTCGCGGCTTTTTATCGCGGCTAGTGCAGAAATTTAGTAACCGTCAGCTCACACATACACATATAAATATGCGTTGTAAGTCGGCTGTAACACAGAACACAGTTCACAAAGACGGTTAGGCTGTTTAGTTGTAAGTAACATAAATACGTAATTCTTTTGTATTTATTCCTACAAATATTTAACTACTTATTTATGTTAATTCATTTTTGCAACTCAGTAAAGTCTCTTTACTTATCGCGTTGCTTTTGTAGTACCACGATATTATGTAAGTTTTAGTAATTATTTACTTGTTTAGATATTTTTTTTGCCGGCAAAAATTTATTTTTGTTGAAATTTATATTTATTTTGTTATTAATTTTTAAGCATCATTAACTTTCGGTACCTTAGAAACTTTTTATTTATCTGAAACATGAATATTAAATGTTAGATGAATATATAAAAAGTTTTAATGACAAAAATGAATTGTAACCTAAAATTATATTTCAGTCAGTAATAAGTATAAAGATTTTTGGAAGGAGGAACTTTCTTTAAATATTTTCAACATGCCTAAAAAATCAAGAGAGTATGTTTCAAGCGACGAAAGTGAATCTGGAAGTCATTCCGAGGTATTATTTATTTTTAATAATTATTTTTTATTGAAGTTGAAAGTTAATCTGATGCTGAACTCTGTCGACATTTGACAATTTTTAGGTTTTATTTCAGAAAAAAAATTTTTTTTTTTTTTTTTTCTAATTTTGACATCTGGAATTTTTATTTAATTTTTTTTATGTTAATTTCAGTGTATGATGAATTTTTTCAAATTTCTACATGTGAAATTTTTGTGGTACTAAATTTAATATTACTAAAGTTAGCTGACGCTTTTAATTTTTTGATTTTTTTTTTTCATTTATCAAATTAGATCTAAAGAATATTTTATTAAAAATGCACTTATAGTTTTTCAAATTTTTTACAAATGAACATTTTTTTTTTTTTTTTTTTTTTTTTTTTTGTAATAATTTTCTCAATAAAGAAAAATTCTAAAAATTTTTACATGTCAGCTAACTTAATTTTCATTAAATTCAACAGACATTTTAAAAATTAAAAGCGCGAATTTTTATTAAAATATTCTTTATCATAATTAATTGTTTATAAAACTTTCAAATGTCTGCTAATTTCAGTATCATAAATTTTTATTTTTTCTTCATAATAATTTGTTAATAAAAAAAAAAATTCAAAAAATCTTGACATGTCTTAATCAATGATATTGACTAAATTTTATTAAAAATATTTGTTATCAGGAAGAGAAACCAAAAAAGAAGCCAAAGCGCGAAGAAAAAAAGTCCAAAAAGGAAGAGAAAGAGGACAAGCCTGCTAAAAAAGCATCTTCCAGCAAGGTCGACGACGAGGAGCCAACCTGGAGCATTGGTAACAAGAGACAGGTCACTGTACGTACATTCAAGGGAAAATTGTACATTGACATTCGTGAGATGTATTTAGATGCCAACAGCGGTGATCTTAAGCCTGGTCGCAAAGGTATTTTTTTCTCTGTTTTCTGACTAGATTTTTTAATTATTATTTTTTTTTTCCATTAATGTTATTAATATTTTTGATACTTACAGGAATTTCTTTGACTCCTGAGAACTACAACAAGCTGAAAGATATATTAGAAGAGGTTGATGAAGCAGTTGCTCGCAAAGCATAATCTTAAATTGTTTACTGATTTCCTATAAATTTTTAATTCTTAAATGTAAACAGTACAATTATCCTTATAAGTTATTCAGTATTTGTAATTCACATTCTGAATGATAGTTTTCTGAATAAAAATCACCATTTAAAAATATCCTATCTATTTAATTTATTTTACTTTTTTTTATCAAAACTTTACATGTATAAAATATGAGCGACAATTCGCTTTCATTAAAACTCAAATTTTTTTTGTAATTACACTTAATTTACCAAGATAATATTACACGTATTTACACAAAAGGTTTTTCATATTTATAATTGGTAAAAATGACAATACATTTGTATTGTTAGTAAAACTTAACAATTAAAAATACATGCTCAGCATTAAAATTTTTTCCATTTTCAGAGAAGTTGCACTTGAAACAATTATTTTTCAGGTCCATGTACCGTTGCGAGTAATTTATCAATCTCAATTTGATTTAATTTACTTAATAGGAACTTCGGATCTTTTAATTTATTGTCCTGAAACAAACAATAGTTCAATTATAGTGATGATTGCTAGACAAGATGGCCGCGAGTTGATCAGCCAGAGTTCCAAGCACAAATTTTTGAGGTTAGGTTTACTTCCCGCAAACAATGTCACATTTTACGACAATTAACATCATACCAAAATTAATTATAGTTTATATAAGCCTAAGTTAATAAATAAATATTATAAATAAACGACTGTTAAAATATAATTAAAAAACGTTTTAATAACTTAAATCAACTATTAGTCATACAATGTTATAAAAAATTTTGATTCAAAGCGCATTTGAGTGTAATTATTTAAAAATATAAATATCAAGACTTAGTTTTTACAATTTAAAATCTTACACAAAAATTTTCTATTATCACTACTTTAAAATTCATAATAAACCATTAAAATTATATATACATGTTCCAATTATTTCATTAGTTCGGAATCTGACCCATAGAGGACTACCAAATGGGAGATAGATTAGGAATACCTACCGAGTTTTTACTCTTAGCCTCATTGCTGATTTTGTCTTCTTGATCTGGAATCAGCAAAATTTAACAATCAATAAAAATAATAAAAGTTTGGAAAATCCAAAAATGCACACCTCATAATTTTTACAAAGATTAAATGAAGCGAAAAAAATTTTTCAATTGTAAAGCACTTTCTGATTCTTCGCATCATAAGTCATGCAATAATTTTTTAGAGAATTCTAGCTGTTACTCGCCCGCTCCGCTGGACGCTTTATAGAATTGCATTTTTAGATCTAGACTTGAAATTTAATTAGAGTATTTGTTTATACTTGCACAGATTCCCAATTCTATCGAAATGGCATGCACTTTTTATCCATGTAATTATTCTAGCTAATATTCATTGTAACTTTCAATGTACAATCATTTTAACATTTCCGCGTCTTTCTTACAAAAATGAATAATAATTGATATGATAAAAAAAATTTGTAATGAGCATTGAAAGTATCAGTTAAAGAAATTGCAGGTCTCATAAGTGAAGAAATCTGCATAGTATATAGACATAAAAAAAAATCAAAGTCAAAAAAATATAGGTTCCGGATAAGTAATCACCACCATATAATACCGCGTGCCTAATGCCAAAAGGGCGTATTACAGCAGTTAGATAAATAAGGTTCTATGCCAAAAGGGAGTATAAAAAAAATTTTTTTTGCCATTCTTTTTAGAATCTTTCGAAACGTAAAGATCTACAAAAAATAGTATATTACACACCGAGGGAAGTAAAGTAAGAAATGTCTCAGATCACATGTTTGTTGACCTCGGCTTCGCCTCGGTTACTGGCCTAGGTATATAATATACTATTTCAAAAAACGGGGTAAAACTAATAACTTCCCGCTTTTAAAAAATTTTTAATTTTCTTAACGGGAAGTTAAAAATTATACGCCCTTTTGGCTTTAGATCACTAAATTTTTAGTGTTCTAAAGCCAAAAGGGCGTATAACTCGAGACATACGCCCGTTTGGCTTTAGAAATTTTTTTTTCATTTTTAGGCTTAGAACATGTTTACAAAACGATTAGCACAAAAAAAAAAAATTATATGCCCTTTTGGTTTTGTAAATTTTTATCCGCCCTTTTGGCATTAGGCACGCGATATATTAAAGTCTTCTCCGAAACACGCTGCATCTTATGGTATAAGTATTATTCCGATCGGTTCAATAGTTTTCGCAGTATAACTGGACAAAAAAACCGGCTCTTCATTTATTAGTATAGATAAGATGAATTATTTAGAGTGATTTTTTATATACGTCTATTCATATCATCGTGTAAGCGATATAATTACGATAGAGGCATTTTAAGAGCAAAAAATTGTTTGATTTTTAAGCCTTGAGAGAAAAGAACTACCTTAAGGCTTTGCGTTATGAGGTGTGCAAAATTTAATTTAAAAAAATCAACACTTACCCTTCTTTTTTTGTACTTGATTTGTGCTCGTAGATTTAGTAAGCTCGGGTTTGACGACTTTCGATGTTCCAGGCAGTTCCATAGTTAGCGGAGAAGAGGTCGCTAGTGGCTGTGACTCAATAGAAGTGACCATAGGCTTGCTGTCTCTCAGCTGAACCTTCCGTCTATACCTGACAGGCTCTGGAGCTGGCTTCGGCAGGTCTTTCTTGGTAATTTTCTTTACCCTGGCTGGCTGCAAGTTGAACAATTCTTCATGTGAAGTCAACGTCAGAATCACTGTCATGGTGTCACCATCTTCCGTCGGAATGGTGATCGGAACGACGTCAAGCGCTGTTTTACGGTAGCGCTTTTTCGAGTTAATATTATCATCGTGCACGAATTTTATCTCACAATGATTCATCGACAAGTCAGCCTCAGATTCACTGGAACTTTTAGATGTCGGTTGCAGATTCAGTGACTCCAGCACCATGTTTTTATCTGACAGTTCTTCAGTTTCAGGAACTTCTGGAGTATTGCTTTTATGCAACTGCATCATCAAATCTTCAACTTGACTAGATGTAACCTTTTTGGTTTCAACATCACTCATTTCGTCTCCACTGAACAAATCACGTTTCACCGCATCAACCTTCATTTTTTTGTCCATATTAGCCTTGTCATCTTTCTTGCTAACCTCATTATTACTCTTACCTTGATCAAGTTTAGCTCTATCAACAACTTCTTTCAACAATAATTTTCCCGTCAAGACACTATCAAGAATTTTACCACTTGGTAAATTAGTTTTTTCCACCTCAATCTTGCTTTTCCGATTATCTTCAACGGATTTCTTCTTGTCTTTATCCTTGCTGCTATCACTCTTGATCTTTTCTGCTTCATTTTTAGCAGCACGTGCTGCATACCGCGCTGACTTTCTTGTCACTGGAATAACTGGAAGTTTCACTTCTCTTCGACCATCATTGTTCTTATCTATTTCTTCTTTCTTAGCTTCCTTTGTCCCTTGGCCCTTCACCTTGTTTTTAACTTGTTCGCTTTTTTCTTCTTTGACATTTTTCTTGTCATCAGCAACCTGACTTCTGACCTTATCATTTTTGCTATCCTGAATTTCACTAGTAACTGCATTAATTTTAGTTTTGTCTTCTTTTTCAAGTCCACCAGTATCAGCATCAATTTTCTTCTTAACTTTATCCTCTTTAGTAGGCTGTATTTCATGGTTAAGCCTTTCGTTCCTAATCTTGTCATCCTTTTTATCCTTGTCATAGTCGGTTCGCTGATTCCTAGCCTTATCGTCTCTCCTATCTTTCCCTTCGTTATTTCCACGACTTCTATGATTTTTTCCTTTTTCTTCATGGCTTCTTCTACCTTTATCCTCATTACTCTCATGACTTTTAACTCTATCTTCGTTATTTCTATGATTTCTTCCTCTGTCTTCATTACTTCCATGACTTCTACCCCTTCCTTCATCACTTCCATGACTTTTACTCCTTCTTTCATTACTTCCACGGCTTCTACCCCTTCTATCATTACTTCTGTGGCGACCTCTTGTTTCATTACTTTTATCCCTCGGGTCATTGCTTCTATAACCTCTTTCATTTCCTTCATAATGGTCTCCATAAGTCCTATCCCTCGGGTCATTGCTTCTATAATCTCTCTTATTTCCTTCGTAATTATTTCCGTAAATTCTATCCCTCGGATCATTGCCTCTATAATTTCTATCATTTCCTTCATAAGAATTTCCATGAATTCTATACCTCGGGTCATAATTATTTCCATAACCTCTATCTCTCACCTCAAGACTTCCATAAGTTCTATCTCTCACTTCAAGATTTCCATAACCTCTATCTTTCGCTTCAAGATTTCCATAACCTCTATCTCTTACTTCAAGATTTTCATGAATTCTATCGTTCATTTCAAGATTTCCATGAGCTTGATCTTTTACTTCAAGATTTCCATGCCCTCTATATTTAGCTTCATGATTTTCACGAGCACTGTCTTTTACTTCATTACTTTCCTGAGCTTTACTATTGACAACAACATTGTTCCGCGGTTTGGCTTTGTCATTCTTATTTTTTCCTTTGCTACCTCCATACATAGGTTTGACAGTAATATTCTTCTTAAGCCTGTCCATAATTCTCAACCTCTTCTCATCTAACTCTCTTCTAAGTATTTCATGGTTCACCTCGGAATTCTCCGGTTGACTAGGACCCGGTAGTACATCATTGTTGTTTTTCGACTCAATCAACGTAGACTTCATAACTTTGTCTTCCTGCGGCCACTGAGAGTTCGTGTTGATAATCTTACTAATTTTAGTCGTCAAGTTGGTCGTTGTTGTTTGAGTACCGTTTTTAGATCCACTGGGAGTTTCAGATATGTCAGCTTCGTCAAGTAAGTCATCATTTTTCGCCGGAGTTTCAATATCCGCTTCTGCTAACGCTTTGTCTGATTTTACTATGGGAAACATTTTCTTAGGTGACGCTTCGATTATTTCACCTTCTTCAACATGATCTTCATCAACTAGTTCTTCATCACTAATTTCTTCTGCTTCTTCAACAACTTTCTTTTTCTCAACAAGTAAATCTTCTACCGGTTTTTCACCCTGAATCATTCCACAAACTTCTTCTTTTTTAATTTGAATTTTCCCACCATCAGTCTCGCCACCCTTTTCAACCAATCCGCCTTCTTGTTCCCCACTACTTTCAAGAACCAATCCTCCATCTTGTTGACTTACCTTATCCTGACAATTTTCCTGTTTATTATCATCATCTTTTAAGCATTTATCATCAGTTTTAATCATCGAATCACTTAAATCAAGTCCCAAATTATCACTTTTCTTCGAAACATTACTTGTCTTACTCACCGACAACCTGGACCTAGATTTCGACTGATCATCACTGCAATAAGAAGATGACGAACTGGAACTAGACGACGAACTATCACTATCAGAGTCAGAATCATCACTCCTGCTATTCTCCAAGCTTTTTTCCGACTCTTGGCTCTTATTTAGCCCTTCAGCATTAGAAATCCTCAGTTCTTTGCAAGTTTCCTCCTTAGGTAAATTTTCCTTGATAACTTCAAACTGCGTGATTTCCAATTTCGCGCCCAAAGTGTTCACCACTGTCTCTGTACTCGCTGAAGTAGAAACTGAAGTTAATGATGCTGCAATAACATTTGAATTATTTTCCTTAACATCAACATTTTTTACCGGCTTTCCATAGACACCAGGATGATAATATAACGCGAAATCTTTCTTCAAAGAATCCACCGTATTATCACCATGTTTTGGAGTAAAATTAATACAAGGCGTCACCGGGAACTCAGGAGTAGTCACGAACCCGGCAACTTTAGTTTCATTGGAATTAATTCTCACAAAAGAACATTGATTACTCGAAGGACTGAGTATTCGTGGAGTAGGTGGTACTCCAATATCTTCCGATTTTCTAGGAGTTTCCAAGTCTTTGATAACCTTTTCAGTTGTACTTGTTTCAAAGTTAGAACTTAGATCACTCGACCCTGATATTTTAGAAGTAATAGTTTTTAGCTTCGCATACTTCTTGGTAACTCCCTTAGCAGTGACAATTGTTGATTGAGCAACTTTCTCACTGGATTTAGCCTCTTTACTCTCAACTTCAACTTCCGACTTAATCGTTGGAGTACCAGGATCATTGTTTATTTCTTCTTTGTCATTTTTCAAAGGTTTATTAGAATTTCTTCGCGGTTTATTCTGACTTTCCTCGGGAATAACAAGTCCTTCTCTCAAATCAGCGTCCCAGGACCTTGGACGTTTCTTTGGAGGTGAACCACTGTCTGACTGCGAATCACACCCAATTATAGTATCAACACCAGACACCTTGTTCCAATTACCCTGGAGCGTCGTAGCTGGGCTTCTGGTAGCAATTGGCGTCTCCAAAGGTTTCAAACTCCTCACAGGTGTTTTTATAGGCGCTTTTTTCCTGGGACTCTTAATTGGAGTGCTGAATAAACTCGAGCGAGGAATTGACTTATTCAGCGGCCGCGATGGAGATGCTCGAGTACTGGTGACTGAATAACGACGACTCGAACTCAAACCAGTTGGTGTATTGAAATCTAAAGCACGAACGTGACTGCTGCGCCGGCGAGGAGTTGACAAGCTGAGTCGATGGTTCTTGGCGCGACTTTTCAGCAACGACTTGGGCGTCCGTTTGATGATTGATTCTTCTTTTTCCAAGATAAAACTAATGTTTCCTGTAAGGTCTACTGTTGGAAGCACTTCAACGGGTGGTGCTGGTGGTGGTGCTGGTGGTCCAGGTGCCTCTGGTGAATGTTTTCGTTTGTTAAGTTTCAAGAATGGCGATAATCCGGCTCCGGAACAAGATATTGAATCATCGGCAATCAATATTGGTATTTCTGTGCCAACCGGGAAGCTTTCCAAGTTATTTTCGTAAAGTGTTATTGCCTCGTCTTCTTGGTCGTTTTTTTTTTTTTCGACAGGTTCAACGAGCAAATTTGGCAGACTGGAAATTTTCGGCGCTATGCGTTTAAATTGAGGAAGATCTAGCAGAGGTGAAGGTGGAGGTGGTGGTGGTGGTGGAGGAAGAGCAGGAGGATCTGGAGGAGCAGGTGGAGCTGGAATTTTTTTGGGAACTTGTACGGTGCGTAAGAAAAGTGTTTCCCCAGGAAGTTTTGGCATTATAGCAAGGCATTGGCTGTTACCAGAAGTCATTCGCACTGAATGTGCTTCTTCGTTTTCTTGGTCCTGCTGACAGAAAACAAGAGTAGTTACAACTTCTTCATTGCTGACTATCTTGGGTTTTATTTTCGTTTGCTCTTGTCGAGGTGCCTTTCTGGGTTTTCCTTTTCGTATTGCTGCTTTAGATACCTTTTGAATTGTTTTGGGAACTGTTGTTAGAATTGAAGATGAAACTGCAGGGAGTAAAGGAGGATTAAAATTCACTGGATTAACATTATCAAGATTGAGATTGGCAGGATTAACATTGACCGGAAGATTGGGAATGTCGATAGATAATACAGTGGCTGGTAGAACCAGAGGAATTTCAGTCTCATTTCCCAATACAACAGCAGTACTTGTAGGATTTTCTTCTTCCTTCATTTCCTCGGTCAAGTCACCAGTTTCGCGGGTTATTTTGTTTACGTTAATTATTCCTTGAATCGCTGCAGCGTTCAAATCGTCAAAGAGGGGGTCATGCGTTGGCTCGTTCAAATTGAAAATTCCTTCTTTGAGGTCAGTTTCTTCTACTGTATTTGGTGGTTCTGTTTTCACTTCTAGATTGAACCTGATTAAATATAATAAAATAGATATAATTATTATGATGTTTAATTGATAGAAATTAAAGTTACGTTTGTCAAAATACCTTTCAGTAGGATTTGAATCATAAGGACTTCCATCTGGAGACTCGTCGGTAGTACCGATTATTTCGTTAAGAAAGTCTTCGAAAACAGGGTCTTTCTCTGTTGTTGTGACAACTGATTTAATCGCGTTATTTAACTCGGACATTATTGAAGTATTTACCTCGGGATTGTCACAGAAACTTGTTTCTTTAATTACAGATGACAAATTTGGTAAACCTGCTTTGTTGATTTGTTCGGCTATTTTTTCTTGGATTTCTGTACGGCTCAACATTTCTCTCGTCAGGAGCTGTAATTTTTAAGAATTATTGATTATGATTGTTAACTAATTAATTTAAAACATTTAATAATTTTTTTTTTAATTTATTATTCTGTTTAATAAAAAAATAATAGTTATTTTGTTTATTTTTTATAATTTAAAAGCAAAAATTTAAGAAAAAAATTTTTTATATCGAATTTGTAATTTTAAAATCTGAAAAATGCGTTTTTTATTTAATAAAATTTAATTCAAAATTTAATGCAAGGTTTGATATGCGAAAAATTAAACAAATAAAATGTTTTGATCTCATGATTTGAATAAAAATTACTGATAAATTTGTAAATTTTGATATTTTTATAAATTGTTATATTGTTTCCGTTATGACACCCAAAAGAAAAATACTTATTAAAAAAGAATAAAAATTTGTCGGTAAATCAATTTTAAAAACTTTTAAAACTTCAGTACGACGTTATCGAAAAATTAACGCATCAAAAGAAATTATTTTTTTAATTGTTCGATTTTTCACATACAGCGTGAAAAAAAATGTATCAACAGTAAAAAAAAATAATTGCGTCACTTTATAGTCAAAATTTATAAATTAATACCAAATTTTAAAATCATTAAATCAATTAAAATATAAAAATAAATTTTCAATAAAAGATTAATTCATTCGCTACGAGCAAAAAAATTTTTTAAATCATTTTTAATTTTCTACGACCAAAAATCGTGCTGAAATCTGACCATTTTTTGGATTTTCATAATAAATGTACTTTAATAAAAAAATTATTAAAGAAAAATTCTTATTTATAATTTCTTTAAATTTTTCAACTAAATTTGTTTCACAACAATTAAACTGCTACAAAATCTAAAAAATTGTCAGATATCTGTTAAATTCTTAAAATAAATAAATAAATGAAAAAATATTCACGCTAAGATTTTCAATAGGCATATCGGATCCCAACTCAGTATCAGATTCAACGTGATCATCCTGGGTCTGAACTTCAGCAGTAGCATAACACATGAGCTCCTTAGTATCAGTAGCCGTGGAATTTTTCATCGGCTGAAGCTTACTCTCTTTATGAACTTCCACAACAGTTTCTTTGATCTTAATCTCAGTAGACAAGGACTGAATATCATTCAGACTCTTGATCAACCCAGCCTCCTGACCAGGTTCCGAGTGACCTGGCAGCTGGTTGAGCTGCGTAGCATCGGTATTAACTTGCTGATTCGAAACACTACCTATGAATGTAAAGATAGTGGGCAGTTAATTATGGATAATTTGTGATTATTTTCAAACTTAATTAATAAAAAGAAACTCTAAAAAATAGCACAAAAAAAAATTTAAAGCATATTTTTTCATATTATTTTTATATTTTCAGTTGAACAATTATTTAGAAATTTTTTATGATACTGAAATTTAGAGACAAATGATCATTTTTATCAAGAACAATTTATTTAAAAAATTCCATCTTTAAAAGTTCAAAAAAAAATGTAAATGCAATTTTATAAAAATAATTTCCTAGACCTAGTTTATTTTTAAAGAAAAAATAAAAATAAAAAATTTTTCAAGTGTCTGCTAATTTCATTCATAATTTTTTTTAATTTTTGAACGTCTGCTACAACCATGCTCATACACTACCTTCGCTTTTTTCCTTATCAGGATCCAACCTGAACGGACGTTTGGGTCTATCAGCGTGCTGATGGCTGTGGAGACGTCGCTTCCTCGAGCTGCCAGCCAGGATCGGCGAGCCACCAGTCTGAGGCGGAGGTACGTTGATGTTCACCACAAATCGCTGTTTACCTCTAGGTGGTCCATCCAACAGCAGCTTGATCATCACCATCAGATCAGTTGACTGAAAATTACTGTCCTCCATCTTGGAGAGTTTTTCTTTAACGAACCCCATCACAAGGAAATATTTCTCCACAATATCTGTCAGTGTGTGGTCGTTAACTTTGGTATCAAACTTCCTACCCTTCTCAGAGACATACCGGCACTCCTCCAGGTGCGGTGACGTCGTGAAAAACTTATTAGCCGCTTCCGAGCACTCATTTTCTTCCAGGTATCCTTTGAATTTTTTATTATATTATTTTAACATAAAATAAAATTATATTAAGGTTAGCGTCACAAATTTACTCACCAAAAACCAGTCGTGCTATTTCAGACGGCAAAATTAATGCCATTATTTGAATCACCAGATTTATAAATAATTAAATAAATAAATAATACTTTCAACATGTGCGGTTTCTTATAATTAACAATTGGCAAAGTATAAACTTAAAACTTAACATTTTACTGTTGAGTGTTTTGATGTTGTTTTTCTTAGCGCTGTCTTTTTCTGATCATCACAACTCTTTGTCAGAGTGCGCGCGAAATAGGCGCCAATTTTTCCCATACTATGTCATTCGTATTTTCGCCACGGCGCTAGTTGTTTTCTTCTCATCTCTATTTGCGCCCTTTTGAACCTTGCTCATGCGTGGTAGGTTGTCAACTGTCGAAACTTGGAGTATGAGTTACAGAGCGCGAGATCTAGGTTAAGTTAAGTGTAAGTAATTTACTGATTTATTATTTTTGATTATTGTTGATAATGATTTATTGTTTTATCTTTTGGTTCAGAAAGTTAAAGTGTTGAATAAATTATTGAGTTTGCTAGTAATTAGTCGTTGAAGTAAATTTTTTACTTTTTTGATTAAGCATGACTTAATTTTATAACACTGAAGTTGACAGACGTTATCAATTTTTTTTCTAGAATTCTATAGCAATTAAATTATTATAAAAAAATTTAATTTAAAAATTCCACATGTGAAAATTAATAAAAAATTAGTGAAAAGTGAAAATTTTTAGAAGAATTTTTTTATTATAGCTATTAAAATTATACTGTAAAATAATATGTATGTTAAAATAATACTGATTAGATGATACCTGACAGTTTTTTTATTTTTATAACAACTAAATTATCATTATCATGGAATAAAATTTTCACATGCAAAAATGTAGGAAACTTATAAATGCGAATTCTTAAAAATAAATTTTTTTATATTTTATTTAATTTATTTATTATAAAAGTCGCTTAAATTGTCAAGTCTGTTGATTACAGTATCATGTCAAAATTTTAAAGTTGGGATTTATTTAAAACAAACCTAATGTTTGAAAATACGTGAAACTAGATAATTTTTTATTTTATTTGAAAAAAAAGTCACAATTTTTTAAAATGTATTTTTTTATAGCAAGAATCATTGTTAACTGTCTAAGGAAAAATTTCATTGATTTTTTTTTTTTTTTTTTTTTTTTTTTTTTGTGTAAGTATTACGTTATTATTAAAAATTTCTTGATAACTGACGATGCAGTCATTTAATTTTTTCGTCAATCATTAATTATTAATCATAATTATACAGAACTATCTAACGATTCACATGGGCTACAGTCTGTATTAGCAATTTAAAATTAGTTATTTAACATGATTTTTATATGTTATCGTTAGCCTGTTTATCTATTACGGGTGTAGTTTTTCTAAACCGTCGAGATTATTTTTTTTACTATTGTTTTCCATTTGCTCCGGTTCCATTGAGACTTTGATTTCCCTGCTGTCCGGTGCTATTAGGAGTTTGACCGGACGTCTGTGAATTTCCAGCAGAGCTTTGGGATCCTGTCTTACTACCATCAAAACGAAGAGGCCATTCAGGCCAACTCTCTATTATCTGATCATTATATTCAGGTTTAATGTACAATATATAAATAAACAACGCAGCTAGTCCTAGGCCGATAATTATACCAAACAAAAACATCAAACTCTCGTTATTAGATTTCATATTGATCTACAAATGCGACTAAATTTCTTTACTAATGTATAGTAAAATAAAAATTAAAAATTTTTTTTTCTTCATTTGTATCGCGAATTCAATACCTCTCCCCTTAGAATAAAAAAAAAAAAATTAAAACGATTCGAAATGGCTCAAAGCGATTAAAAGAGATTTATCTTGACAAATATATAGATCTACATTTTGCATAGGTTGTTCTGAAATATTAATTTCGTTTTTATTGTTTTAAATTGGTTATCAAAGACAAAAAAACTATACTTTACACACAAAAGTTTTAAAATTGATTATTATAATAAACTAGTACAAAAAATCTCGAAACATTTTTTTTCAATTGACCAAACTTATTGTTTTAATTATAAAGTCAAAAATTTTGAATTATTTAATTGATTCTTTCTTTAAATATTATACAAAATATAAAGTTTTTTGTAGTTAGAAAATATTTCATATTTTTATTGCAATAGAAAAACTTTTTACAATAAATTTCCAATAATATAATTGAAATAATAAATCTTTCATTCGTACGATATTTATTACGATGTATATTAATAAATTTATTGATCTGTATTTATGCATAAGGGTACTTTAGTAATTTATTTTATTATTTTATTAAAGATGGATTGCTTCGGATATTGCAGCTCCAGGATTTTTCAAAACCCTTATAATATCTGCTATAGGTTTTAAGACTCCCGATTCAATAATAATTTTTGCGAAATACAGTAGAATAACATTCCAGAAAAAAATCATTACAATTATTATAAATATGAAGATACCAGTAACGAGTCCGATTAATACTATTACCCAATCGCATAAATTCATTTTCACTATCAGTATAATATTACAAATTTTATTACTACTATAACAGTGAAATTGTAAAAAAATTTTTTCACCATTTTTAAATTAAATATTTTTTTAATTGTGTTTTTTATCTTAAACACCTAGCGCATCTTTAAAAACTTGGTTAAGAGTAGCTCCTGACCACCAAAACTTTATTATGCGCCAATGATAACAGACTACGTACAGTAGGGATAAAAATATTCCCATCCCGATGCCAATTAAGTATAAACGTAACGTTGTTATTTTCATTTTTTATAACTAATATAATAATAAATAAATTAAAAAAAATTTATAATTAGAAATTTATGTTATTAATTACTGGTAATTCAAACGCACTGTTTTATCGGCTTACAGTAAAAATTTTATTATGATTATTATTAATTTTTAAAATTAAATTCAGTTAATAATAGATGAGTAAATTTCACAATTTTTACACTCAAATATATTTCTTAACAAAACATATTGAAACTTGACAACAATTTATAAAATAATGCGAAAATTTTAGGTTTAATCCTCGTCAGAATAAAAAAATTTTTTCTACTCTAATCTTTCTTCATCAATCTAAAATTAAACTTCTAAACTATT
The DNA here is from genome assembly GCA_905319865.3 of Cotesia congregata. Lineage (NCBI taxonomy): Eukaryota > Metazoa > Arthropoda > Insecta > Hymenoptera > Braconidae > Cotesia > Cotesia congregata. The sequence goes on from CAJNRD030001114.1 coordinate 7,101,795, forward strand.
AACTATATATATGAGAATTTAAAAAAACCGGTAACTGTTTAAATAAAATATCTAAATTTAATAAAACTTCTCCCCCCATTATCTCAACTAAAAAAAATCATTCATTCCCAAAAATTTCAATCCATCAAAATCTTTTAAATAAAAAAAAACCCTACTCTTTATTATTAGACAGATAACATGCGGGTAAAAAAGCACAGACGAAATAAACCCGGGTAAGTTTGAACGGTAGTGGGTGGGAGTCAATCGAGAATCTAAGTAAGAGTCAGTACACAGTATTTCACTCAGTCTGTCCGCGAGCGTCTGACAAGTTGAATCAGGCATCAGGTCTTTAAAAGTACCGCCGTTCGATAAACAATATACTCGCTTAATAAATGATAATAATAAATAATAAATAAAAAAAAAACATACCAAATGAAATTATCACTTATTCTTGGTGATTTTTAGTGCCTAGTGTTAATAAAATAATAAAATAAATAAATAATTAAAACCGAAAAATAAAAATGCGGGAAATGTGTTGTTTTCGCGGTTTCTTATCATTAATATTTGTATTAGTGAGTTACAGTTTGCTTGATGTAATAAGGAGTACAAATGGATTCAACATCGAGACCAAACATTACACCAGTTACAGGGAAGAATCATCTTCGATGTTTGGATTCTCTGTCGCCGAATATCGCGACCACAGTAAACGCGGCTGGTAAAGTTTATTTTAATTAATTAATTTATTTCATTTCAAAAGCGATAAAATATTTTTAGCGTGAAGACCGATAAAAGTTTAAGAGAATGTCGGTGATTATTCATAAAAAACAGCGTAAATAACTTCATTCATTAATTAGTTAGAGATAATTAAACTATTATAATTTATTTTTTCACTGGGATTTGATAAAAGACACTTTATTCGGATATCGCTTTCTTTCGTCAATTAATTATGGACGATATTGATATTGAAGATGATAGTGATTATTATTTATTTATCAGTATTGATATTTTATAAATTCAAAGTGATACGAATGCGTGGTTGTGACCTCGTATAACATTTAGACGTTTTTCTAATCATTATTCATCGCTATCTCTATCGTATCCAATCTCTTTTTTGGTTACAGTCTTTCATAGATAGATATTGTGTATAATATGAATGAATGAAATCGTGGTTATAACTTTATTGCGACATTGGCTTTACTTTATTTCATTTTATATGACGTCGATTTTCAACGAGAAGTCCAAATTTAGATTTGACCTCCTGTTTTAATTTCTCTTATTATTTTTTTTTTCGTGTGGGAGTAAGCAAATTATTACGAGATATTTGTTCATTGTAATTTAGTCATTTTTATTTTTTCAATTCTTTAAAAAAAATTTTTTTTTTATATATTAAATTTAAAACAATTTTTTATAATATTTTTGTCAAAACTTTATTTATGAAATAAATTACAATGATAAAGAATTGTTAAGCTATTTTAATTAGCATTTCTTCTTTACTTGATAATGAAGTTATTTCTTCTCAATATTCAATCTAAAAAAAAAAATTTCTTCTTGTTTTTTAGTCAAAAATTAATTTATGAAATTAATCTTATCAACGAAAAATTATTGAAATAATTCAAGTAAAAATTTCTTCTTTCAAAAAATTTATAGAAGAATTATTTCTTCTCAATATTACAAACAGTTTTTTTTAATTTTTTTATTAAGAAGTTATCTAATAAAAATAAATTATAATAATAAATATCCATAAATAATTTTGAGTAAAATTTCTTCTTTACTTTTTAGTTAAATTTATCGAGAAATCAGTTCTTCTCAATATATTGAATCAAAAACAATTCTTTCTTATTATGTAGTCAAAAATTTAATCTCAATATAAATAAAAATTATTAAATTTTTATCAGTACGATTTCTTCTTAACATCTTAATAAAATAGATAAAAAACTAAATTCGTAATTAATTCAAAAATAAATAAATAATTTTTATTACATTAGACCGTTTGCAACTTCCGTTGCGATATATTACAGTGTGATTTCCGTCCGGTTTACAAAGCGCGTCTAAGCATTAAAATTAATTTTCATGCTCATCCTCACTTACGTTTGATGCAAAAATATATACATATACTTATTCATACACTTAAAAATAACATGAATCATCGTTAAAGTTTAAAAACTTTTTTCCCGTAATTTGTCTTTATAATAGTAATACAACAGACAAAACAAAAATTCACCAGTTAGATGTTAAAGATCAAGTATATCTGTAAAATATAATCCACCGTGATAAAGAGTCGCGAGTGATCGAGAATACCCGTAGAAAGGATAATGAGGATCGCGTGAGGCACGTGCCTCAAGTCGCTCAGACTCTTTCAATAAACTATAATCATCTTTCCTCGTACTCTCTTAACGTTTTTTAAAATCCTTCAATGATCCTGTAAATTTACTGGTTCCCAGCCATTTTATAACACCTCTTACACCTATTTTATTTCAATAAAAATCATTATGGGGGAAAATAATAATAATAATTTTAGTTATTACTTTAGACTATAAAGCGCAGCCACAATAATAATAAAAAAAAAAAAATAATAACAATAATAATTTTCGTTCAAAAATGTATTGATTAGGTTCAAAATTTTTAGTTAGTCAAATATTTGTTGTTGATTTAAGGATTATTTTGTATGATCTTGGTCCTTCCGGATGTCCAGTATATAAATATATATATATATATATATGTACTTTTATTTGTCTATGCAGATACGTACAGAGTAATAGTAATAAAGTGGTAGTATATAACAAAAATGTGCGCAGCATATGGTGAAAGCCGAAACAAACTCATTCCTCGTGTCCTTCTGGTGTTTGTCAAAAAATTTATTGTGAGCTGAAGCGCACCTCCGGCAAAGCATATGTTGACCTGATGCTGCTCTAAGTCTTTAATCTTATATCTGTTGTATTCCTGATTTATCTATTTTAACTGCACATGCACACCTTTGACAATATTGTTGTAGTTTTTTTTTTTTTTTTTTTTAGAGGGAAATCAGTTTTTATATCGATCAATTTAACGTTTAAAAACTGATGAATTCTACTCTGACTAATATTCTTGATAAGTTTGATTTTAAAATGTGACAAAATTATTATTATTAGTATAACCGGAAGATAGGAAGTGGAATTTCCTACAGCACTGCTGTTGGAATATTCTACTTTCCTCATTGGCAAGTAATATACTAGAGATGTTTATGATTACAATTACAATTACTTTTTGACAATAATAGAAGAATTTGTGAATATTTAATGAGCTTTATTGACTGTTTATATATGATTTTTTAACATTGAATGATTTAATGAATATTCACTAACGGTTAATAAATCATTTATTAAATAAAAGTTATTAATAGTTAATAAATATTCAATAATTAAATAAATATTTATTAACACTTAACGAATCGTTAATTAAACAAAACTTATTAATTGTTCGCAAATATTTGTTTATATTCAATGAATATTTGCTACTTGTTGATAAATATTAATTAACTCTTAATAAATCTACTTGCCTTCTATAAAATATTTTTTATTATTTAAAAAATATTTATTTTTAGTATAAATAAACTTATTAACTGTTAATAAATTCTCCTATCAGTGCGGAATTATCAATTTTTATTAGAAAAAAAATAATAAGTACATCCTATCGATTGTTATTACAAAATTGAAGATAAAATGAAGACACATGATTTACATTCTTACGCTAATCCAACTATACATACAACATCAATAACAAATGTTCATATCCCGGAAATAGAATAATAACATGTAAAAAATGTGTAGTAAGCTTAAAAATTGGGGTCGGAAGTAAACTAACGAATTTTTAAAAGGACAACTGAAGTAAAACTTTAGTTCTTGACTGTAAATATAATTATATAGTAGAGTTATGTATTAAATATAATACTCAAGGACGATAATATTACTTTTGCTAAGCATTTGTAATTATTTATGTCAGAAAAACGTTAAAATGTGTCATATAAAACAGATTAATTTTATGTAACAATCTTCTATCCTTTCTAAACTCTAACGTATTAGTGAACTTTCAAATATTCTGTCAATTATAAAAGTGATTAATTGATGTGTTCATGGGTGGTTCGACAAAAAATGGTTAAATTGAGTTACATTTATGAATCCGTTCTTCTAGTCATGCTATGGTTTATTCTATTTTATTATTAATGATTTCATATTTAAACTAAAGAAAACCAGGGCAGTAAATTTTTTAGGAAGAAATTAAAAATTTGTCGTAGAAGAAATTTTCTTAGCTGAATAAAATTTTTACTCCTCCTAAAACAACTTTAATTTCCTCATAAATTTTCTTGGCTCAAGAAAATCTTTTTTAATGCCTAATATTTCGTCTGTAAAATTTTTTTGGTCTGGTGAAAAATTAATTCAATTGAAGAGAAAAACATCTTGAACCAAGAACTCATTTTAAAATGACATTCTAGCTTAATGATTGAAGAAATATAGAAATATGGAAAAATTGATCTGGATCTTGTTTGTAGAGAATTAAATTTTCTACAAAAAAGGTTTCAGATCATTTTTTTGTACCTATGAAATTCAACCCAAAATTTTGATTTTAAGTTTTATAACCACGTACAGAAAAAAAGATTTCTTGACTGGAGAATAAAATTCTTGGCTCAAGTAAATTTTCGGGTGCCCGAAGGAAGACCGAAGTTGTCTTGGCCGAAGTAAAAATTTTTATTGAAATTCTATTCTTGGTGGAAGTCATTTTTCTTTATTCAAATTATCATAAATACTTGATATAATAAATTTTTATATCGGATCAAGATTTTTAGATACTTTAGGGAAGCAGCGCTACCTACTTCAGCTGAGAAAAAAATTTTCTTACCTTAAGAAAATTTTTCTCTTGAATATTTGATACCCATTTTAGATTATTTTAGCACGCAATTATACGTATTGAATGAAAGAAAATGGTTCAATATTATTTGATCTTCCAATTTAACATGTTCGTTAATAAAAATATTAATGAAAATTTATTATCGAGATATTTAATTTTTTGGAGCAAGAGAAAAATTTTCTCAAAACAAGAAAATTTTCTTGATTTAAATAAATTGTCTTGGATCAAGGTACGTATTTCTTGAAGCAAGAGAATTAATTTTGTTGGGATAAGTGAAATTTCTTGTGTCAAAAAAAAATTTTTTTTTCGCCCAAGAAAATAATTAACAAGAAAAATATTTTCTTGGTTCAAGTGAACCATTCTTTCTGTGCGTAATCAAATCAAACAAGCTTAGAATTGAATTTTAAATTAAAATTCTGGCTAATTGATGAGAGATATCCACAAACTGATCAGAATTTTTTTTATAGAGAGAATTCAATTTCCTACAAAAAAAAGTATCTTATAATTTTTTCGTATCTCCAAAACTCAACCCATAATTTTGATTTTAAACTTTGCTAACATGATCTAATCAAATACTTTTAAAAAGTCGAATTTTGAAATGAAATTCCTGAAAATGATTTTCTTGGTTCAAGATTTATTTTCTTATGTCAAATAAATTGTATCATAAAAACGTAATTATACTCGATAAGTTTATAATGAAATAAAGTAAATAATTGTTGTGTAATTGAACTCAAAAATAGGTCATCGAGCATCGGTTAATCCGATTTAACAGCCGTTAATTAAATTAATGCGATTATTCTTAATTCTGCTCTAGATATCGCTTTCATTATCTTCTCGTAATTGCAGTTCGTAAATAAAACTTCTATACAGCTTATATTACATGAATGTGTCTAATAAATAAATAAACAAACTAAAAGTAAACAGGTTTCGCCTCCTCATATACTAGGTTTCCAACTTAGATGTCAGCGATGTAAAAGTACTTACTTACTATTCGAATAATTAATAAATACCTAAAATATGAGCAATCCCGCCTACAGCTTAGAAGCTTCATAATTCGATGACGATGTTGGTACCGAAAATGACAGAGAATCTGGGTGTAATCTGAAATGTCCAAATTTTGACATTGAGTAAAATAAAAGTGAAAGCAAAAATCTGTAGGAGTGATACATAAAATCTGTAGGGATAGCTACTCCTTATAAAGCTTGCTCGGCTACGTCGGTCCCGACGTAACGCCTCCGTTGCGTGTATTGCGTCATCGACTTAACATGACATGTCTTAAAGCCCGCACACTAGTGTTACAATATCCTATACTATAACTTGTTTATTGTGTATATTTATATGGATAGATATATATCTCAAATGAATTGAATGATTCTCATTCTTATGTCCACCCTCGCTGTTTATATGCTGGTTAACAACATTACATTTAATACATACATACTTACAGACTGTTCTGGGTACATGCAGACATTGTCACAGTACAGGACATTATTTTATTCTGAGTCGCGTTCCAATGATCGACGTGGCCAGACGAACATCCTGTTTTTCGGCTCTTCTTTCTCACGCGTCTGACCTTCACGTTTACGAACCAATAAGCTTAATAATAATAATAATAATAATAATAATAATAATAATAATAATAATTATTATCATAATAATAATCATCTGGTTAAAAGAAAAAAATCTTCAACTAAGACAATTATTTCAAAATGAAATTCTGGCCAAATGATAAGAGATAAAAAAAAATTCATATGGACCTTTTTTTGTAGAGAATTTAATTTTTACAAAAAGGATTTCACATATTTTTTTTGTATCTCCAATATTTCACCCAGAATTTCAAATTAAATTTTTTACCATAAATCCTGTCGAAGTAATCTATAGCTATACAGAAAAATTATTTGTGAAGAATTGAAATTAAAATTTTGCGTAAACTATTGAGGATAGTATAGAATTGATAAAAACCTTTTTGATAGGGAATTAAATTTGATACAAAAATCATCTCTCTTATCATTTTCTTGTATCTTCAGTTGTTAATCTACAATTTCAACTGTAAAATTTTTATGACAATGTTATTGATAAAAGCTTAAAAACTAATTCAAAAATTTATGTGATAAATTATTATTATTAAAAAAAATTTTAATATAAATAGTAATGACAAAGGAAACTACAGATAGGGATTTAATAAAATAATTCAACCAGTAGCAGTCCCATCTTTTATTATGGATATTAAAATAATTTTTTGAATAAAAGCCACGTGTAAGGATTACTATCTTGATAAATCCTAGCAGGGGATCCAATATTATGCGTATTCACGTAGCAATTGCCTAATAAATCTAATAGTTTCCTCACATGAAACACTAGCGATAAACGTAGCCGACAATTTACGAAAGTACGCATGTATGTATAAAGTTTTAAAATAAAAGATAAAAGGGAAGTTAGACACTGGGTATTGGGCATCTTGTTCGTGCGAACGGTACACGTGAATAAAATTCAGTGACAGAGTGATTTCTGATCGGTTTAACAAAAACAACCGCTTAAGAATCGCTGGGGCTGTTGATTTTTATTCTTTTGGATGAAGCGACGTTGGGAAGATTGAATTTAAAGATTCGTTTGTATCACGAGCGACGTATTGCTACTTTTAGTCGGCTAAAGAATTGCGGACGCGGACGGGAATGCATTGAGCAATTCGCCAAGTACGGTGTCACGATGGAGCTGTTCGATTTTCCCAAATATGGGATTATAAATTCATGCTGCACAGCCTCACCAATCCAATCTAACTGCTGTTATATGAGTCAATGCTTTATTTAATATACACTTACTTCATCGTTTTATTGCTCAGAAATTATCTCTACTGTTATTACTTTCGACACGATCTATGTTTGATACACAGTTAAAAGAAAATTATTATATTCCCAACGTAAAATGGTTATTATTAGTATTTTCGTTGGTTTAGAGGAATTTTCAATGACCAGAGTCACTTGATCAAGTAATTTTCCTAATTATTATATATAAATAGACTTTAGCTGTAAGAACAACTTTAGTAAGATTTATTATTAAATCAAATAGAATTGAATGAAATGAAAAATTTTTAGTAAGTTATAGCAATAAAAATCGAATTTAAATTGATAAATCTTAAAAGACACATTATCAAATACTTTTTTTTTTAGTGCAATTTTTAAAATATAGAATCAAAATATTTATTTGAATTTAATTGTTAACTTTTATATTGGTGTGACATTGAATATTCAAAATTCAGTAATTATCCAGATTTAATGGTTACTGTAGCTCTATTTACTTATAGGAATGATTCTCTTATCATTTAGGCATAATTTCAATTTAAAATTAGGTTCTAAGCATCTTTAATTATGCCAAGTGTTAAATTTTAAGACCAATATTCTGGGCTAAATATTGGAGATACGAAAAAATTGAAAGAAACTTTTTTTGCAGGAAATTAAATTCTCCATAAAAAAGCCGAAATTTGAATTTAAAATTCGATTCTAAGCTTAGTTGATTAGATCACATCGACGTTTTAATTAGCAATTGGTCTAACTCGTTATTTTTTAAAGGGTGATTTCTTAACATTTATTATAAATTATTTGAATGATCCAAACCAAAATATTATACCTCTATTAGATATTAAATGGTTTTTTAAAGTGACAATAAACTTTTAACTAATTGTTTTTCGGTACAAATGGAAGGTTCTTCAAAATGGAGTTAGACAATTTGCTAAATATTGGAGATACAAAAAAATCCCAAGAAACCTTTTATATAGGAAGTTAAATTCTCTACGAAAAAGATCCTCATCATTGTCACTTTTTATCACCAATATTATCACAATTCATTCATTCAGAATAACAAAATCTATGTTAAATTATCACGAGAAAAATAGTAATGAATCATATTCTAAATATATTATCATTTACAATTTCATAAAAAATAAGATTGAATAATTTTTATGATGGTAAACATCACTACTATTTTATCTCCGTGTAGAATTAAAAAGAGCGCAGATAACGTTTAATAAAACAATTCCAGCAAAAAATTTTGTGAAATCGAGGTGAAACTCCTTGTGTCCTTTAAGATTTGACATATCAAATATGATACTGCATTACGAATTATAAATGTCATATGAGTAATGAAATGACGTTTTCCCATTTAAGGCTTGGACACAAATAAAGAAAGAGGATGACGATTACGATGACTCGAACTCGAACAGAGACGGTGATGTGTTGCTTGTCGTTTAAAACCAGACACGCGGGTAATTTTTGTGTTAAACATCGCAATGATACGAAGTAGGAATACCTTGACAACCGACGTTTGCTCTGTTTGAAACCGGCTACCGATGGCATAACGGTATACATCACCAACGACGCTCATATATATAAAAGATAATCTAGAGTATTTCGCCGTATTTACGGAATCTCTATCATCAGTTAAGTAAGTGTAGTAAACCGTGGGAAATGATTCATTCAATTATACTACTCTCTCTATTGATTCGTTTATTCCGAGTATCATTCGTACTTAATCAAGTACGATTTACGCACAAAATAAACCAATCCGTCATCCGTATCAGTCAAAAAAAAACATAGAATGACAAATGCAAATCTGATTATCTATTGCACGGATAAAAATTATCTCTTAAAATTACTTAAATGACGATGTTAAATTTATATTTTTTTAATAATGACAATGTTTACAAAGAAAAACTGTTGAATTTACAGGTATCAAAATGGAAAAATTACACAATCAAATAATGTTATATTTACGAAAAAATTATGTTAATTCTTCAGGAGAAAAAATTAAGTTTTGAAAAAAAAAAGTGAGATCGAAGGTTTTGGTTTACTGATTGCATTTTAACCCATATGGATGGGGAAGCTTATGTTTCAAGAAATTTTTAGAGGCCAGTGTACTCCTAATTGATTAGCGTCAAACGCTTTTAGCAATTGCCAAGGAAAAATATTCCTTTGAAGATCCTAAAAAAAAATTCAAAAAAAAAATCTTGGTTAAAATAAAAAAAAATTCCTTATGATGCCTGCTGACGTTAAAAACTACTTTAAAAACCTATTAAAAAAAAAAAAACAGATTTTTTTTAGTTTTCTGAATTTTTTTTCAATATTTTCAGAGCTTTCAAAAAAAAAAAAAAATTTTTTTTTTACCAAATTTTTGGAGTCCCCTGTTTTGCTTCCACCCTTTTTTTTTCTACTAGAAATTAAAAAATTTTTTAAAGCTAAATTAGTATTCTCACCTTGACAATTTTTATGATGTAAAAGAACATTTTTAAAAATGTGAATTTGACAATTCTGTCTTAGCAGAAATAACTCTGTAAACTAAACAGTTTTTACTGTAATTTTGACAGGACTTTTTCTTTCGGGTATCATAAATTTGCGATCAACGATAAAACAATTGTCAATTGGACAATTGAGATGATACCGAGCAAGAAGGTTAATTGAATTATTTTAACGTGCGATAATTATTATTGTCCGATTAAGGAACGTATCAATTAAAAGATAATCGAACGGACGCATTGAACCGAGACATGAGAAATAGGGCGTATTGATCGTAGGCTGTTATTAGTGGTTCAAGGTTGAGTTGGATTTTTTAGTTTTGTAAATACTCCACTGTATAATAGTACCGTTTGTCTTGTCATTATTATCATTATTATTATTGTATTATGTAAAGACTTTTTATTCCAATAAGCTTAATAGCTTGTTGCAATCTCTGCATATGCATAATGCTAATGTTTTTCTTACATCATCCATATTTACTTGCTTCAATGCATCTTCCTCAACGCCTTTTATGACTCGGTCATACAACTCCAAGTGTGAAGGTTGACTGTTTGAATCTTTAAATCATTAACTTTAGCTTCAAATAATTGCTTTTTAAGTTCTCTCTTCGGTAAAAGCTACTAGTTTTTGTTCAGTTTTAGAGTTTCCGCTAGGTGGCGCATTCCTCTCGCAGCTACACCGATAAAGACAATAGATATATATTACGAATGTAGAATAGTAACCGTTATACGAACAGACTTAAAGTTTTATACTGACAAAATGGAAAAAGTTTGGAAAATCCAAAAATGTACGACTAATAATGCTCATTTAATTATAAATAATAATAAAGTAAAAAATATATCACACAGCTGTACTAGGACGACAATGCGCAAGTATCCTTGATGGGATAAATGAATATAATATTGAAAATGAAATATAGTATTTTCTGGTTTCATACTTGACGGAAGTAAAAATTTTTTGAGCTATTCTGATGTTTTTTTCGGTTTTTATTGCATTAAACCAATTTTAAAAAAATATGGAATTAATCTCCATTAAATTATTTTGACAATAGTATGCAAAATATCTTGATTCCGTGAACTAACAAGGATAAAATAATGAAAATATTTGTCGAAATGAGGCGAAAAAAATTTTTCGATCGTAAAGCACTCTCTGATGCTTCGCATGACGAGTCGTGTAATACTAGATATTCTGAAACATTTTTGTGAAATAGGCTATTTTTGTGAAGTATGTATATAGTTTGTTGTTGATCAGTTGTAGCTCAATTACTGTTAATTCTAACTAACTTTTATACAATTGTCATTCCAAATAATAAAATTTTATGCAATTAGTTTATTATTTGTAAAAATATGTTAAATATTAGATGTAAAACCTTCAAAAATAAATTAAATCAAAAAAATTAATTAAACATTAAATTTCATTTAATAAAAATTTAGTTTTTGATAAATATAAAACCTATAAAAATAATAATAATATTCGATTGACAACAATATGACCAATAATAATTTTATTCCATGTGTGCGGTAAGCTGCAATAATTTTTTTTATTCTAATGAAGACTCATTAATTTCACTGATGTAAACTTAAATAAAAAAGTTTGGAAAATCTAAAAGTGCACGCCTCATAATGCTCATTCATTTTTTAAGAAAAAAATTAATTGTGTAATTGATTAAAAAAAAAAATTATAATTAAGTAATTTCTTACAGAGTATTTTTTATTTTTTTTTTTAAATATCGGCGCCCTTTCTTCTTGTCATGCGCGCACGCAGTACAGTCTAAAAAAATCTAGCTTGATCAAGTGGCGCCATAGTTTTCACGTGACAAATAAGGAAAGTTCATTTAGCTTTGTACGGTTATATCGTAGTAAATTTTAATAAAAATTCAATTTAAAAAAAAATACGTAAGCTAGGCCACTGATATGCAATACGGACCCAGTTCATCGAATTCTTAAACTAATAAAAAAGATCCGGTCTTGAAATATCAATTTGTTCGGGAGTAATCGTTGGTACATCCAAAATGGGGTGACATCCGGACGTCCACGTAAAATTTTTTTCAAAACGTTTTTTTTTTTTCAAAATAGCTACATGAAATGATTTTAGAAAATAACAGATGGTTTAATTTAAGTGTTTTTTCGGTGTACATCTACTTATATCATTGTATAAGTGTAATATGGTTGTGATAGAGGCATTTTAAGATCACAAAATTGCTTGATCTTAACGAGTCGAGTATAAAGCACAACCTCACGCGCTTCGCGCTATGAGGCGTGCAAAAAGTATTGCTGTTAATATAGATGCTTTCTCCTATTGGTGCGGGGATAATAAAATGATATTAAATATACCAAAATGTAAAATAATATCTTTCGTTAGGAACAAATCCCCTATTATCTTTAACTACATGATAGATGGTAAACCAATTACACGTGTTAATAGTTATAGGGACTTGGGTATTATATTTGATCATCAGCTCAATTTTGTGGATTATTATAATAATCTAATCCTATCAGCAGTCAAAACACTCGGTTTCGTAATTAGATCCACCAAAGACTTTAAAAATCATGAAGTAATTAAAACATTGTATGTTGCTTTAGTAAGACCTAAGTTGGAATATGCTTCTATAATTTGGTCACCGATTTATAAAAAACATATTTCAAACATAGAAAAAGTTCAACGTAAATTTCTTAAATACTACATGTATAAGAAACATGGTAATTATCCTGAAAGACAATCTGACTATCTTGTCATGTGTGTTGACGCTAATATTCTGACGCTAGAAGAGAGAAGAATATGTGCATCAGTGATCCTCTTATTAGGACTTTTAAAGGGCGACATTTTTTGTCCCGGATTTCTGCAACAGATTCCCATCTCGGTTCCGCAGGTTTCTACAAGATCAGCCTTACTTTTCTACCCATCTATTGCAAGAAATAATATATCTATGGCTTCACCTTTATCTAGAATATTGAATATTTGTAATTACATAGCTGAAAACTGCAATGACATCGACTTCTTGAGCTATAACCAGCACTCTAGTGGTAGCACCAACGTACTCGCTACTCTCTTAACGTCGCTAAGATAATGTTTCAAACACTCAAACATTCAATATTCTCTTGTATTAATTATCATAATTATCATATTGTACAGTATATAGGATTATTTATATCGCATTATATTCTATAATTAATGTAAAATAACTAATTTATATATGCATTTGTTTTTTTTTTATCTAATTTTAATTACTGCTTGTACTATGCTTTTTAGTTACTAAGATATACCATGTATTAACTTGTAATACTGTGTATAAACTTTCAATGACCCTGTTATTGGCCTCATAGCTGTTGGGTCTTATTATACCTAAATAAATAAATAAATAAATAAATAAAATATAATATATAGGAAATTTTTTAGCTCAGAGTCAAAATTTAAAATCTATTCGGGTAAATTTAAAGCAATTGGTCTCGCAATTTTAAAATGCTAGGCAGCAAAAGGAAATATAATGACTGAGAGGGCCGCTCATTATATTCTAGTCAACGTAAAAGCACGTGAAGGGATCGCGAGGATATCTGTGCCGTCATTTCCGGTAGCCATCGCTCATATTTATAATTTTTTATTCCCTCATCTTTAAACTTTAATCAATCGATAGTTTTCCGGTAAAACAACGCTCCGTTTTTTATCATTTATCATTTATTTATCAATAAAATATATTATTCGTATTTATAAAATGATATTCTTCATTAGCGTTATTACGTTCGTGATAAAAATACATACTTACCTTTAAGTGTAGCAGGTCGTTAGTCAATAATGCTAACAGCCAATTTTTTAGCTCCCTTTCCCCTTGACCAGTCTCAGCTATTAAATAAATTAAATTACTTAATTCCTTAGCCGGCCATTACTTTAATGCCCATGAGGATCAGCAAGTTCGAATCCATGCATAAGAAATTACTTCCGAAATCAATAGTCTGGCTTGTCAGTAAAATTAGAATATTAATTTTAATTATTAAAATTTTTAAGTTGCGTGACGGCGTATTAACAAATTGTCACGCATGCACCTAATTGGTTATTTTTAAACGAGATGCACTCAAATTTCTTGGGCTTAAATAAAAAAATGAGTATATACGCTCATGTGTAATTTATATTTAGTATATAGTATTTAGTATGTAGTATGTGTGTTTAAGTTTAATGGATTGATTTATGATGTTACATGATACCCTTTTATCTTTTAGGGTCATCGTAGGAGCACCGGAAGCACAGACAACTCAGCCAAATGTATTCCGTGGTGGTGCTGTTTACCGATGTGACATCGCTGTTGACGACAGTTGTATACCTGTTGAATTTGATCGGAAAGGTAACATTTTTTTTTTTTATTCTCCCTGTCCCTTCTGCTCTCTTGGATGAGAAAATTTTAAATTTAATAAATTAACACCGACCTAAATTTATGTTTTGCTGTACATGTAGACCCTGATCTTAAACATAATGATGAGTCTACCGGTCGGATTTGAATGTAGAGCAATCTATTTTAAGAGTTTGCACCCTGCCGTTGAACCCATGTTAGTTACTTTAACTTTCCTGACGTTTTATTTTATTATTATTATTTTTCTGTTTTGAAATTGGTTTAACCTTATTTTTAATTATACTGATAATAATAATAATGATCCCTTAAAAAAATGTCAAATTGTAAATTTCGTTTTTATCACTTTTTTTTTTTTTTTTTTTCAATTTGAACTTGTAGATTAATGACTGAAGATATGATAAAATGATAAAAGATATTTTTTGTAGAGAATTTAATTCTCTACAAAAAAAGTCTACATCAGTTTTTCTGTATATCTTATCATTTAAGTAAAATTTCATTTAAAAATTCGATTTAAAAATTATTATATTAGATCTCGTATTTAGAAAGTTTAAAATCTAAATTTTAGGCTAAATACTGAAGTAATAAAAGACCTTTTTGTAGAAAATTTAATTTCCTATAAGAAAGATTGAATTCAATTTTTCCGTATCTCTCATCATTTCGCCACAATTTGATTTTAAAATAATTTTCATGGTTCAAGTTTTTTTCTTTAATCGAATTATGATTATTATTTTTTAAAAGCTAGCAAATAGATAATCGATGATTGAAATTTTATAGCCGCCAAATAGAAAATAAATATTGAATTAGTACTGTCAGCGGTTTGTCTTAATAGACATATTGTTTCGGGTCTTAATTAACTTGTAGCATGTTATACAATCCTGCTGGATTTATCCAATTAGCGAGTGTCTCTGTGTGGTATTGTGTTCTGTCCTCTCCGTTCTGAATATATATAAGCTTCAGAGAGCACTGTCGATTTCCATGTAAAGATACGAAACCCAGCGCAGCTCAACTCCCGTCGTACACATAAGCCTAATTTAAAATTACGCGTAACGTTGCGTGTTAACATTTATTTACGTTAATAAATTCCAATTTATAATCTTATCTGTCGGTTTGATTTTACGCTATTACTTTTCTTAATTATCAATACAATGTTACGTAAAAAAAAATAAAAACAAATTAATTAGGTCGCTATAATTAGATAATTAATTAAAATTTTCTTTGTATAAATTAAAAAATTTTTAACCCGGTCTAAAAAAGTCAAATTTTCATCTGCCTTTATGGAGACGCAGCAAATCCGTCGTCATTATTTAAAATAAGCTCCGCTTCCATTCGGTTTAATGGTAAATATAAAAGACTGGATCTAAAAATAATATTGTTTTTAAATTTGCTCGGAATAAAAGCAGCTGTCGTTCTCTTCATTTATCTTACAATAAACAATAACTCATTAGTTATTAAAATTTCGGGTGTTACTAAGGATTCTCTTGTCTTGTTATAAATCAACAGTTTTTTTTTTTTAAATAACTAACCTTCAGAATACTTTTACTGAAAAAAGACTGCTCGATTAAAGAGAAATATTGTTGATTCAAGAACAAAATTGTTTTGAAGGTAATTAGTTATTTTAAATCAAAAATTAATCTTGAAACTAGCTTGGATCGGTCTAAAAAATATCAAATTTATTGGTACATTTTATTAGAAGTTACTTGTTGTTTTCGCCGCTAGGTGGCTACGCCCTCTCACTACCAGAAAAATCTTACCAGAGTATCTGTAAGGACCAAACTTAATTCTATCTCCCGCAATTGCGAATTAATTTCTATATTATAAATCCCGATGCAAATAATCGGTAAAGAATAGCTGCTCTGCTACGATGAAAAATCATTTGTCAAGAATTAAAATAAAAATTCTGGCTAATTATTAAAAGATACAGGAAAATGAATAAGGACCTTTCTTGTAGAAAATTTGATTTTTTACGAAAAATATTTTATATAATTTTTTTGTATCTCTAATATTCCACCCAGAATTTTGAATTAAATTTTTTACCATATAGATCCTGCTGAAATAATCTACAGCTTTACAGACAAATAATTTGTAAAGAGTTGAAGTTAAAATTTTAAGTAAACTATCGAAGATATGATAGAATCGATAAGAACTTTTTTGATAGAAGATTAAATTTTCTACAAATAAAATTTCTTACAAATTTTTCTTATCTTCTATATTTTGATGAAAATTTAAGTTCTAAATTTAATAAAAAATTCGGCAAATACTTAAATCAATTATTGTTTTAAATATTCATAAAAATATTTTCGATAATCAAATAATTTTTTCAGTGCATTATTATACTTGCCCTAAACAAATAAAGAAACTGAAAATAATAAATAAATCATAACGATAGTGAAGAATTAACTGGACCCGTGGCCTTTGAGGTCACTCACATCTCACATCTCTCATTTGCCCGAAGCTTGTACTGGCCTTTATTCCTTTTTAACCACCGATGCATTCACCTCATCAATGCTATATATATAATGCCATCATCCATCAACACTATATCTATATCTATACATATATATAACATAACACACTCACATGAAGTCAAATACAAAGTTGAGCGCAAACGTCCCGGGCAGGACATTTGTTGGACTAGTATTGGGTATGATATCTTGTATCTGGTCATCTTGGACGATTACAAACGTACATACGTAGATATAACGCGTTGGTTACTCACAAGTTGGTCTTAGCTGGTATTTATCGTCCGGTGGTTACTTGAAATGAGGCGTAAAAACAAACCAGCAATGCCTAATAAAGAAAAACACCGTAACTCGTACAAACTCTTCTATATACATCTTTCTGAGAGTAAGAGGTGACTTAAGGAAAGACAACATAAAACAAACTACACACCTCAGAGCACTATATTTACCGATAAGTCCTGTCCGTCCTTACCTACGACATTTTGTCGTGTTACCACCCTATTATCTTTTCGTCATGGAGCTAAATAACAGAGACTAACTCCAAGCCAAACACTCCGAGAAAAAACTCACATTACTTCCCTTTCATAGACCAACAACTAACGGATTTCATTCTGTTTTCTCCACTTTGACTTGTCAGTTCAGTTACCTACAGTATTACGCTTTTTAGCAACTATTTTTCCCGTTTTATCAAAAATTACATTAATTTTCAGTAATTTTTCTTTTGATTCATGCTAAACAGAAAGAAGAAAGTAGTAATATTTACTATTTTAGTAGCCAACTGTATATTTTGATATAATCATAAATGATACTATGTAGCATAGGATTCATTACTATTTTTCTGGTGATAATTATTATTCTTTTATATTGTAATTGACGAAAGAAGAAATTTCATGAAAATTTGGAGGAATAAAGGCTATGTAAAATGCTATTCAGTCTTATTTAACATAGATTTTATTACTATGAATGAATCAGTTATGATGTAAGCATTAAATATTGATAATTATAGAATATTGCTGATAAAAAATGACATAATAATATAGACCTTTTTGTAGAGAATTTATTTTCTACACAAAAGTTTCTTGGGACTTTTTTGTTAAGCTTGAAATTGAACTTTAAATTCAAATTTTGGCTAAATAATAAGAGGTATGTAAAAATTGATGAGCAACGTCTTTATAAAAAATTTAATTTCCTGCAAAAAAAGTTTATTTTGAATTTTACATATCCAATATTCAGCCCAGAATATTGGTTTTATACCTTTGTGACACCTGGTATAGTCAAACACGATTAGAATCTGATTTTAAATTAAAATTCTGGCTAAATGATAAGAGGTTCATTCATATAAATAAATAGAGCTAAACAATAACCATTAAATATAAATAATTACGGAACATCGAATATTCAAACTCACAACAGTATAAAAGTTAACAGTTCAAATAAATATTTTAATTCTATATTTTGAAAATCGCAATGAAAAATATTATTGATAATGTGGCTTTTAAAACTGATCAATTTAAACTCAGTAGGGTTTCCATTGCATTTAATGAAAATTCTTTATTTTATTCAATTCGCTTTGATTTAATATCAGAACTTACTATTTTTTTAACTTTTTATTTTATAGCTATAATTGCTTTTATGAAAATTAATAATTAAGCAAATTATTAATTTTCATAAAAGGAAAGCATCCTGGAAAAATCAAAACAAAATTGCTTATTACATTTTGATTATTTCAATATTTCTTCTAAAAATGTGTGCAATTATTGGTTGAATTTTTGCATAAATCCATAATATATTTATTTATATACAACCTTACTAATTGAATTATAGGAAGTGTAGGTCTATAGCACATAATAAATTTAACAATATAAAAAACGGATAAGTTCGATTGTTATTATATTTTCCTGGATGTAAAATAGTAACAATTAGTATGTTATTAAAGCTCAAGTCAGTTTTTATAATTGGGAAAATTTTTCGATTAAGTGACTGCGGTCACTGAAATGCCTTTATTACAATCTAACATATACTAATAATTAAAATTCTATACTGGGAATATAACTTTCGTTTTTTTTTTTTTTTCTATGAGAATGCAAAAAAGGCAACAGCAATTTGAACCATAAAAATTACCCCTATCAGACATGTCAAATATCAGCTTGATATATTTGATTGTAGATGGCAGGTGTGTTGCGCTTCTCATATGCAGGAGATTAATATCCGTATAATATTTCACGGCATACCATTTGTTTCATAGTTACTCAAGCTCTTTTAATTTTATAGCCTTGTCTTGAGAGCATTCATATTAAGTTACGTTAGTGTCAGATCTTTTCAACACTTGGCTTCCGTGGCTAAATAAATTAATAACTATTTGTTGTTTATTGTCTTGAAGTTCGCAATGAAGTTCGCTATTGTGCAAAGGGAAATGTTGTTTCCGTTAGTTCGTCGACCGTCACGGACGAGAACTCATTGTGTTATCTGAATGCTACAAAAATATAACCGATTAAATGATTTATGTGCTAGTTTATTGTTTAATAATAATACAAGTCACTGATTATCGTTACTGATTACAAATATCTAGTCAATCGTCACTTTAACAAATATTTGCTTAAAAAATGATACGCAATTGGAAGACCGGAAAAAGAAAGTTTTTCTGGAGATTTTTTAATTGATTAATATGATAATTATAAGTTTTTTTTTTTGGCAAACAATGATTTTTATAGCTCTTGTAGACAATCAAGTGGACGGTTCTTTAGAAAAAGGCTTCTTGCGGTAAGCATGATATCTTCTTTTCAATCAAAGTTCAAAAATCCAAAAAAATTCGGTAATATAAGATATTTTCTGGTGATAATGAAACGATCAAAATAATTCAGAATCACTAAATCATAAGTTCAAGAAGTATAGATTATATTTTTGTCAAAAAATTAATACGAAATACGAAATGATTAAATCTTAACAATCTGGTTGAAATTTCTAAAGATACGTAAAAATCATGAAAGACTTTTCTTGTAGGAAATTTAATTTTTTATCAAAAAAGTCCTTATCACTTTCTATCTATCTCTCATTATCTAGCCGGAATTTCAATTTCACATTTGATTTCAATCGTCTCGGATTAGATCTCGTGATTAGAAAGTTTAAAATCTAAATTCTGGTTTAAATATTGAGGATACGAAAAAATCATTTGAATGCTTTTTGCAGGGAATCAAATTCTCTATAAAAATGGTCCTTATCAGTTTCCTCGTATCTCTTATATTTCAGCCAGAATTTAAACTCAGACATCTCTAGCTTAAAACATCAAAACTAAAAATTTTTAAAAATCCCTTAATATAAAATATTATCCAGTGATTGATTCTAACTGCGAGAAATGCAGCCACCTAGCGGTCATTTTTAAAAGTAAATTTTTTTTTTCTGCAGAAAACAACTACATTAAAAACCCAAATCCACCGTACAACTTGATACAAATCGACAATAAGACACAGCAGTGGTTTGGAGCAACTGTTTCTACATCTCTCGAGGACGGCGGCCCGATATTGGTGAGTCAACTAGTCTTTTTTTAAACTAAACCCGCTAAAAAAAGTCAAATACATTTATTCCCCCCAGAATTATCTTCGAATCCGAATCTTTAAATATTTGTCTTAAGCGGCGAGGCGAAAAACAGTGTCGGCGTTTATTTTTTTTGGTAAACAAAATGAAAGCGACTTAAAGATAGCCAATATAAGTCACCGAAATATATCAATTGCTCATCGCGGTGCATTAGCCTTGGGCATAAATGTCACTTATAACTGGTACTCTAACGAAAAAATGTTAATTCACCGTAAAATATTACGAAATAAGTAATATAACTTTCATTTACTTGATATTAATTCCCTCTTACTAAGTTTGCGCTTACTCTTGAGTACTAATGTTCATGAGAGCATGCGCATCAGTCTATTTCGGGCTATAAAAATAAGCAATCTCGAACCAGAAACTTAGCCAGTCTGGATAGTAAATAAGAGCACATTTGCTGCAAACGCCGAATTTGAAATTTTCTTCTCTAATTAGTAATCTATACTGTTTTTTTAAATGCCTAATTGGAACAAATACTGAACCAATATACGTAGTACTTGTACCAAAAAATGCAGCACATTTCAGACGCAGGTTTTAGTACATTATACATCTTCGATTACTTATCTCTAACCTAATACTTTTTTTGGGTAACGAAATGATAACTTTTATACATAAAAAATACGATATTTTCGATTGTCATTTACGGAGAATCAAAATCAAAATCTAGGGATTTATTAATTACTTATTTCAATCAACATTCATTTATTCAATGATATTTTATTAAATATCAAATAAAATTTAAATGATAAATATTTTCAAAAGTTTTTAAATATCCGAATAATAAATTAAATATCATCTTCAATAATCTATACCTGTACTAATAAATAAAGAGATCTTTTTCATAAATGCCTAACCGAAAAAAAATTATTAGATCAATAGACATCTAATTTATCTTCTAAAATGCCAAATTTATCAGATAATCTTTCAAAGTTAATAATTTTTTTTTTTTTGATTTTTTGTTAGTTCAGAAAATAATAACTTTTTATTAAAAATCGTTCCTATAGTAATTTTATTTAAGTAAATAAAACGAAAAGATTGTATTGCTGATTGACTAATTTGATATTTCAAAATTTAAATAGAATTTTGATTATGATGATAGAGATGTCGGTATACAAAATTAAAAATCATTTTTCTTTCTAAAAATCAACTTGTAAGGGATTTCAATAATAATGACAGCATTTATTCTTTAAAATAAAAAATTATAAACATTTACAAAAGTCCTTAAAAACATAATTAAGAGTAAATGCTGATTAAAAGTTATGAAATTGTTTTCATAATAAACAAACAAATTTCAACTCAAGCCCAGTGAAGCAGGTAATTGACAGTACTTATTATTATTATTATTATTATTATTATTATGATAAGTTTGTTCTTTGTTTCGCCGCTAGGTGGCTACGTTCTCCCTTGCAGACTTATTTTATCACATTATATAATTATATATATTGTATATAAGCACACATTATATATATTATATATAAGCTCCAAATTTTTTTTTATTTTTAAGGTCATGAAAAGCATGTTAGCAGTGTTCATTTCCAATTTTGAAAAATATAAATACATTTTTTTGAAATTAAAAAATTGTTAAACAAAAAGACAAATAAATTTGAACTGAAGCTCAGTAATTGATAGTTTATAACATATTTTTATAAATTATAAATGAGAATAAGCATTAATATTCTGGTGAGAGGTTGAAAATCTCACGCTCAAGATAAAACTTACGATCGTTCCATTACAAACCCGTCCATCTTGATAAGCGTCTTTAATGTTACAATCTGCCGTACATACTGAAAATATAACGTGTCTGGAGTGAGAACTAGAATAAATGTTAAATGTAATGTTAGTGACATTGTACCGCGTATGGAAATGCTCATCACGTACCAACTCACTGCTCCTGGCACTCACCACACACACGTGGAAAATTCATCCCGGTCTTTCACTCTTTACTCCCGTTGCCAACTTCTTTGCTCTTTATAGTCTCGCTGTTCTGTGCTTGAATTCTCTCTGACATTACATACATGTGATGTCCCTTTTTTCTCTGGCCTTTCAGCACAATAGAACTAAAAATATAGAACTACAAATAAAAGCTCCGAGTTGTTACACGCGGTTTTTTGGTATAGTGATTTTTATAAGAACAATATATGAAAAGCTAACGATCAAAACTATATTTTAAACAAATGGTAATAATGATTGAAATAAGAGACAAAAAGTTATTTGTTTCATGAAAAATATTACAGTGAAGTCTCGTTATGAGTCCTATTTGTTTTCTTTTTTTTAACCAGACTCGCGTTAATATGAGAGACACTTATAGAACTCATAACGAGACTCGACAGTATCTTGAAAATTACTTTAAGAATTAGCCAAATTAGTTGGTACAATAATTAAGACATCTTTGTCAGGAAATGGGGCATAGGCTTAAAAAAAAAAACTATTTTGAATAGAACAAAGAGGATAAAGAAAACAAGTTCTTCATTTAAAAATTTTTCAATTTTAACTTACCACAAATATTGTTTTTAAATAAAATAAATTTTATTTCACCCTAAAATTTTGAGAAAAAAAGTTCAAGAAATTTAGAACTTAAATTTCGACTAAAATTAAAGAAATACGAAAAATTTATAAGATACACGGAAAAAAAATATATTTAAAATTACTGTGGAAATATCGTAATTTTTTGTATAGGACAATGTAGTGCCGGACCAGAGCTCAAACATACGAATTTATACGATGCAATATCGTGAATTCTTTTGAAACAATTATTACTAAAAAGGTTTTCATCAATTTTCCTGTATCTTTAATAGTTTATTCACAATAAAGTAGTTTTTTTTGTAATATATGTAATATTCTATAATATTTAATTAACTAATATAAAATTCTGTATCAATAATATCAAACTACAAAATCCATTTAAAATAGTTCTTAATAAAGTATTTTATTTTTTGCAAAAATTGTGGCCCTTACATATACTTTGGTGAGATTTTACTATAAGCGAGAAGGAGTAGTCACCTAGTGGCGAAACCACAAACTAACTCCTAATAAAAAGTAGCAAATTACTTAATATCATTCAGACCAAGCTACACGGAAAAAAACGTGCGGTAAATCCAACATCACTTGGAGTTGTCACAGAAACACATGAAAATCATCCGTAAACACACTATAGCGTATATATACTTTAGTCCATCCTGTGGTAAATGCTACTCCAAGTGTAGTTGGATTTACCGCATTTTCTTTTCCGTGTAAGAAAGCTAGTTTCAAGATTTAAAATTTTAAAATAAAAAAATAAGGTTCTTTTAAAAATAATTTTCTTGAACAATATTTCTCCTCAATCAAGTACAACAAATAGTTACATTGTTTTACGGCAACATTACCTCAGTAATATATCAATTACATATTCCCCAGCAATATGTAAAAGCAATAAAAGCAATCGATTTAAATTCATGTCATGTAGATCCAATCGTCAGGTTGAACGCCCACATAATCATACCTTATATTTCAACAACGTCCTTGTTGTTTTTAATGTGGGTGCATGACTCCGATCTGACGTATATGGCCGTAAAAATGTCGCCTTGAGTGCATTATACGAATCTAACCTTCTAATATATTCTGTTGCTTTCAAATGCAACTAAAACAGAAATTTAAAAATGAGACAAATTGCAGAAGTTTAATAAAAAATAAGTGAAATTGAAATCGAAAGAGATAAAAATAGGGATTGGGCGGCATATCAAACGATCCAGCAGACACTAACCTTAATTCAGTGGCGTCTTTCACCCCGTGAGTCTCAAAAAAGAGAAAAGAGCTGGTAAGCGAAGAAAAAAGCCTAACTTACAGTGGCAGATATAATTTTTTTACCGCTTCCCAATCCGTCCTTTTCCTTGAGCTGGAGCTATCCATTTAATCCCCTGTTTATCTTAAATTCCAAAAGTTTCCTTTAGTTTGTGTGTTTGTTTCTCTCCTCTTATCCTTTCCTGCAATAGTTGTCTCGCGCGATCGCCACGGCATCTCTTGTATTTTGGAGATTACAGCCTCCAGATTGCCGACAGATGTTTTACGTTCTCCACGCCGCGTGTCTCTTCTCGAGCCCACTATAACTACACCCTCGGCACTTTATTTTATATTGTATATATCACATTGTATCCTTTGTTCCACTTAAAGTATTTAATCACCAAAGGTTAAATAATAATTTACGAATGAAATATTTTATCTCCTTTTTTAATCATCAACGCTATTTTTACCGCGGTAAAAATGTCTCGTGGGCTCTTTTTTTTTTTTTTTTTTTTTTATGAATGCCTTAAGCGCGAAGGGTATAGTATGTCACGACCGAAAATCTGGAAATCAATTTCGTCATACGATAAATCATACAATAAATTTTAAGCTTATTCTCTTAAAATAAAACTGTGTGTGCAGAATGAAATGCAAACACTCACCATATAGTGACCAGCCACTCATAAAATTTTAATAAAATGATGAATGGTACTAGGTGCAATAGGATTAATTCATTTTTTTTTTCTGGCAACAATTACTATGTTAGATTGTAATTAACTAAAGAATAAAGTTCACTAAAATTTATAAAAATTAAAGCTGAGTGAAATGCTATTCAGTCTTATTTAAATTGATTTGATTACAGACGATTGGTGATAAAAAGTGATATAGTGATAAGGACCTTTTTTGTAGAGAATTAAATTTCCTATATATACAAAAAGATTTTTTTTGTATATCCAATATTAAGCGCAGAATTTTCATTACTAACTTAAGAAACACTTGATCTAATCAAACATGCTCAGGATCGAATTTTTAATCCACAGATTCGGTAGAATCTGGCGCCAAGTTCCGTTCAAATCCATTGTCAACGGAGCGCCAGACTACCGACTGTGTTTACTGTAAGCAGAACGGTATTTTGAGGTTGCAAAATTTTATTTAATTCTACGGTATTTTTTTTTCCTAAATTGTATATTATAACAGTAATTCATACTTTATTTTACTGTTATTAATTAATTATATTCACTTATAACAATTAATCTACTTGAAATTAATAAATTTAATCAGCACAAACTATAGCAACGCAAAAATTTCGATCCTGACTTTTTTTCGATGGGCAAAGTGATCTGCCACAGACTAAAATATTCGAGAATGCATAGTAATCCTTCATCAGATGGGAAACTACAGTTAAAAAAAAGATATTTCACAGCTTGCATATACACCCGCCAGGGTGCACTGGAATTATTTTTACATAAACTGTAGCCTCAAGGGAATAGTTTGCTATAAAAAATGCAGCCAACGCGAGATTTAAATTGATACCAATTGTAAATTTTTACTAAAATTACAAAAAATACTAAAATCCGAACAAAAAAAGTTTCACTGTAAAAAAATCGCGCCAAGTCCACATTCATAAGACTATTAAGAAAAAAAAAATTAGTTTTTTCTTTACAAAAAGATAAAAAATAAAAAAATTAAAAAATCCTCGTAACCGATATAATTGTTTATGATTTTCGGAAATTAAAAAAAATTTTGATGTAAAGTTAAATTAAAATTGTCAATTTTTATTATAATTACAAAAAATACTAAAATCCGAACAAAAACAGTTTTACTGTAAAAAAATCGCGCCAAGTCCACGTTCATAAGAATATTAAGAAAAAAAAATTTTTTTTTCTTTACAAAAAGATATAAAATAAAGAAATTAAAAAATTCAAGTAACCGATATGATTGTTTATGATTTTCGGTAATTAAAAAAAATTTTGTTGTAAATTTGAAAATTAAAAAAACAATTTTGGAACGTACTTGGTGTGCGTCATATATTGTGCATTTCAATTTTTTTAAAGTCCTATTAAATAGATTTTACGAATTTAGTTAAAAGTAAAATATTTTGCAACCGCGCACACTAAATACGTTCCGAAATTGTTTTTTTAATTTTTAAATTTACAACAAAATTTTTTTTTAATTTCCGAAAATCATAAACAATCATATCGGTTACTTGGATTTTTCAATTTTTTTATTTTATATCTTTTTGTAAAGAAAAAACTAATTTTTTTTTCTTAATAGTCTTATGAACGTGGACTTGGCGCGATTTTTTTACAGTGAAACTGTTTTTGTTCGGATTGAAATTTTAGCTTAATGATAAGAGATATGCAAAAATTGATAAGAAACTTTTTTATAGATAATTTACTTTTCTGCAAAAAAAGTTTCTTTTAATTTTTTCATATCTTCAATATTTAGGTCAGAACATTGATTTCAAACTTATTTAGCTTATGAAAATCAACAATTACACTCAAATTAATATTTTTAAAATTGCAATGAAAAAAAATATTTGATGTGTCTTTTAAATGACCAATGGAAATACTCTTAAATTTTTGTTGGTATAATTAACTTAAAATTTTTCACATCATTCAGTTTGCATCGATTAAATAATAAAGCTGTTTTTTAAACTTTCTATTTTGTACTTATTTTTATAAAAATTATAAAAATTCTCTTCGTAGTGCAATTTGTCACAAAAAAAGTATCAAGTTTTAATTGTTAGCTCTTCATCATTCGAGTCACACGCCTCTTTATTTATAATATATTAAATCAAGAAAAAGAATAGCTCAAGATAAAAAAAAAGATTTATAGAAATAATTCTTTAACTCATAAGACATTCTATTCGATGGGTTGTCGTGAAAACAGAAAGAGATGATATTTTAGCCCACAACTTCAACGATAGGCTTTTGATGAAGAAAGACAAAATACACTTATATGCACTTATATATATATATATAAGAGCAAAAATAAATAAAGAATAGCTTGAGGTAAAAACGTCGGAACGTCTTCTGCAGGAGTAGATGGGAAGAAAAGTAAAGAGTTTCGCGAGCAACACGGTACCGCTGAGCCACAACAATCGCTGGTAAAATATGGGCGCGTCCTCCCGATAAACCTGGTGCAAAGCGGCTTCCTCGCGGTCGGCTGTTTTGTCGTTTAAACAAAAAATTTAAAAAAAGCGATTAAACTGAAAGAGAGGAAGAGAGGAAAAGAGATAGGGCTTGTAGGGTATATAATATACCGGTAAAAGGGTAAGATTGTAAGGACTTTCAGATAGGAAACAACAAAAACCACCGATTGTGTGTATGTGTGTGAGGATAAGTAGCTGTAGAATGTGATATGTGATGGTTAAGAATATATTGTAGAAACAATCGGAGACAATCGCGACCTCCGGGACCTCTGAGAGCAGAATCTTGTATGAGTCCGAGATCTTAAGCCTTAACCTATAACTCTTTTAAGGCTTATATTCTATCGATATATTCTTCGCACCTTTTTTGGAGATTCTTCTCTTCAGGTGCTTTTGACGTATCGAATGGATATTTGCATTGTTAAAGAACAATCAGCCTTTTTTATACAATCAACTGTTGAATTTATCGTCAATTGCATCACTGATAATATGCGAAGCACTAAAGAGAACTCAATGGTTGAAAAATTTATTTTTCCTCCTTTCTGAAACTAATTTTGTTGTTATTAAACGCTTCATAACGCGAAGCGGTTGAGATAGGGCTCTACTATTGCTTTACCAAAATCAAACAACTTTCTAAAGTAAAAATGTCTCTATTTTATTCACAATGCACTTATAGAACAATATGAATATACGTATGTCAAGTAAGAAAATTTCCGAGTTTGTACGAATGTCAATATGTGCAAATCTGGCACGATTACGTCCGCAAAACTTAATATATCGAGACAATTTGTTTTATTAGCTTTAGAATTACAACGCGCAGTTTCCTATTCAAAATGCTTGTATAATTCGGAATCGTTTAATTATAATTAATGGAAAAAAAAAAAAATTAAATCGACTAATCTTTAGTACATCTATTTATATGTTAATAAAGACTAACATTACATAGCCGGTCCCCTCTTTTTCTCGCGTCGCACTCACAGCGAGAAATGGTACTATCCTTGTTGCCTTTATGATTATGAAGCTGTTGCAGTTTTATATTTTCTTTTAAACAAATGAGAGTTTCGAAAAAAACGCTCTGCTACAAAGTAGATAATTAAAAAATCTATTGCGCACCAGAGTGTTTTTTTCAAATTTCTTCATTGTCTAAAAGAAAAGTATAGAGCTGCAATCGTAGGGACTGGTTGTTAAGCAACGCATGGGCGACCGATCATCTGTTCAGTGGTGCGCTTAAGCCCTATTTTTCTCATTTAAGATTAAAATAGCGCGAAAAATTTTAAATTTTAATTAAAAATTAAATGAACGTTATGAGGCGTGCACTTTTGAATTTTCCAAACTATTTTTTAATTTAAATTCTGAATTTATTGCTGAAGGATGCCCAAAAAAACAAAATTTTTTATTACACAAAAGCTCAAATTTTGTCCCAACCTACAAAAAGAACCAAATTTAAAGCTTCTGTCTATCATTAGGTTGATGAAAGTGGAAGAGAAAGATGGCGGAGATAGAAAGAGATGAAAGTTAAAAAGCCGGACAATACGCATTCCTTGGTTGTGTTTTGTCCAGAGGACAAATTGCGACGCCTGCTAAACGATTTACTTTTTTTGTTTTACTCAGCAACTCTGCCCTCTTTCACTCTACACCACTTCGCAACTTATACTCTGCTGATTCCATACCAGTTTAGTTGTTGTTGTTGTTATTATTACTATCATTGTTGTTAGTATATAATACTGCCATTTATTATATTCTTGGAGATTGAGCAGACTGTAAATGTAACGTTACCATTTGAGGTTCTAAGTAATCTCCAACAATGAAAGTATAAAAATAAATTAGGATAAACAATAACAAAAACTGTTGGCAATCCGCCTTCGATAGCTGATTTATGACACTGGGGAAAAGTGTGGACACCAGAACTCACAACTTGATTGATAGGTTCAACGTTTATCCATACAATAAAACATATAAATATATATATGGTTGGATATAATGCGGATGAAATCAAATATCCGGAGCGAATCTCCGGAGTTTAATGTCTCTTGTATTGGGCGTATCACTAATGCAAAGAATAATATATAAGAACGATTACATACCCCCGCGAGGACCATTTACCTATAAATAATCCCGTGACTCAGTAGCCGCAAAAGGTGAGTCAACTGTTTAGTTCGGTTGCTCATATACTATATATTAAATATATATCATGATAATGAGTCTAAGGAACTTCATGACATACATGTCAAATTTATTTTCGCTTTGTCACCTTATCTCTATTTGGTCGCTAGATAAAAATTAGTATTCGATTATCGATATGATGACCAATAGATCTAATAATGTATTTTTGATTTGAACTATTACTATTATTATTATTATTATTATTATTATTATTATTATTATTAGTACTGAGCCTTATAGAAGAAGGTTTGTTGTAATAGATGCACGTCGGAAGTGATTTAGGTTAATAATAACCCAATTTAAAATTCGTCAGCTTGTTTTGTTTTGGTGATCACACACGACCTATAAGCTGACCTCATTCACGCCCTGAAATAACTCCGTATGCTCCGTAATTTTAAATGTGTATTAATATACAACCGGCGTATTTATATTTTTTTTTCGGAAGCTCACCTATTTTCTCCGAAATAAATATTATTCATGAGCTTTATTTTAAAAGTTTTGGAAATCATAAACGGTTGACCCTGCTGGCTTTTTTAAAGCTTTTAGCTAATTTTTAGGTCAAAACACTCGAAAATTTACTAATAATTCTGAGCTAAAAAATTTTACAACTTTTTTAAAAAAGCCCTTTGTAGAATATATTTAAACTGCGATATTGCTTGAATGTGTCGTTTGATTTTTATTTTATAAATGACATTCAATACAGTATTTCAAGATAAAAATGTGCTTATAAGGTCTTAGATCGATTGGTTGAAAATTAAAAAGTAATCTCGAAATAACGTAAAAAAATTTTTTTTCGATTCTTATTTTTTGAATATTTTGTTTTCATTATTCATAAACTACTTGACCGATTGATTCCAAAATTGATTGTGGCGTAAGGATTGAAAAACTGAATCGGATACTGCAAACTAGATTCAAATCGGGTAATTAATTTCAAAGATATCGATAAAAATTAATGAATCAAGAGAATTTTACAATTATTGTTCTTGATCCAGTGATTTTTTTAGAATATTTCCAAAACGGTTCGATTAATTAACTTCAAAATTAAATGAAATCCAAGTCTTAATAGATTCAATCAGTTAATTTGTTCTAAAGATATCGGGCTACAAAAAAACGTTAAACACGGCCTCAAAAATTCAAAATTTGATAAATAATTATTTTATAAAATCGAACCCAAAACTATAACACCCCAATTTTTTTAAGCTGAGAATAAAAAAAAATTCTACTGTGTTTAAGATTCGAACTCTGAACCTTTCGCGGAATATTTTCTATATATAGACCTTTATACCTTGGCCTTGCCGTTATAACTGCGAGAACATTAGCCACCTGGCGGAGTTTTTTTAATTAAAATTTTCAAAAACATCATTCTGATTAAAAAACAAATATTTCATTTATTACACAAATAATCTCCTATCAAAAAGAAATATTCTCTTTAAAAAACTTGTCCTGAATCCAACCAGTCAAGAATTTTTAATCTTACAATTAAATATTTTATTACAACAATGAATTGATATGAATTTAACTTTGAAAAGAGTTATTTTTTATTGACCTTGAACCCCGCGGCCCTCAATAATAACTCTTATCATTTTACTGAAGTGATAAATGCCATAAATAAAAATCATACAAGCCACACACTGGCCATTGAAAAATCTCGAATAGTTAAGACACGATAAAATAGTCGAGAACTAAACAGCAAGATAAATATTTACGAGCTAAGGAAGAATAAAGAATAAAAACAACCAAGTGAATTGGAAACAATAGAGGAGGCAAGTACGCCAATTTATCCATTGCGCTAGATTAGTTAAATCATCGTATACGATATACGTGAGGATACATGGACATGGACCCTTTAATGGTAATTCTGTAAAGGTCGAGTGCTGTACAGTTTGGCTCTCAAAAGTATATTGTGTGTATGTATTTAATGTTTAATGCTGAGTTGTATTGTTGATCAAGTGAAAAGAGTAAGATAAAATGAACCGAACCGAAGAAGATAAATATAAAGGAATAAAGAAAAGAGAAATGTTAAATTGCCGCGGGGAAACTAAGAACAAAGGCGTTCAATGAGAAAGCGAGGGTCGGATAAAATAGTCTGCACTTGATGATAGCTGATCGATTGCAGCTGGCGTGTATATGCTGGAGAATAGAATCGATGACTCGTCGATAATCGTATACATGGCGTGAGCTTGGCTTGCCCATAAACTTTCTGTATATGTTTATTAGCTGGGCTAGTCTGGACTCTGTAGTCTCGAATGATCGTACATGCTACGTGCTACTATACAGTCAAGAGGTAAATCTATTCGACGTCTTTGACATCCACCGGCCAGGACAGCTGCGATCATCACGAGTATTGTCCAGATGTTACTGATACGCTCTATTATGTTGCAGGAACAACATTTTGCGCTTTAATTTCTCGGTATATTATTTTAATTGCTTTTTTCGAGAATGATTTGGTCTTTTGGGTCAAAGAAGTTTTTTACGACTTAATTATAAATTTTGACACAGAAAATTTTGGTTAAAAATTTCCACTAAAAAATCCTTTTTCTTAATTTGAGAATTTTTTTTATTAATAGGATTAAAAAGGCTGAATTAAGAAAATAAAGTTGGATTGGAAAAGGATTTATTCTTAAATTAAGGTAAAAAAAATTTTAATTAAAAAGTAGAGGACGTGAAACTTTAATGAATAATTATCTGGGCTGAAGAAGTAAATGCGTAACTCAATAATATTAATGTTATTTTGGGTTGATAATATTTATTTTTGTTTTAAACTTGAAATAATGTAAATTTAACCCGAGATTGAACTCAGATTCTGATTGGTCTTTGCTCTTACAAATGAGTGACACAAGTTCGCTAACACTGCATTCAAGTACTTGAATTTAATCAGTTGATATATTAGTAATATGTGATTTTGTTTGGGAGTTTTTGGTGGCGCTGCTGTCAAATTGTTTAAAGTCAAGAACATCATCTTCGAGAGTTTAAATGTATCTTTTGTTTCGAAAGATTTTATTTTGTTAGTCCGAAATATTTTATGTTTAAATAGAAAAATAAATAAATATTTCTTGATGAATAATTTAACTTTATTGAACTATTTGAAATTATTTATGAAAATTTCCCGTATCAAGAAAATAGTTTACTTAAATCAAGATACTCGTCACTTTCCTAAAAATTTACTTTCGTCAAGATATATTTTTTGTTTGTATGGATTTCACATTTATTCTATTCAAGTTTAATTTTTGTGATTAATCGATAAACAATAAATAAAAATTTTATCATAAGAAGAAGACTTTTTATGGACTAAAAGAAAAATTATTTGGTCATATTTTTAAGGTTTTAAGCCATCAAAACTTTCATCCTAACTTCAATTGTGATATTAGTACACATTAATATTAATAATGATAAAATAAAACCTATTAAATCCTACCCAAGGTCGTAATTCAAACGATTTAAGTAATAAAAATAAATTAACTCATAAATTTAAATCGCCACTGATTCATTTTATTTAAATATTTTTTCTATAATAAATAACGGCTGGCAAACAGTATTTTTGTCGGATCAGAGAATTTATATACTAAGTTATGAGGATAGTATATATGGATATTTTAATTTGTTTGTTTTGCGAAACGTAATGTCTAAAAACAGAGCTGACGCATTCGCTGATTCAATCAATACAAACACCGAGGAAATTGTTAAATTTGCAAAATTATTAAATTATTCTGAGCTAGCTGATGTGGCCTTTAATTAGTCATGCATTTTATAATTTTGATTTTTGTTTTATTTTACAGGCTTGCGCACCCAGATACGTATTCTTCTCTGTGTCCCAGCTGAAAAAGGATCTGGGAGATAGTTCCAGACAATCTATTGTGGGAAATAGACGCGATCCAGTCGGCACGTGCTGGGTTACCAATTTTACGACTTCCACTGAATTTTCACCATGTCGAACGAGTGAGTTCTTTTATTCATTATTTTTTTTTTTTTTTTTTTTTTTGACATAGAAAAGTAGAAAAGATATTATTATTTTTGCTATTAAAACATCTGAAACTGCTAAACAATAATAATAATAATTATCATTATTATTATTATGATAATTATAAGAAAGGTAAGATTAGATAGCATAAAGTTTCCTTTAAAATGATTACTCACATGACAAAATTGCGTTGAAAATATCAACCAACAAAAAACTGCGCAAATCCGCGGAATAAAAAAAGAAATCAAAATAAAGATATTTGTACATTTATTTTTATTTAATTCTCTTATATTTATTAGGAATTATTTAGATAATAATAATAAAATTTCTATTAGTCAATGTTATTATTATTATTTTTATCCGTCTACATTTTTTGAATAACAACAATAATAATAGTAATAATAATAATTAAACTTAACTTTTAATTTTCGATAAAACTTATGTGAAAAAATATTTCTCAAAATCTTCATAAAAATCAACTACTAGAGCAATAAAAATTTTGGTATTAACACTGAATAAATAAATAAATTAATAAAAATTTTAAACCATAAAAAAAAATAATTTAGAAACTTTGGTGGAATAAAAAACTTTTACCTTTATGACCACATATGCATTTACACATAAAAAAAAATATCGAAATGAAAATATAATCGAAGAAGCAAAATTAAAAATTACCAAAAAAAAAAAATGAAAAAAATAAAAATGATTCAATTCGAGTGAGTGACTCCCAACAAAAGAATTAGCACGCAAGCAAAAAGTGAATTCAGTTACACACATGGTTAATGAAATAAAAGGTAAAATTTTTATCGTCGCACCTTCCGCAATTAAAATTCTCCATTTTCTTGCACGCAAACAGCATTTATTACCGCTGGTTCTTCATTTGTGTATTAACAGCACATGTTATTAGATTTTAGAGCTTCGCATTTCCGGTTGTTAGTTGTTAGTGTCATCATTAATCTCTGCTTTAAAAATTTCATTTATGGAAGTACTAAATGCATGGAGATAAGTAATATAATCTAAAATGTACTTTATGATTATTTATTGTCTTTTTATTAAAACTCTGATCAAAATGGTTTTAACAAATTATAAAGTACAAGTTCGTTAACGTGGCCTCAATAACTAGCCAATATATTTTAACTAGTCATTTATTTGACCCGCAATAAAAATGTAATATCTATCCCATTGTCTTTTGGTTTTTTAATCAAAGTAACACATGTCTTTCTATTTGCAATTGTTTAAGATAAGATAACATTTTTTTTTGCCTTTTAATCAACTACTTGGAACTAACGTATTCATTATTATAATCATTATTGAAAATGTACCTATAGTATTCCTTATTGATATCATAAGAATAAAATGTAAAAAAACAATATCTTAATTTTTTAATTGCA
This sequence comes from Cotesia congregata, assembly GCA_905319865.3. Lineage (NCBI taxonomy): Eukaryota > Metazoa > Arthropoda > Insecta > Hymenoptera > Braconidae > Cotesia > Cotesia congregata. The sequence continues at coordinate 7,136,751 of CAJNRD030001114.1, forward strand.
CAGTTTTTCGGAGATTGTTCGTGATTTTTTGCGATTTGATATTTTCAAAACGATTTAGACCTGTGGGTATTTATTTTAAAGAAAATTTTGTATCCTATGAGTTCATCTAATTTAACCTAAATTATTATTTCCTATCAAAATTTAAAATTTTGAAATAATAATAATTTGATTAATTTAAAAAGAAAAAAATTTTGAACCGAGAGAATCATTTTAGAATGAAATTCTAGCCTAACGATAAGAGATACGAAAAAATTGATCATGATTTATTTAATCGAAAATTAAATTTCCGACAAAAAAAGTTTCTTATCATTTTTTTTGTATCTCTAATAATTATCAGAAAATTATGATTTTAAACTTTTTAAACTCGATCTAATTGAAGTCCAATGCTAGAATGAAAATCCGGTTGAATGGTAAGAGATACACAAAAAATTGATATGACCTTTTTTTTGTAGAAAATTAAATTTTTTACAAAAAATGAGTCCGATCATACTTTCGTATCTTCAGTCATTAATCTGGAATTTCAACTTAAAAAAGAAAAAAAAAAAATAATAGTAAAAAGCCCATTTATAATTTGAAATTTTTATAAGGATTATTGTTATTATTATTTTAAATTTAAAATAATGAATTCTTGAGTTAATGAAAAAATGCAATTAGCTCTACTAATTTATCCCTCGTATTTAAAAAGCGGTAATTAAACAATTTGTACGGATAAGAGTAAAAGAAATTCTTGTGACATTAAGTCTTTTAAATGTCACTTGATCTATATTATTATCAATCATTATAATTATTGTTATTATAATTATTGTTTACAAAAAATCTTCCAAGAAGTTTAAAAAGCGGTGCGTTTGAATTTCCTCTGACAATGAAAAAAAAATAATTTACCGGTTCATTTAATCGAAAATACCCATTTTTATTTTTATTTTTATAAAAAGTAATTTATTTAGCCCGTGTTGTTTAAAAATTGAAGCAATTACCATTTTAAAAAGAGACCGCTTTGCACTTCCAGGAACTTTTTACTAGTGTAGGGCCTTTGCAACCGGAAACGTCCTATGGGTATGTTCCCTCAGCGGAAAATATTTAAATTTACAGAGTTGAATGTATCTACATTCAGACAGCTGCAAAAATGTTGCAATTTAACCGCCATAAAAACATCTAAAATCTATAAATATAATTACCATTAAAATTATAAAAATATGCACATATAATCACAAGTAACAAATTACAATTGATACGATGATTTTTCAGATTTATCGAATATTAAGTGCTAAATATTGAATTTAAATATAAACAAACAAGATATGGATTGCATTACATTGCTGTTTATTAATACCACAATATTCAGTCACATAACACAAGAGCTTATGGCCACTTATAATATTCTCTCGTCGCCTTATCCGTCTCAATTTGTTTTGCGCTCATTGCTTGTTACTACTGTTTAGTGTGTGGTAGTTTGTATTATATATTATATTTATATACTGTAATATTACTTTTGTGAGTCACACACACTTAAACGCCTACATGTTGAAGTAGACACTCTATACTACACTTAATAACATCTATGTATTATATACTACCCGTATCGGAGGTTTATAATACAACAGAAGCATTCATTCTAATGTATGTAATGGATAATGGACAAAAAAAAATTTTATTTAATTTAACAGCGCACATTCTTTTGAAATTCTAGTTTACTCTGTTATGCCAAAAATATTCGACTTGCTAGCAATTATAATAATTGTTTTTTTGGTATGGCTAGTTCTCCTTGAATTCTTCAATGAATCAAAAAATGTCAAGTTCACATTTTCCTATATTAGTTAAGAATTAATAAAAAATTTTTTTGTTAAAAGATAAATTTTTTGTAAAAATTGGCGCAACGAGCAGAGAGTATGCGCTAACATACGAGTGACGGAAACCTCACTCATTAAGTTTAAACATAAAATAATGTAATATTCCTCTCGATACTATGATGAAAAAATTAATTGAAAAATTCTAATATTGAAATTGCCCAATGCAAATATTTATTAATAAAAAATGTTTTTATCTTAAGTAGTAATGAATAAATAAATGTCAGTTTTAATTTCAGATTAATAAAGAATGGACATTTATTATTTTATAATGATATTAAACAAATTATTTGCACGGGTAATTAAAAAATCATTGTTTAATAAACAAAGTAAGTTTTGATGAAAAAAAAAAAAAATTTATTATTCAAAATCGAAAAATTAAATAATATGATAGACTTTGAACAATTTTTAAAAATTTTTGCAATTTTTCTCAATGGAAATGTAATCATATTAGAAAATGCACTTAAGAATATTTTTAAATTCATTCTGTGCAATTTTTCAGAATTTTTTTATAATTTAGGAATTTAAATTTATTTAAAAATTTTAAAAAGCTAATTGTCACTTTTTTACAGTATAAAAAAAATTTACATTTTAAAAATATTTTTAGGAAGTTGAAAAATCAATACAAAATATATCCTGTTAAGAACATAATAATGATTTTTATTTTTTTTAACCAGAGTTTTACTGAAAAAATTCGATTTTTTAATTTTGTCAGAAAAAAAAATGAAAAAAATGTGATTGAAAAAAACAAATATTTTTTTTTATTTATTTAACAAAATGTGAATTTATTATTATTATATATATATATATATCGTTTTTACTTGTATACCTATTTTAGTTTTTACAAGACTGTAACCCATATTCTCCACATTTTTGCTATTACCACAGTAATACCACTCAAGTGCCACTTTTTGTTATCATATAATATTCATAATGTTATACCTGGCTTTTTCGGCCCTTTTAACTAACACTTGTTTCTTTTTGCATTCAACTCTTTTTATAATCAACATGTTCTCTGCTTTTTTATAATTGCCATCTCCTTTTTGCACATAACCTCTATTCTCAATGCGGCTGTGGACCGACTTGTGCTTTTTGTACTGTATTCACCCCCTATTCCTCACCCCTTTCTATCGGTTGTTGGAATAGTGGCGATGGGGAAACCACAGAGAAAACCCATGCCAGTACAGTTGGCTACCGGAGCGACCTCCGACGGTTGGCGTTGGAACTATTCGAATAACCGTCGGGGATCGAACCCTCGCCTCACGACAAGATGCACGAACGAACTAACGGGAATAATGACAGTCCGCTCGGCCATCATGCCGCTTGAATTTATTATTATTATTTTTTTTTTAATTTTTTTTAATAATAATAACAATAATATATTGGAAAAGTAATTGACGTAAATTGTCGAAATAACTATACCATGGTATAAAAAAATGATATTTCATATTTTATATCAAAAATATAATTAATGTATTCATAAGGTATTTTCTATAAACTTAGATTCATAAAAAAATAAAGAAACAAATATTGACCGAAAAAGAGTTAATATACTAATTAAAACTACACTTTAAATTAAAAACTCATACTATAAATTTTGTAAATTTAAATGAAGACACTAATTAGCAATTATACTTAAAAATAATAAAACTTTCTTCATCGGCATAAATCCCCAGTATTTATAGCCACACTAATTATCTCGAAATTTATGCCTCCAATTACCCAAAAATAAATAACGAATTAATTAATAATAAAATAACTTTATTACTTGATATTTTCAGGAAATTTCGGATACCACCGACAAGGATACTGCCAGGCTGGTTTGGGCGCCTCAGTCTCCCGGGTAAGTGCAGAACAATTAATATCACCTTTTCAGCATGTCCAATCTTGAAAAAAAAAAAAGTAAAAGTAAAAGAAGAAAAGAATTACTAAAATAAGCAAATGTTGAGAATAAGTAAAACGACGAGTCGTAAATAAAACCCCCACGTGTAACGTCACTGGTTCACATCTTTTCTGGTTTATTCGTGTCGCAAAAGAGTTAAGACTTAAGACTTAAGACCTAAGTCTTGGGGACACGATGAGGGTTGATTCTCGTCCAAAAATGGTAAAGAATGTATCTTAGCGCTACGTTCCCAACATCACGCTGTTTGAATATACGCCGTCTTACTTTTACCTTTGTACAATCTTTTAAACTTATTCTTGTGCTTATAATACATTATATTACATTACATTACACGACACTACATTTCAGTCTTATACATTACTCTTGTGCCAGAATATCCTCGTAAAATTTAAATATGTATAAATATAAATTTATATGCTCGGATTTAACCTAAAACGCTTTAATGTGTTTCGATTGTCCTTTTCCAAACAGATCTGTAACTGTAAACAATTTTATCCTTCCTTGATCTTCTTATCGTTGTTATTCTGTTACTGTGACAATTTTATTATTTTTATACATTCATACTCAGATTAAAAATAGGGTGGACATCAATGACCCATAATCCAATTGCCCAGACCTAGTATTGGACACAATTCTTTTACCCAGAATTCGTTTACCCAGATTTCTATGATACATCAGTGCATCTTTTACCCAGAGTTTCAATGATACAGAATTTCTATTACACAGGCATCCGATAACACATAATATCTTTTACTCAATAATTCATTTACACAGGTTTTTTTTTGCCCAAACTCTTCAATTTGATCTCAGAAGTTCTTGCAATAAATAGCGCAGGCATAACTAATTATAATTATAATTTGAAAACATTTTTTTTTATTTCAACAATTAACAAATCCGAGCCGCCTTATTTTTCTGTAACATTTGTTTAACTCCTGGGCCATTCCATGTCAGATCGATCCCTTTCTGTCAAAGTTCTGTCAAAAGAAAAAAAAATAAAAAAAAATATTTTCAAAAAATATGCAAATTGAAAATTTTGTGATTTTTACAGTTTTTGAATTTCATTTTTGTAATATCTCGAACGCTATATTATAGATACAGGAATGGCCTTTCTTTCTTATATATCATAAATATTTGAGCGAATGTTTTTGTTTAAACATTCGCATATCCACATTGAATGTAAATATTACAAAATGAATTATTTTCATATATATTTATTTTGACAACCACTTAATTGATGAAGATATAATGGTAATTGTTTAAAGCTATTAATAATATTATTAATAACAACAAGCATCATTATCTAAGATAAAAAAAAACTTGGTGCTTAATGATCCGCCCATAACAGACAAAAAAATATTTTGTTTTTTTTTAGTTCAACCTTCTGGAGGACGCATAGTCATAGTAAAGGATTTTGTTTTATCAACTGACAGAAAATAACTAGAGTATACTTATTAAATAAGCCAGTGAATGACCGACGTTAAATTAATATTAATAAATTATTAAGTTGAATTATATCCATCATAGGTCAATTTTAATATTAGTTTATCTACACAAATGTCTATAAATTTTGTATTTTAGACAAAGATTAATTATTTATAATTAAAATTCATAGTTTTCTAAGCAGCCGTTTTCACAGGCTTTAGTCAAAATTTTATGGTTTTCTAGAAATTCTCGGATTCTCGATATAATTTTGATGAATTTTGAAAATACACTTTTAAATTATTTTAATTCGTGGTAATTAAATATTGAAAAATATATGTAAGATTACAATTATGATTGAGCATTGACTGTTAACTAAATTTTTGGATTTCTATAATCATTATTTTCATTACCGGTCATTCATTGGTGGGCGGTCACGGACTGGACGGTTTACCCTACAGCTAATCACCAAAATAAAATTATCAATTCAATTTTTCGATAACTCTTGTAAATTAACTGATTTAATTTAATTAAATTCTTTAATATTAGGTTAAAGTTTCTTTTGAGCGTTTTTGAATTTTAAAATTCCATTGTAACAACGATATCTATTTAATTTGCTTTAATTCAACTACTTAGAAGTTATAGTACAAGAAACTTTAGTTTTTGATAAAGTTTAAATTGAATTATTGTTCAGAATAACTTTTTATGCTTTATAGATAAATTTAATCTTTATTTTAAATCGAGGCTTCTAGACATTCTTCAAAAATTTTCCTATGATAATTAAAGATAAACGATAACATTAAAATTTTACTTTAGAAGTTGAGTTAGTGGTTATAAAGTTTAATAGTTTTGAAATATGTAATCTATGTTATTGAATAAATTAATAATATGGAAAATAATTTTCACAAAACTAATTTCTCATTTTATCTGACAAATATGAGCTATCGAAAGTTTTTTTAATTTTTTAAAACTGAGTGTATTTTCGTAAATTTTTTAATTTTAAGATTTAATAAATCATTGAACGTATTATAAATTTAAATGTTTAAAAAAAATGTTTTACAACATTATTTTGGTAATTATAAGATCTAACAAATTTCATTTTTATATGAAGTTTTTATTGAATAAAAAAAAAAAATTAGCATAAACCACTAGAGGTTTACTGATTTTATGATTTCAACAAATATTTAGGTTGACTCCAGTATTGCAGTTAAAAAAAATATTTAGAAACATTATATTGAATTATATATTGATTCTAATATTCCAATAGCGTTTTAAGATGATATTTTAAGTTTAATAAGATTCTTATTATTTTTTTATTTTCAGTAAAAGCTATTGCAATTTTCTTTGTCAATGTAATTATTAGATTAAGCGCGTATTACTTTAAAGTATAGAAGTCGAGCAGTTCACTTAAAACAACAGAGAAGTACGACGAAATTCCGTTACTTAAGCACCATGCGACATACTTTTAATCCATTATGGTCTCAGTTGTTTCAACTCTTAGCAGCAACGGAAATGTACCGCTCAAGAAGTCTCCAGAGAATTATTTGCGAATTTTCCAACGCATAACTATATTAAAATCACATTGACTAGATGAATATTCATTGGAGTTGAAATAAGATCAAAATATTTTATAAAAAAAAAAATGACTGCACATGAAAAATTTCGTTTGATCTTATACACGGGTAGAAAATTGAAGGAGTTATTACTATTTTATTATTGTAATTTTTACTAAATAAAATAGTAACGGTGGACTTTACTTCTCATTTAGTAATTTTTACGATCTACTATTGTTAATTTTATCCAACAAATAAGACTAGCAAGAGTTTTAAAAAGTCGAATACTATAGAGCAAATTATACAATATGTGTTTGTGAACTTTACAATTCAACTATTGTAAAAATTCACAGTTGGTTTTTTTAAAAGAAATATTAGGGAGGGAGAGAGATAGAAGGTTGCACGAATTGGTACCTGTACAGTAATCGAAAAAAGAAACAAATAATTTCGTGCTGTCTGGGAATCGAACCCAGGATTCTGTGTTGGTAGCCAGAGACTCTCCCTTTAGGCTACCCGCAGTAAACTAAGACCCATGTCCTTTAATTTATAACATTTATATAAACTCAGAGTCTAGCGCTGTGCACGGCCATCACTCACACTAATTGAGAGACATTCCAATTCAACTATTGTAAAATTTGCTATAGTTCTATTGGAAAGATACAGAGGCAGCACTGGAAATTTTCATCTCTTACTTTTTACAATAGTAATATCGTATTTTTTCATTAATAAATAGTATTTTTTCTTCTAAAATATTTGATAATTAATAGTAATAAAGGTATAGTCCAGCTTTACAATAGTTGTATCGTAAATTTTCCCAGAAATTTTTTCCCGTGTAACAATATATTTCCTTTTTTCCTACTTTACTCTATCAACTATGATTTTTAAAATTTTTTCAAAAATTCAATTGCGCATTAAAATTCGTACACTTTAAGATTTCCAAATTTTTTTTTTAACATAAATCCTCTAAAAAAATCGCAAAAATCGTTCTGTTCCGATTAATGAGCAGAAATCATCGGCTTACTTACTTCTTAGCTTATCACTCCTTTAATTTCACCAAATTTTCAAAGTTAATCACTTAGACATTTTTACAAGCAAATAATCCAGTGAATATTTTCGTAATTATTTATTACAAGACCCCACAGAAAAAAATTTTTAACATTAAAGACTAGAATCTAAGCGGAATAATAAATAGCCTGTGTCATTTTGATGATCCGGCCTAAAATGGTCAAAATAAATATTAAATACTATGTAATTTTTATTCCCAAAAAAAAAAAAAAAAAAGACGAACCATTGTTTGAAATCTCAACATACGGACGTTTTATATATATTACCGTTTATCGTACTCTCGATTTATACAGCGAGCATTAAATCTTCATCGTGATGTGCCAGAGCGAGCAGAGATTGTGTCTCTGATCTTAACAATCGATCTCTGACTTACATAAAATATCTGTACCACTTCCATGATCCATCTGAAAAAAACAACCAAATTTGAATTGAATAAAAAGAAACTATTTCTTCTTTCTTCTTCTTTTTTATCTAAACAAACTTTCACATTAATAAAAATAGAAGCTTGGCTTACCTACGGCAGATTTCTGATGCGGTGTTATATTTCAATTTAGTTTTTTTGTCGGCTTGTTCGTGTACTTCGTGTTTCATGTACACTGTCTACATATTTATACTAATATATTTTTATTTTATTTTTGTTTGGTTTGGTACAATATATAAGCGAGGTTTTGTTTTATTATAAGCATTGTTCCAGTTGCAAATTTTTATCATGTTAAGCACGAGCTACATTTATAAACCGATTTACACAGTAGGGGGTATATTTATTATTTCAATCTTATTATCATTTTGTATTACATATTTAAATCACATTTAACTGAGCCAACGTTTACTGAGAAAATATTTACTTTGTATTTTTTATGTGAGGTCTATTTTTATTTAAATTACCGAAAAAAAAGCACATAAGAATTGATTATTTTGAATTAATAAATTTTCTTGTCTAATTATCTCGAAATTTATAAATTTAACAGCAGAAATTTTTGAAAACCATAAAAAATTTTTTTATTTCTTCTTTTTGCAACTGAAAATTTTAGCTAGGCAAACTTAGGTAACTTTGTACTTGCACGGTCATTTTTTAGGTAATTCTACTTTACCGAAACGAATTAATAAAGTAGTGGGAGTAGTTTGATAGAAAAATAATATGGCGACTGTTTTCCAGCTGATCGCTCGGGGATTTAACTTTATTTTGATGATTTTAAATAAACGAAGTGTACTTAAGATTTAAAAATTGGTAGAATTTTTTTTTAGAATAGTATTGAATTAATAAAAAAATAAAAATGTCTATTAATTTAATTTTTTAAAACAATTTTAGATCATTATTTAGTTATAGCCGATCATCTAGAATTTTTATTTTTCAGCACAAACAATTAAAAAATTAGCATTTAGAAACATTTTTTTGAAATTATTCTATTATAACGTGGATTTGAGACAAAAATCATTCAAATTAAATTTTTCAATAAGTTTGATTTTTGATAAACATAAAAATGTTATTGGTAAAAAAAAATTTGAATTATCATTTTTATGGGTTGAAACATGTGGACTATAAAACTAAGCAATTATCAATTTTTTTATCAAAAAGTAAAACAGAAATAAAAAGTCATCCCCGTTTTGTTAAAACTTCTTTTTAATACAGTTAACATTTGTCAAGTTCTAATGAACCAATTTACTTAAAATTAGATATGGACCTTCTTTATGAAACCCTCCATCACCTCTATACTAGACTTTTGTCAAAAAACAAAATTTCGTTTTATTTAAAAAAAATTCCAAACTGAAAAAAGTGCAAAACATTTCACACCATTTTTTCAACAAAATCTTTTGTCTTGATGAACTTTGAGAAAAAAATATCAAATTGTTTAAAAAAAATTTTTTCCTTTGAAGAAGGATATTTTCTCTTATATACACAGAAAAAAAAATTTACTTGAATCAAGTAAATAATTTTGAAGAATTTCATCTTCTCGATTTAAGTAGAAAAATTCTTAAACTAAGAAATTTTTCTTGATTTAAGTCAATTTTACTTAATTCAAAAATTTTTCTTCTTGATTCAAGACAGTAAAACTCTTCAAAATTATTTTCTTGGTTCAAGAATTTTTCTCTTGATTCGAGTTAATTTTTTTTTCAGTGTACAATTAAATTTTACAGCAAAAAATTCCTTGTCCAGTTCCATAGTTCAACTAGCGATGAGCAAAAAATTAGCAGGTGTATCAAACAATTTACCACATTTATATATATTTTCTATAAAACAAAATGCTCTGGTGAATGATATCATCAGCGCACCTGCATCATGTAGGACAGTGAGATGTGGCGCCACACCGGTCTTATTTACCTTTTTTATTCATTTATCAGTGTTATTTAAGCAAAAAAGCAACAGAGGGATCGTGACCACAAAGGTTGTTTAAACGCCTCACATTTATTTTTGGGCACCGATCCGATATTTATCGTCGAAACACGGATATTATTTGTGCATTGGACGTTGGACAGCGTAACGTTTGCCTCTACTCGTGCTTCGTGGTCTTATTCATTTTTTCACCCATACCGAGGAGTTTGCTTATGTGGCTCGTGCACGATTGCAAACAATGGACGGGGAAGAAACAACAATATCTGAATCAAAGTGACCATCCTCAACTCTTTTCTCTCTTCCTTCTTTGTATTGCTTCTCTTTACTTCGGTCATCTCACCGATCATGAATATTATTGTTCATGTGCACGTGTACACTCGGTTTTGTTCCTTCCACGACTTTTTGTCATTTACATCAAAAATATCAACAATCGTTGAATCTTATTATGATATTACTGTTTATTTTATTGCTGAGAACTCTCCGAACACAATCGATACTAGTCTTCTTTCCGGTAGAATTAATCCCGGGTGTCCTTATTCCCTTATACTTGAAGCAGGCACTAATAGAAGGATTTAGTACGGAGTACTAAACTGATTTAGTAACGAAATTTTTATTCATTTATTTGGGAGAAACAAATATTTTGTACCCATCAATATTATTTGTTACAGTTTAATAAATGACTTTTTTACATGAACAAAACCTTATTACATGAAAATAAATATTTATTTCCACCAAATAATATTTAGTAACAGGTACTAAATATTTATTTGGCAAGTATTGTCGGTAGATGGCAATGTTTATGTGACCTACATAACCTATTCACTGACTTAGATTATTTTATTGAGCTCGATTTTGGGAGATTTATTAAACCTTTATAAACACACATACTCCCAATAAATGTCTTATATTTATGTCTTTTCTCAGTGGAGTTTAGTTAACATTTTTCAATTTGTCTATTATTGATATGTTAAAAACTTGTTTAATTTTTAATTTTGTAAATGCCTCAAACAAAAAAATATAATTTAATGAGATTCTTTTCTTTATAATACCTTATATTTTTACTTAAAATTATTTATTTTAAGTTAAAAAGTTAGGTTACACGCTAAAATTAGTTAAAAAATTAATTTCTTTGATACCAATAAACGATTTATTGAGTAGCAATAAATAATTTGTTAAATACTACTAAATATTTATTTGGTGGAACTAAATGGGCTTTAATAAATGATTAAGTACCTATTACTAAATATTTGGTAATGAAAGGTTTGTTACTAAATCTTATTAAATAGAAATAAATCCTTCTATCAGTGGGACAATTAATTCACTGAAAAAAACTTATTGATTAAGAAAAAATATTGCTGATCTAAAAATGAAATTATTTTTAAAATAACGTCATATGTTTTTTAATTAAAAAATTAATCTTGAAAGTCGCTTGGCTCTATCTCAAAAATATCTAATTAATTGGTACTATTTTTTATAAGTTAGTCGTTGGTTTCGCCGCTAAGTGGCTACGCTCTCTCGCTACCAGAAAAATCTTACCAGAGTATATATGAAGATCAAACTTTTTTCTATCTCCCGCAATTCCGAATTTAATTCTTTCGCATAGATCCCGATGTAAATAATTTGTATAGAATAGCTGCTTGGAATAGGTAAATAATTAAAAATAAAATTATGACTAAATAATAAGAGATACATAAAAATTTATGAAGACCTATCTTGTAGAGAGTTTAATTTTCTACAAGAAAAATTCTTTATAATTTATTTGTATCATTAATATTTAACCCAGAATTTTGAATTCAATCTTATCATAGATTCGGTTGAAATAATCTGTACACTGAATAAAAAATTAACTTGATTCGAGAGAAAAATTCTTGAACCAAGAAAATAATTTTGAAGAGGGTAATTTTGTTAAATCAAGTAAAATTTTTTTAAATCAAGAAAAATTTATTAGTTCAAGAATTTTTCTACTCAAATCAAGAACTCAATAGAGTTCTTCAAAATTATATACTTGATTCAAGAACATTTTTTTTCTGTGGTAGCTAAACAGAAAAATCATTTGAAAAGAATTGAATTTTAAATTTTGAGCAAACTTTCAAAAATACAATAGAATCGACAAGGACTTTGTTGATGGAAGATTAAATTTTCTACAAAAAAGGTTTCTTATAAACTTTTCTTATCTCCTAAATTTTTGTTAAAATATTAATTCCAACTTTTGTTAAAAAAATTGTTGGGCTAAATAAACGTAATCTTATTTGAAAATAATATTTTTGGTCAGTTGAATTCGTAAAATTTCTGAATAAAGAACTTATTCTCTTGAAATAATTTTTTTTTAGATCCATGTTCCAGTTCCTGACACAAGTGTCCCAATTATTGTACCAACTAAAAATTTGCCAAATCCTTTAGTATTTTTTTCTATGTTCCCTCTGAAATAATTTCCTCGGATCTTAAAGAGCATTTCTCTTGAGTCAAGAAATATTTCTCACTGAAGTGATTTGAATGAATTCCTCGCCAAGAACGTCGCTCAGGCTCAAGATAAAGCCACAAGATAAAGCTTGCCTAAAAAAAGAACAATCGAAATGAATAATGAATGTCTGTTATGGGAAAACTATCGTAGAAAACAATAATAAAATAAAGTACTCACCAGAAAATATGTAAAGGGAGTAGAGCAAGATGTCCATTTAAGGCACGTACATTTTGTTCTGTCACCGTGTCCGTGTTTTCTTTTGAGCACGGACCACCTACGCGATATGTGCACGTACTCGTCTCTCTTAGCGACATCGTCTTAACTTATAAAGCAGCTCTTCAACATCTTGTTATACTGCTCTCACCTTTTTTTAATTATTCATCGAGGAACAAACCAAAGACATAAGACATAAAACGTGTAATATAAAACGTAAACCGTGAAATAGTCCCTCTATCTATCCAGTAACTCAAAACTTCACTGAATTATATAAACAAATTTTTAACTCCCACGGTAGCTTATTTATAACATAAAGTAACGACAAACCTTCTATACTCGGTTCTTCGAATAAGTACGGACCACTCTTCCTTCATTTTTCCTCTTTTTTTGGTAGAACTAGATACAAACCAGGATCAACACAGTGGTTTGTTATTTTTTAAAAATACCCTGAGTGGGCACTTAACTGATACGCTTAGAAGAGATCTCACTCTCCACTCGTTTCTTCACTGATAAAAAAAAAAAACATTATCATTATTATTATTATAATATTATAGTTAAGTACAGTTTAATTTTTTATTTTTATCCAATGAGATCATGTAAACTGTTTTTTACTTAATTATATAATGCAATCAATAAGAGTAATTACTTGAGAATAAATTAGATTCGATCGTAAACATAAGATTATATTATGTACGTCGTTGCATAAATGATCTTGCAGCCTTTCGCTGTTTCCGTAGTGAAGAATATTTAAATTTTTGCTATTTATACTTAATTGTTTTAACCTGTTCAATTAAAATGAAGGTTATTTTACTTTCTAGAGATTTTTTTATTTAATACATAAATGTGACAGATGTGTAGTGAATAGTTTCTATTGTGTAGGCGTTAATAGAGAAATTTATTTTGATAGCAATAATTTTTTAGTAATCTTCTTAGGATAAAATTATTTAATGAAAAAATAGAAGTAATTTTGAAAAAGGACAAGAAATTGTTTTTTCGTCACACTTCTCGACTTGAATGAAACACTTTTAAATTTTTAAAAATGATTTTCAAGGTATAAAATTCAGTAAAATTGTATTTAGAATTTTTTTTAAGTTTATTGACAATTGAATTATAAAAAAAGAAAAATGAAAAATTTCAATTTTTTGATCGAAAATAAATTAAAAAAAATCTGAAAAACAGTTGACCCTGCAAGCTATCTTTGAAACTTCCCGCTATGTATGAGTTCGGAACGCTTAAAAAATTACCTATTTTGAAATTTTGAGCTCTTCAAGCTCAAAAACACAACTTTCATACTTTTCCGAGCTCGAAAATCTAGTGGTTATTGAAAACAAATTTTTTTTTTAAGTTTTAATTGCAATATCTTCCGATCGAATCAATCGTTTTTGATGACACTTGCGGCATGTGACGCAATTTTTCAAGCACAAAAAGATTATTTGTTGACTAACAAACGATTTGATGTAAAATTATGAAGTTATATAAAAAAAAAAAACACTTTTTTGGAATTTAAAAAAATTAAATATCTTCTGAACGAATTGACTGATTTTGACGAGAGATTAGCAGCGTCCGATGCAGTTATTTGAGTACTAATAGTTATTTCATAACATCAAAATGGTCCAAACAGAAATTTCGAAGTAATTTGTCAAAAACATTTTTTTCGAAATTTTTCACCGATATCTCATGAACGAATGAATTGATTTTGAATTTTCAAGCGGCATTCAACGTCATTTATTTAGGTTAATTAAGCGCTGATTAAGTAATGAAATTAATCGATACAGCAGCTCAAAAGTTATTTCGAAAAAATATGATTTTACCAATTGTTTTACCAAAACGTGACGATCTGATGAGAACTCGATTTTCGAGAACTGGGGTGAACCCAATAACTTCCCGATTTTTTAAAATCATTGATTTTCTTAGCGGGAAGTTAAAAAATTAATATTTCTGAAAAGTTCCTTCAAAATTTTTTTATTTTTTACAAAAAGTACGGAAAAAAAATAGTAGACATTTTCTTAATAATTTTTTATGCAGACAAAATAGTTAACATTAAAACTAATTTAAAAATTTATTTTATATGGAATGAAATTTAAAAAAATTTTTATTTTATTTGATTAAAAAATGATATTTTGAACTTTGTTTTATTAGAATTATTCAATTTTCGATAACCCTTAAAAAAATTAAATTCAATAATTTTACTGAATATTAAACCAAAAAAAAATCATTTTTAAAAATCTATCGACCACATTTAAAATTCAATAAAAAATATCTAGAATGAATAAAAACTGTTAAAATAATTTACCATGCAATGATTGAAAGTATTATAAACTACTGAATAATTACCTGGGGTGGTGCTTATAATACCACTATAGAAATTCTATAGTATCAACTCAAAATAGACTGATTCAAAAAATTATTATAGATGAAAATTGTAATGTTCTAAATATACAAAAAACTTTCATTGTGAACTCACTCATCTTCTATTTCAATGATTGCAGGCAGAAACTTTCAAATACTTTTTTCAATACTAGAAATAAGTCGATTTCACTTCCTAAAATTAATAAAAACATCACTAGTCAAAGTGCAAAATACACGGCCTTTAAATATTTTAATTAATTACTAAATGAATTGAAATTTTTTTGCCGGAACAACCAAACTACTGAAAATAAGTCTAATTCGATGGATAAATCAATGTGACTTACGATTTTCTCTAAACTACTATTATAAATTAATTAATTATGTAAGCTAGCTTTCTTGATTTTTAATTTAATTTATACCAGCCCTATGAACAGATGTTCTGCATCTCTATAGGACAGATATGTTATTTATTATACTATATACTGATTATCTGTAATATTTTCTGGTTTAATAAATAATAAATAATAACCTTCATTTTAATTTGACAGATTGAAACAATAAATTATAAATATAAAAAATTGTAATATTATTTCCTAACAAAAACAGAGAAATTCTACAAAATACTTTATGCAATAAAAATGATTAATTTTACTTTTTCCTACCAAAAAAACAGATGACCCTGAAAATAAAAAATTACCCAAAAAAAAATTTTTTATCAATTATCACCTAATGAAGAAACAATATACTCAATATCTAAAAAAAATTCCCACCTAAAAAAGTCATTAAACTCTCAATACAATACGGCGTATTATAAATAATCATTATCACTAAAACTCTTATCCAGTTGGATTTCCTGGGTAGTGTAAATTGCATATTAGATATATCACTCTACGCACTTACTTTCTACTCACTCACACACTTGAAATACTTATATATCACTTTCTGTCTGCATGTATTAACCATACATACCATAATATACATACATACTTAATAATTTAATTCCATGAATCAGCCGTGCTTTATTCTGAACCGCTCTCAGAACCTAACCGGCGTCGAATGAATCGCAAATCACTTCTTCTTCACATCACATCACATAAATTATTACTCAACCGATTATGTCAACCCGACAAAAAAAAACATATTAAATTTTTTAACAGTAAATTCCATTGATAAATAACCCGGCACTTGATTAAATAAATTTATCTTAATTAATAGACTTGTCTTTAATTTTTGATTGCAGGACGGCGAGCGGATCTTTATCGGCGCTCCTGGAAGCTGGTACTGGCAAGGTGATTATAATTCTAATTGGAATCTCTTTAAATAGTTAAAATAATTAATTAATTAATATAAATCATCAATTAGTGATAAAGTGATAAGTTAATCCAGGATTAAAATTGTAAATAATTAGAATACATTTGTTTAAAAAAAAAAACACTTACAGGTCAGCTGTACTCGGTGATGAGAAGAATGGATAATTTTCCCTTTGTCCCGCCAGGAAATTCTTCATTCGGTGTCTTTCCAGGTACACCAATTAAACGCCGCCCTAAAACATATTCGACCCTTTTTATTAATTCATTAATTTATTTACAACCCACAGATGCATTAATTAACAAAGTTTTATAGTTTTTAAAACATGCCTAGGGAGGGTGAGGTTCAAAAATTAATAAAAGTTTTTTTTTAATTAATTAATCAATTATTCAATAAGTAGATTAATTCTTAATTCATTCATTTATTTATTGAATAATTAATTAATTAATTTGTAAATTAATTGGGAATTCTACGGTCCTTACAGCGCCACGATTTAAAAGCAGATTTGTATAGATCTCCACGAAATAAAACGGAAAGTACTGTCAAAACAGATAACTTGATTCTTGCAAAAAAAAAATTTTTAATCAAGAATATCATTTTTAAGGAAAAAATCATCTTAAGAGGAAAAATTCTTGTACCAAAAAAATTTACTTAAACCAACAATACTTTCCTAGCTTGAGAAAGCCATTTTCTTCGAAATTTTTTTTCTTGAATGAAATAAACTTTTCTATCTGTGTAAGAATAAAATTTTCGAAATATCGATACTCGAATATTAAAAAAAAAAAATGAAAATTTAATTTTTAAATATTTCTATTTGAATGTTTAAAAAAAAACAAAGACAGTCAGGAAACTTTTACTATCAAAAATTCAAAAAATAACGGAATCTAGGCGGAGCTTCGTGGTGCCATAAGTTCCGTAGTCTTACCACTTAATTAATTAAATTATAACAAATAATTAAAAATTAATAAATAAATTTATCTTACCCTCCAGAATTAAAAATTAGTCCCTCACTTGCTTGGCAGTGCTTAGAAATTGTTAAATTAATAACGAGCAAGGCTTTGACTTTTACGTTAATTTTTTGTTGACTAATTTAGAAATTTAATAGTTGTGTGATCTTTGGTTGGTGTTCCCTTTTTTAATTGTTAAATGGTTTTTTTATAATTGTAATTTAATTCGGGTTATTAATACCAAAAGGGTGTATAGAAAATTTTTTTTACTCCAATCAGCCAATGAATATTGAGAGTCTGTAAATTTACTGGAAAAATAAGAAATGAAATTTTTTTGAGATGCACCTTTTTGACTTTTATATACTCCATTTTGACTTTGACATTTTTTTTTCTAAAAATCTTAAAATCAAAAGGGCGTACATCGAAAAAACTTTTTATTTTTTTCACAGAATTATATATTATGCACATTTTCAAGTTGATTAAAAAAAAATTATTTTAATATGACTTTTTGGCGTTAGTAGCGCGAATTATTTTAATTTAATATAATATTTAGTATAAATTTTAATCACTGCCAGGTAGGTCCGAAAGGGCGATAACAGGTGTGGGCAGAGCTTTTATTACAGCTTCCTGGCAGTTGGCGTGGCAGTACCTATTAATAAAAATAATAATAATAATAATAATAATTTAATTATTAATAATTAATTAATATTTTTAATAAAACTATTAAAAAATAGGAAAACGCCGGCTAATGCTTATTAGGTCGGTGATATTTTATTAATAAAAGGTTTTATGGTTATGATACTGAAAAAAAAAAAAAAAAAACAGATCTGACAATTTTTGGAATTTTTTTTGTAAGCCAAAAGTTAGCCGCCATCCACCATTATTTCAAAGTAAGGCAGGAACTTCGCAATCAAAAGTGAATTAATATACCCTGTAATTTTTTAATAAATTGAAATTATCAAATTTCAAATAAATTTTAGTTGTTTTTAGGTAAATTTTTTTATAAATCATGTTGGAATTTACATAAAATTTTGCTATATGTTTTATTTTGTTGAGTTATACCAAAAAATAGTATCAGGTCAAAAGTTTATGTATATGATAGAACCTGATAGAACCGACCTTTTGTCAACATGATTGCGACTGCAATTCTTGACGGATCTCGATGAAACTCAATACATCCATTCTATGAACGAAAATCTTGGTCGAGTTCTCAAATGGGCCAAATCAGTCTATTAGTTCCAAAGTTATGGGTGTTTGAAAAATTTTATCATTTTTATGAAAATTAAAATTTTACGATATTTTCCGAAATAACTTCAAAACCATAATTTATAACTAAATTTTGGCAGTTGAATTTTGTAGTTCATGTAACTAGCTTCAATTTACCTTATTGTACTTAATTTTTTAATCACTTTTTCTATTTTTTTCTACAGCTTCTAGAATCAAAATTCCGTAAAGTGAATGTTGTAGCTCATTAAATAAGTTACAATTTTCATTATTAAATATATAATTTCCCTAAAATTTACAAACTTTACAAACGTTCTAAAAGTTGATATCAAATATTTTAACTATTACTATGTGCTTAAATTGAGAAATCTACCTGTCCATATCGGGTCTAGCCGAATGGTACTTTTTAATTCCAGAGAATTATGAATTGCCATTATTGGTATGATGTAAGTACTTATTAAAAACAATGGTGGGTGACGGCTAACTTTTGGCTCACATTTTTGCAACAAAATTTGTACAAAAAAATTTTTTAAATTCACATGTAAAAGTGAAATTTTTTAAAAATATTTTTGTACTACTTTATTTAAAAATTAAAACTAAAAATTGGATAGGCGTCTGCGGATTTCAGTTTCATTAGTGGTGACGATTTTTATTATTTCGAGGATATCTCAGTGATAATGGACTGTGATTTTCAGGACAAACTTTTACACAAATGCTGAACAACCGGGGAAAAGTTATGTCCACGAAAGAAGGCTCTCCGGAAGAAGACGACAGTTATCTTGGGTACTCGGTTACTGCGGGTGATTTTATTGGCAACGGTGATAGTGGAACTGCTGTCGGTATGCCAAGAGGGTTTGGATTACATGGAAAAGTAATTATTCTTTGTTCATTTTTTTTTTTTATTCTATGCTATCTTACGTTCCAAATGCCAAAAGGGCGTATGTCAGCGCTAAGATAGAATTTTGTGCCAAATTCAATTCAAAATCGTTAAAAACGTCAAGATCAATATAAAAAATTTTTTTGAATTATTTTTAATAAATTTAAAGAATCAATAAATTACTAATGGATAATAAATAATAAATTTAATAGTTTGAATTGTATTAGTTTCTCTTGAGTGAATTTAGCAACATGGAATTCAACTTAAAATTGTGTACTCAACCTTAAATTTTATGATAATTTAGATTTAGATATAAAATTTTATAACTATTTTTATCTACAGGTGATCCTTTTAACATCGAATATGACAAATCTACAAAATATCACCGGGGAACAAATGGGTGGCTACTTTGGGTACGCATTAGCGAGCGGTGACATAGATGGTGACGGATTCGATGATTTAATCGTCGGGGCTCCGATGTATACGATTCCTGAAAACCCGGAGATGAATTACGAAACCGGGCGGATTTATATATTTTATGGAAAGGGTCCAGATAAATATCGTCAATATGTTACCAAGTAAGTCGAATTTTTTTTAGCAAAAACAAATTATATACTAATAAAAATATTTTTTTATCTTCAATAAGATTTATTGACTGTTGATGAATTATTTTTAATATATTAGATGGTTTAATAAAAATTTATTAACAGTTTTTAAGTATTTGTTAATACTTTGTTAAAACATTTTTATTAAATTTTAATAAATGTTCTTTTCTTTAAAAAATTTATTTATTAATAAGAAAAAAAATAATTAGTTATATTTAATAAGTGAACAAATTGTTTCCAAATAAATACATTTATTAACAGTTAATAAATATTTCTATCTGTGCAACTTAATAAAAATATAAATAAAATTTTTTTTCACTAATTTAAAATAAAGAAATTAAGGAAATTGTCAAATAAAAATAAATATTAAAATTAAAATTAACAGAGACGGCGAAAGTAACAGAGGAAGATTTGGTCTATCGTTAGCTTCTTTGGGAGATTTAGACCGCGACGGGTACGGAGATTTTGCGGTCGGTGCTCCGTATGCAGGTCCAGAAGGTCGGGGCTCAGTTTACATTTATTACGGGTCACGAGACGGCGTCCAAGAAAGCTATTCCCAGGTGATCCATGCCCAAGATCTGAGCAACCGTGTGGAGACGTTCGGGTTTTCTCTAGCTGGCGGCCTTGACCTTGACGGGAACCTGTACCCCGACATGGTGGTGGGCTCCTACGACTCTAGCACAGCGATGTTCTTCCGCTCGCGGCCCGTGATCAAGATGGTGCCTCAAGACACCTTCGTCGAGTTTGGGTCCTCATCTAAGCTGATATCGCTCAACGATAAGAACTGCACATTGTCCGACACGACACCTGTTACCTGCCTGCCTCTCAAGGCCTGCTTTAAGTATACCGGGGAAGGCGTTTTGTCCAGCTATGACTTTAATGTTCAGTATGTTCTGGATGTCAAGAAGAGCAAGAGCCCGAGACTTTTCTTCTTGGAGCACGAAGGCAAACATACTTTGAATCATACCATCACTGTTGATCGTAATCAGCAGTTTTGTCGCACTGTCAAGGTTAGTTTTCATTTTATTTTAATTAAGAGATTATATGCACTCAGAAGGTCGAAAAAATATATTTTTAATCCTTTTTTTTTTTTATCAAGGTATTTAAGGGAGTTTCACAGATCCCACAAATGTCAAACGTTCCATACAAAGCCTTATTTGATTCATATAGTTGTTAATATAACTATTTCTATTTTTTTTTATTTTTTTATTACGACATTGTGCGAAATGTCATGTGCATTTCGTTAATGAAGAACGTTTTTTTAATGTATAGAATAGTAGATAAAATTTTTTACACTCGTGTGTCAGCGCACACTCTCTGCTCGTTACACCAATACACCCGTAGCCAAAAGTCCCCTCTATTAAATTTCATAATTGAATGTACTGTCAACAGGGGGTATTGCACTTTTTAATAAGCTTCTGTGTATAAATTTGCACCGCGAGATCTAAAAAAATGAAACAAATAAATTCAAAATTTATTTACAACATACACGGAAAAAACAAGATGACACTGGATATCATCCCAGATTATACTGAGTGAAAAAAAATTTTAGATAGTAGTTAGTATAATTCAGATTACAATGAGTATAATCCAGATATCACGCAGTATAAACTGGATTTTTTTTAGCAGCTATTTGAAATTTTTTTTCATCACAGATATCACTGAGTATAATCTGGGATGATATCCGGTGTCATCTTGTTCTTTCCGTGTATGAAGAATTATCTTTTTTTTTTTTTTTTTCCTGAAAAACAGATTAAAATTTGAGAGTTTATTTTGAAATCGGATTTTTTTTTACCGAAAAATACAATTTTCGAATAGTTTTTCATCTAGAAGCAAAAAAAATTTTTTACTTTGTAAAAAAACTCTGCACGGAAAAAAGTAAACTAATAAATAATAGTTGATTTATAATAAGTAATGATCATCTGTTAAAAATTAACATTTCAAACAGTAAAATCGTGTCTTTTTTTTTTTTTTTTTTTTTTTTTTTTTCCTGAAAAACAGATTAAAATTTGAGAGTTTATTTTGAAATCGGATTTTTTTTTACCGAAAAATACAATTTTCGAATAGTTTTTCATCTAGAAGCAAAAAAAATTTTTTACTTTGTAAAAAAACTCTGCACGGAAAAAAGTAAACTAATAAATAATAGTTGATTTATAATAAGTAATGATCATCTGTTAAAAATTAACATTTCAAACAGTAAAATCGTGATTTTACTATTCACTTTATAATATTTATCATTTAAACGCTACAATTTATCCTTGAAATGGAAGAAAATACTATTTCAAACAGTAATATTCGCTATGTGAATGTTGAAAATGTTAAAGTATAATAATTAAGAATTTTGACTTTGTATTTTATCATTTCAGTACCTAAAAATGATCGTATAATATGTAAAAAGTATTAAATAAAGTTACTAAATTTCTAATACTAGCAACGTCAACATTTACAAAGTAAAATGGTAAAACTTAAACGCAACGCTAAAAATGAAACTATAATTATTAATCTGCTTGGACTGGTAAAATGTATATTTTAAAAGTAGAATTTTTACTGTTTCAAATGTTAAATTCTCC
>CAJNRD030001114.1:7159627-7259736 GCA_905319865.3 Cotesia congregata
TTTTTTTTTTTTTTTTTTTTTTTTCCTGAAAAACAGATTAAAATTTGAGAGTTTATTTTGAAATCGGATTTTTTTTTACCGAAAAATACAATTTTCGAATAGTTTTTCATCTAGAAGCAAAAAAAATTTTTTACTTTGTAAAAAAACTCTGCACGGAAAAAAGTAAACTAATAAATAATAGTTGATTTATAATAAGTAATGATCATCTGTTAAAAATTAACATTTCAAACAGTAAAATCGTGATTTTACTATTCACTTTATAATATTTATCATTTAAACGCTACAATTTATCCTTGAAATGGAAGAAAATACTATTTCAAACAGTAATATTCGCTATGTGAATGTTGAAAATGTTAAAGTATAATAATTAAGAATTTTGACTTTGATTTTTATCATTTCGTACCTAAAAAATGATCGTATAATATGTAAAAAGTATTAAATAAAGTTACTAAATTTCTAATACTAGCAACGTCAACATTTACAAAGTAAAATGGTAAAACTTAAACGCAACGCTAAAAATGAAACTATAATTATTAATCTGCTTGGACTGGTAAAATGTATATTTTAAAAGTAGAATTTTTACTGTTTCAAAATGTTAAATTCTCTCAGAGTGAGACTCTCTTCTCATCTGAGTTCCCTTTCTTCTCATAGTATATATTGAAATTTTTTTTTAAGATGAGAGAGTCGTTTTTTACTATAGTGACAGCTACTAATCACTTATTTTCGATATTAAATTATAAATTGTAGCTTTTACATTTTCTACATTAATTTAAGTTCTGTAATATTTATATTTTTGCGACCCTGATGTCCTCTGTACACAGAAAAAAAAATGTTCTTGAATCAAGTATATAATTTTGAAGAACTTAATATTCTTGATTTGAGTAGAAAAATTCTTGATT
The DNA here is from genome assembly GCA_905319865.3 of Cotesia congregata. Lineage (NCBI taxonomy): Eukaryota > Metazoa > Arthropoda > Insecta > Hymenoptera > Braconidae > Cotesia > Cotesia congregata. The sequence continues at coordinate 7,160,527 of CAJNRD030001114.1, forward strand.
TAAGGAAATTTTACTTGATTCAAAAATTTTTCGTCTTGATTCAAGACAATTACCCTTTTCAAAATTATATTCTTGGTTCAAGAATTTTTCTCTTGAATCAAGTTGGTTTTTTTTTCAGTGTACAATTTGAAACTATAAAAATTAACCGGAATCTGAGTGAATTTTATAGTTTACTTCTTTCCGTGTGAAATTCTGAATTAGTTTTCAGAAGGAAAAATATTTTTAAATTTTGAATATTTTAAATTTTCGCATTAATAATGATGTATTTTTTGTGTATGCGTCAAAAATTTTTTTTTTTTTTTACAAAAACGACCAGTTTTCTTATTAATTTTGCATATTTTTGCCCAGAAAAGAATTTCACTTTTAAATAAAAATGGTATTGTTAAGAATACTTGTCCAATTAATATAAAATTTCCCACAAAAAAATTTGATTTTAAAAAAATTCCAAGTGCATATAACTTTTTAATTAAGATTCAATCGTTGCATGATTTTGTCAAATTTCATTCTCAATATAAAAACTTCCAAGGTTCATTGTCCCGCTCCTCTATAATTATAACCACAAATATATTAATTATATAATTAAATATCAATTTATCGTCTACCGATGAACTGTGCAGCGATGGTATCTTAATAACTAAAAACTGCTTAATCATTAAAACTAATCAGTCCCAATAATCTGATCTGAAATCTTGCAGGTCTACGTAACGCCGAGCATCCGAGATAAATTAACCTCCCTAGACGCGGAGATGCGTATGAGTTTAGCCGAGGAACGTTGGACAGACCCGCGACCCCGTGATCCTCGCATACCACTGCGCCCGGTTCTAGCGACGACGTCATCTCGTAAAGACACCGTGTCAATACGCAAGAACTGTGGCGCTGACAATATCTGTACCCCGGATCTCCAGCTGACAGCGACACCTAATGTTAATCGTTACCTTCTGGGGTCAGGTAACCGCTTGGAGATAGATGTGTTGGTGAAAAATGCCAACGAAGATGCCTTCGAAGCGACCTATAACCTGATGCTCCCACCGGGCGTTGATTACATCAAGATCGAGAGGATTGATAAGGCTGAGATTCCTGTCCAGTGTTCAGCGCCGAAACAGTCCAACAACAATACCCTCAAGTGTGACATTGGAAATCCTTTACCAAAAGGTAACCTCGTTCACTTCAATGTCTTGCTCCAGCCCGTTGACGTTCACGATGAAAAGTCTTCCTACGAATTCCGGATGAATGTAAATTCAACGAATGCTGAACCTGCTTTAACAACAGCCGATAACTCCCAGCATCTTTCCTTGGAAATTTGGGTGGAAACTGAGCTGTTGATTGAAGGCGAAAGCAAGCCTAAAGATGTCTATTACAATCCCGATAATTACACCGTGATCAACGCAACCACTGACGTTGAATACGGACCAGCTTTCATTCACAATTACACAATTCGCAATTTGGGTCCTTCAAGAATTGAAGAAGCCGAAGTCTTTTTAATTTGGCCTGCTGCTACTCTAGCAAAAGACGACTTGGTCTACTTGTTGGAACAACCAGAGACTACTGGCCCTCTGGTGTGTGCTACTGCGAACTCAAACCCGCTGAGTTTGAAGCTAGAACAAAGACGACGACAGTATGTTAATTATTATTCATCAGGAATCGTTCATGAGCATTTAGTTGGCTCTGGTAAGCCTATTAATGTTCATACTGGCTATGAAACTGCTACCGAACGAAGTAATCAATGGAAGACTTCAAAAACTGAATCCACTTTTTCAGGAGGTTCTGTCTCATCTGGAACTGTTTTAACCTCATCAAGAGGTTCTGAATCTTCGTTCCAGGGATCTAAATCCACTTCTGGATTGAAAAATGAAAATCCTGTGATAATTCACACTGAAACTGGAATCAGTAGTTTGGGAATAAGCGACGCGATTGGTTCAATCCAGACAACAAAGGAACCATTGCTTCCTAACCTACATGATGATAAAGTTTGGGAAACTGGCAGAAATTTTTATGATAAAAATGAATCCCATGCTATCTATCATGGTGGTAATGGAGATTCTGTTATTACCGACGACAGCTATGTGAACACCGGAGGCAGAACTAACGTCAAGGTGACGCAAACTTGGTCAGAGTCCAGGGACGAAGGAAAAAGAAGATATGATGACGAAGAACGGAGGTTTGAAGAAGAACGGAGGCGGGAAGAAGATAGGTTGGTGGAGGAAGAAAGAAGGAGGCAAGAAACTACGCGACTTTTGGAAGAAGAAGAAAGAAAGAGACAAGAAACTACGCGGCTTTTGGAAGAAGAAAGGAGAAGGCAAGAACAGAAATTGGGCTCCCGTGAATTTGTTTACGGGAGTGAGAAGAAATATGAAGATGATAAGGTAGGAAAGACGGGATTTGGATTGAGGTTGAGAAACATAACCTCAACTCAGGATCTCGAGAAGTTTTTGGGAACTTTGTCTGACTCGGTAGGTTATGAAGTTTATCAGCGACAAGGCAAGAGGTTCTTGCAGTTCTTGGGCAGGTATCGGGTGTCTGAAGATGGCAAAGAGTATGTTGAGTTTAAGGACGGTTCGATATTCCCGTTAAAGAATCGGTTTGGAGAGCAGAGTTTTGTTTCTAGGAACAGCAATGTCGATAAAAGATTCATGAGAATAGAAGGTGAGATCATTAAGGCAGAAGATGGCAGGGCCTACTGTCGCATTGACGATGACCGGCGGTTCCCTCTACAGAGTTCTTGGTACGAAGAGAGAACCTATAATTTGGGGACTGTCAGTACTCATAATGTTGACCAAGGAGACAAGAATGATGAGTTTGTTGAAGGAAGTGTCAAGACTCATGAAAATAGTTGGCGACAAACGACTAATACGCACTATGGTAAGAAGATTGAAACTTATGAGACGAGATTGGAGAGCCAGCTGGTGGAGAATCACCAGGAAAATGATCAGGAAGACGGTCAGGAAGATGATTATGAAGATGAGAATTACGAAGATGATTCGAGGTACACTAGGAGTATTGATTTTAAGATCAAGAAGAAGACGAGTAGGGGGAAGAGACAGTTTGAAGGTTATGAAGAAATTAACGAGGCTGAAGAAATTAAAGAGGAGAAAATTCTGCCGATGTGTGAAGCTGCTAATTGCGTGCGTTTGAGGTGTACCTTGGGAAGGTTGGAGAAGGATGAGGAAGTTTCTATCAGTGCCAGGTACAGAGTTAGAGGGACGACGTTGAAGAAGATCGCAGCTAATGAAGCGGTGAAGGTTTCCACCCAGTTGGTGGCAAGGGTCACTAAGTTACCCTTCATTGGAAAACCTGCTGGGGAAGTTGTTAAAAGTCATGAGGTTTACACGAATGTTGAGCCTACTGCTAGAGCTCCGGAGCCAGATGTCGTTCCGCTGTGGGTTGTAGTTCTGTCGGCTTGTGCTGGAACTATTATTTTGCTACTACTTATTTTCTTACTTCATAAGGTAAGTTTTTTATGTTAAATTTTCAGTGATTTTGCATGCCTTGAGCGCAAGTGCGAAATCATCTATTATCATCTAAAAATCAAGGTTTTTGTCACATTAAATCGTACCTGATAGTCATATTGTACATATAAATTATCTAAAAAGCTAAAAGAAAATCATGTTAGAAAGAAAAAATCATCGATGAAATCAAAATTTTTCTTTAAATCGATTAATTGATATATTTATACAAAAAAGGGGTTTTATTAGCTAGGTGTGGAATTTTAAAGTATTTATGAAGAGATAAACCCGAAAAATTTTGAAAAAATCAAATTTTTAACTAAATTTATTTTTTAATCTCCTCATCTGTTTGATGTCAAGCTGCGAAATGAAAATTGCATCTTAAAATTGTTTTATTTAATTGTAATTAAGTTTTTTCGGCTGGAAGTTGAAGAAATTTTCTGTTCTTTGAGTAGCCAGGTATAAAAATTTATTTGTAAATATCGCGTTACAGATGCCATAAGGGCGTAAAAAAATTATACACCCTTATGGCACCCGGGAACCATAAGGGTGTATAATAAAAATTCTATTTTTTGCATATTATCTGCACATTTCATGAAAAAATATGTCAGTTCCCAAAAGAAAAATTTTTTATACACCCTTATGGCTTTTCACCAGGACCTTTTGCCGGTATATTCCCTTATGGCAGTTATGGCATCTGAAACGCGACATAGCTTGAAGACATACTATACTTAATTGGTTCTTTTTTTATGATTCAGTTATCAGAACGAAAGAGGGCGTTCAATTTGTATAAAAAAATACTATCCGTAGGAAAATTTAAACAAGCTTTAAAATTGAATTGTAAATAAAATAAATTTCTTGTCATTTGTTTGTAATTAACTTATTAAAATTATTTTTTTAATTAATTTTATTAGTGTGCAGTAGATAATTATTTTTTTTCTATCGATGTTTGATATAAATTTATTAGAATAGAAAATAGTATTGGTTGTTAGTAAAAAATTGTTGTATATTTTCTGAACTTTACTTCGATCAATTCACGTTTGACACAAGCGCTTAAGGCTTGCAAATTTTATCAATTTTTCTTTATTGTCAAATTTAATTTGATTAATGTTAATAAATGATTTTTTTTTTTTAACAGTGTGGATTCTTTAAGAGGAATCGACCGAGTGACGTACCTGAAAGACAACCATTAAATCGTAATGGACATTTTCAACACGGTGATGATCATCTCTAATATTAACTTCTAGGTTGATAACTTGAAAAAGTTATTTATAAAGATTAAAAAATTGTACATAAGTACTGCAATGTGCCTTGACTTAACAGTCATTTATCACAAATATTAATATATATTATTAATTAATAGTAGCCATCATTCATATAAGCAATAATTACTTATTACAATTACTATTAAAATTGTTTTAAGACTATCATTTAAAATCGTGCCTTTTCTATGACCAATTTTTATTACATGATAATTATGGTTGAATTAACTGCCAATCGTACTTCTGCGGTAGTTTTTTACAAGTTTCTAGTCAAGAAACATTTCTCCACTTAAAAAAACAGTAAATATATAAGTAGATATATATATATATATATATATTTTGATTTATTAATTTTTTAAACTTTAACTACTTGTTAACTGCAGAAGTTTACGTTTTTTAAATTTTATTTAAACAATTGACATTGAATTTAATATTAAGATCTCTTTTTTGTAAATTTTTAACTGCCAGGTGCTGATTATTATTTTTTTTTTATGTTAAGTTTAATGTCAGTATATTTAATATTTAATTCATAGATATTAATGGGAAAATTTGGCTGCGTGTATAATTTTGTAAATTAATTCATTATAATAATAATAATAATAATAATTATTATTATTATTATTATTATTGTATTTTATTTATAATTTAATCCAATTAACTTGCAATAATTATTAATGAGTGATTATTTTTTAACACTCCATACGGAGTATAAATAACTTAATTTATTCATTAATTGTTTAATTAATAATTAGAACTGATGTGTAAATACAGACTAAGATTTTAATATTAAAACAAATAATAAGTAATCTATTTATTACATCATTTTGTATTGACTCATTGCCTCTCTTCCTTTGTTTAAAAATTTAAAAAAAAAATAGACATAATAGAATTATTTTATAAAAAAAAAAAAACATTTATTGAAAATTCACACATATAACATGTGATACAAGAGATTACAATTTGGATCAAAAAAATTTTTGGATGAGTCCAAAAATATATTCTTTGTGTATAAAAAGAAAAAAAATTACGTATATAAAAATATTGGAATAGTGTACAATTTTATGTTAAAATTACAGACTTTTTTTTTAAATGCGCGTGAATTTAAAAAATTGTATAATTTTTATATAAAAAATTGATGTAAAAACACAAAAGTTAAAAACACTTATGATAAGTTATAACATGTACATGATTCAGGTATTTACAATTATAAATTGTGAAAAAAAAAAATTGAGACCAAAAAAATACTATTTACAAGGATTTTGTTCACAGCGCAACAAATTGTACACTATTTTAAAACATCGACACATTTTATAGAACCGGAGTCTGAAATTCTTGTTCATTTTTTTGGAACAATTTAAATACAAATTACGTATGATGAATTCTGAGGTAAAATTGATTATAAAAAATATTTTTGATCAATAATATCAATAATAACAGTAATGTTTAAGTTTAAAAAAACCATAAAAAATAATTACTTCTATTTCAGACTGGTTGTATTATATGACTCCGGTTGTATGTAAATGTACCCGTTATACAACGACTGTGCATTCGCTTAAAAATAATCTCAAAATAATCTCTTAAAAATTCTCAATTAAAATCGACTTTGTGTAATATAATAAATAAAATATTAAATACCCGTAGAATCAGTTGTAAAAAATGAATAATTAATAACGAGTAGTTGTAAAAACAGACACGAAAGTCGACATTAAAATAGTTGTTAAATAAATTATACTAAATTTATTCTACTTCAGTTAAATTACTGGTAGATCAACTTTCCGGCACCTAGAATATTTAATATTTAATCATGAATAAATTATTTCAATAAATAAAATTATTTTAATGTCTAAATATGAAATTACCTTCCACTGAAGCTCATTTCCGACATCATACAATTTTTTCAGCGATTCTGTGATAGTTCCATTGCTTTCCAGTTCTTTGTACTTACGATATAGTTCCAGCGCTGCACGCGCATCTTCAGTGGAGTCGTGGGTGTCAGACTGAATCTTCTTACCCAAAAAGTGCCAGGTTAGGAACCGGAGGGAAACCATACGGCGATGAGGTAAATGGAACAATAATACAGTATCCACGATTTGATCAGGTGGTACCACTAAATTAATTACTCTGAAAAATAAATAACTTATATGATTAAGAGAATAAGGAAAATTTTGTATCCGGCGTATTTATATGATAAAATGAGTTTTTAATAGATTTTATAAAAATCTAACTATTGCAGCCGTCTTCATGGCGCAACTTTTGAAAATTCAGCCATTTTCTGACTCAGCTCGATAAACTGAGTCAGAAAATATCTTTCGTTCAAAAGTTTATAAATAATTCATAAAATTAAAAAAAAAAAAGTTTAAATATAATTTAATTAAAATTTCATCCGGTTCCAAAATTCTGATTAACTTGCAAACTATCGTTTCTAAGCAGTCACTTAAAATCTGGACATTGATAAATAACATCTCATAATCTTTAAAATTGTTTGATAAATATTCGAGACACTATTTACTTTACAAGAAAATTTTTTAAATAAAATTAGTTTTAAATTTATTATTGAATTTTTTTTTTTTTTAATCAATGAATTAAATTATATATTATTATTATTATTATTATTTTACAAAAAATAAATTTTCTTTATTTGAAAAATCTACTTCCATTTCGGCTGCCGAATGGCCTTTATTAAATTAAATTTAGTATCATTGGAAAGGTTTTGACCGTAATTTCTTTATTTATTTGTTTTATTTTATAAATGTAAATATGGTTACATGTCAAAAACTAATTTATTTAAATAAGAGAAGAGCTCATTTCCGACATCATACAATTTTTTCAGCGATTCTGTGATAGTTCCATTGCTTTCCAGTTCTTTGTACTTACGATATAGTTCCAGCGCTGCACGCGCATCTTCAGTGGAGTCGTGGGTGTCAGACTGAATCTTCTTACCCAAAAAGTGCCAGGTTAGGAACCGGAGGGAAACCATACGGCGATGAGGTAAATGGAACAATAATACAGTATCCACGATTTGATCAGGTGGTACCACTAAATTAATTACTCTGAAAAATAAATAACTTATATGATTAAGAGAATAAGGAAAATTTTGTATCCGGCGTATTTATATGATAAAATGAGTTTTTAATAGATTTTATAAAAATCTAACTATTGCAGCCGTCTTCATGGCGCAACTTTTGAAAATTCAGCCATTTTCTGACTCAGCTCGATAAACTGAGTCAGAAAATATCTTTCGTTCAAAAGTTTATAAATAATTCATAAAATTAAAAAAAAAAAAGTTTAAATATAATTTAATTAAAATTTCATCCGGTTCCAAAATTCTGATTAACTTGCAAACTATCGTTTCTAAGCAGTCACTTAAAATCTGGACATTGATAAATAACATCTCATAATCTTTAAAATTGTTTGATAAATATTCGAGACACTATTTACTTTACAAGAAAATTTTTTAAATAAAATTAGTTTTAAATTTATTATTGAATTTTTTTTTTTTTTTTAATCAATGAATTAAATTATATATTATTATTATTATTATTATTTTACAAAAAATAAATTTTCTTTATTTGAAAAATCTACTTCCATTTCGGCTGCCGAATGGCCTTTATTAAATTAAATTTAGTATCATTGGAAAGGTTTTGACCGTAATTTCTTTATTTATTTGTTTTATTTTATAAATGTAAATATGGTTACATGTCAAAAACTAATTTATTTAAATAAGAGAAGGGTCAGTTTTTCAATCTAAGATAAAATTTTATCCAGGATAAAATTATTATTACCAGTATATTTATATATATGAAATATATAAATATATTTTATCATTGGGATAAATTTTATCCTGGATTGAAAAACTGGCCCTATTTTTCAAATTTATTTAAAACTACCCAAACTATGTATATTGTGATTAATAATATAAAAAAATCATTAAACAAAAATTTTCTTATTCATAATCCGTAAATCTCGGCAGTCAGATAATGACTGCAAGTTGTTAGTAGTTAATAATTAAATATATACTTCTTTTAGGTTATGTATAAAATCAATGCTTGCCTAAAATCATTCTTCAATCCATGCCCAACGAATATGATACCGTTATCGACAAGGAATCTCAACTTCTGATAAGTCGACTTGAGAGTTGTCAAGTGCTTGCTGCTGAAATTAGCGTCTAAATCACCAGGTTGGATACCGCTGAATTTAGTTAGGTAGTCGACGACTTGTTCTTGCGTACTAATATAATCATCGATGAATGGTGTGCCTTCTAGAGGTCCTTGACTGTTTGATAAATTCAAAATAATTATTTACTCTTATTACTTTTTACAGTTCTACAGTATTCATTTGTTGAGAAGGAATTACTTACCCGCGGATACAAGTAATACGTGCAACAGACATGTGGCTTGGTTTAATAGTCGACATTTTGCCATCGCTTCTTATTTCAGATTCTTTTTGATTTAAAGTAACAAACTCTGCGTCAATTCCTACTAAATCACCTGTAATTAATAATAATTTAGTGATTATTATTATTATTATTATTATATTTAAGTTGTTGATTCAATTAATGTTAATAATTAAAAATTTTTGATAATAATTATTGATAGTTAAATTTTTAAAAATATCCCAAGGTAAAATTTTTTTAATCTTATCTGAATATTTAATTATTTATAATTTTAATTAACTAACTATGAAATTTTTCTAAGTCATCATTTTGATAGTTTGTTATTATTATTATTTTTATAGCAATAATAATAATAATAATAATAATAATAATAATTTCTAAATAGTTCTTCAATTATGAAATTAATTTGAAAAAAGTGTGTTCCCTATATATACCTTGGTTAGAAATTTCTGGCAGCGAGAAGGCGTAGCCACCTAGTGGTGAAACCAGAAACTAACATTAATTTTTTTTTATTTAGAGCAAGACAAGAATTCTTGAATCAAGACAAAGTTCTTATTATTATTATTATTTATTAAACCAGAAAAAATTACAGACCATCAATACAACTTGTGACGTTATAAATATAATTACTGAAAAACAAATACAGACCTAAATACAAGTGCAAAAGCATGTCTTAGACGTTATAAACGATATTTTTCTTCGAAAAGATGGTTCAACCATGGTCGTTATGAGCGATTTGTCGTTATAGGCGATGTCGTTATAAACAGTTTTAAGCTTGAAGGTTTTATATTGCATTAAGACGGGACCTTGAAATTTCGTCGTTATACCCGGTTCGTCGTTGTAAGCGATGTCGCTGTAAACGGTTTTGACTGTAAGTCATTTATGAATGCCACCAGGAATCGAATCTCGATTTTCCAGATTTAAATAAAAAAACTTTTACATCAAGCTAAGATATTTTTCGAGTAATAAATTTTTTTTTTAATAAAAATTTCATTTTATATTTCTCCAAATATACAATATTTTTCATTGTTCCTATTTATTATTAATAAAAAATTGATTATAATTAATGTCATTAATAAATGTAAAAGTAGGCATTTTTTAATTTTGAATTTAAGAAGAAATAAATTTAAAAAAAAATTTATTGCATTCACTAAGAATAAATATGATATGATAATATAAATAAATAAATAAATAAATAAGAATATGATAATAATAATAATAAAAAGTTTGGAAAATCTAAATTTTCACTAACTCTGTTTATATATTTTTTTTATCTATGGCAGCCTAAGATGTAAATTTTTTAGCTTCGACAGTACACATTTTATTATTTTATAATCAAACGAATAATGATAGAGTGGTGGTCTTTTAATCAGTTTGTCACAATTAATTTATGGACATATTGAAATAAAATTTAAAAGAACTAGTTTTGTTTTTCGAAAGTTATGGTGATTACAAAAATAGTGTTACATGAACTTTACAGGATTTTTTCTGAAAAATTCATTTTTTATCTAAAGTGTGGGTTGGACCAGTGGTTTATTGTTTAGAAAAATGACCATTGATGTTTTCTTTTATTGTAGTACGAAGGTCGACCGACTTTAACCACTGTATTATTATTTATTTAAATAAAACTCTGACGGAATTCAATTTTTTCATTTTTAGGCAAGAGTAGAGCATACCTACGCTCGCGCTTAAAGCATGCCATTGTTGGAAAAAAAAAAAAAAAAATATAATATTTATGTTCTAATAAATAAATATCGCCGGGAATCGAACCCTGATTTTCAAGATTTGAATAAAAAGACGTTTACTTCACGCTAAGACACTTCTTAAACAATGCAGCTTTTTTTTTATAAAAATTTCATTTTACATTTTTTTAAATTTCAATTTTTTATCATTCTCATTAATTATTCATTAAAAATTAATTATGATTACAATATTAATGAATATAAAAGTTAAATTTTTAATTTTTTAATCCAAGAAGAAATGAATTTTGAAAAAATAATTCATTAAGAAGAATAATAATAACAATAATATTACCTTTATTAGGCATTTCATCAGAAGTAAGGGGAGTAAAAGTAATTCCCCGAGTGCCACCACTCCTTGCAATACATTTGTCTTCTCCAAAAACATCACACGTCAACGGCGAAACAAACGGTACCGATTCAATAGCACTGACCGCGGTATAATGAAGCACACATGGAACCTTCCAGTCCAAGTTGAACCAAACAGCTTCTTGAGGAGTGACTGCTGTAATGCTGAAATCATTAAACAGATACCATTGCGCTACTGCACTTCCCGTGGATCTTTCATGGTAATTAGGACCAACACGAATCAAAGTCACTACATGCTTTCGGTCTTCGCTGCTTTTATCGTCTATGTAACAGACCACAGCTGTTAAAATGTACTGAATTTTTTCCGTGTGTTCTACGGGCTGTTGTGGACCTTCTTCACTCGGGTTTTCATTTGAATTGGGATCAGAAGTTTCTGTTTTAGTTTCGTTTTCCAAGTCAGCTTGCTTGTCATTATCCAGTGACTCTTTCCTCTTGGAATATTTTGGATCTTCAGGTACTGAGTGGTCACTCAGGCCGTTTTCTACCACAGGCTTGCTGGCTGGACGGGCTGGAGGTATTTCGTCGAGTTTGTTCACGTCTAACTCGCCTTTTTCGTTCAATGACACTTCTATACAGTGCGGAATCCAAGAGTGAGAGTAGTAAAGGTGGCTTGGGGGTACCGTTATCTGAATTGGGGTAGTAGAAGGTGTTGATGGTGACGATTGTGTTACTTCTGTAAAAAATTATTAATTTTTAGGTCTAGTTTCTATTCCGTACTTCTAAATTCATCTACATTAGGTCGTCGCAAAAAAGCAGACTATTTTTTTTTCTTCAAGTTTTTTGAGAAAATTTTTTAGTTTGCCATGTTTTAAAATACCTTCAAAAATCAGCAAAACTAAAATTTTTAAGGGCTTTCTATCAATCGGTAATTTTCACAAATTTTTCTACATATTTTTATTATAATTGAAATATATTAAAAATAAACAAGAGATACATAAAGGTGGTACAAAAAAAAACGGCTTTATTTTTTTAGTTTTCTATAAAAATATGTTAGTTTGAGAAATTTGTCCCAATAATTAGTAGGAAAAAAATTTTTTAGGGTCTATCAAGATTCTTAAAAGTCGAAATTTTTATTTATAGAAGTCGCTAAAGATTTTTCAAACTTTCTTCAGATGCTGGATGAATATGTAATTAAATTACAGTAGTAATAATTATTTTGTCAGGCTTTTATTTATTTATTTGGTGGTTTATTTATATTGTTTAGTGTATTAATTAATATAGTCGTGAAAAATTAAATTAATTGTTGAGTATGTCAAATTGATAGAAACATTTTATAACTCTACTTTGAAAGTTTTAAAAATCTTGAGCGAGCCCTAAAAAATTTTTTATCGAGCTGATTTTTGACGAAAGCTCTTAAGGTAGTTGGGCCCAAAAAGCAATTATTCAAGAAATCTCCCAAATTTCGTATCGAAGTATTTAAATACATAATATACACACTGTTAAAATTTAGACGATTTACCACGTTTAACTGAAGATAATTGCAATTGAAAATGACATTTTTACACAGGCGGTATGGAAAAGAGAGAGAAAACCACGAAGTTTTATTATTTTTGTATTGAAAAAATTTTAAGAATTTTACGAAAAACTAATATTACTTAGATTATTAATACATGTATAATTACCCTACAAAATTCTAGAATTCCCTACCACATAGTTTTTGATAAACTAGTAAAGCAAACAAATAAAGTCATGCGTGGAAGTAAATGAGCAATAGCCCGTAAGAGAGGCGACACTAGCGAGTGACAAAGACAGCAGTAGCATAAACTATAGGTTGAGAAAGAACTACCTTAAAACATTATAAACTAACAAATTTTCATAATCAACTCGAAGAAAAAAAATAGCCGGTTTTTTGCGTCACCTTGATATATACTCTGGTAAGATTTTTTTGAAAACGAGAGCCGCCGGCCACCTAGCAGAGAAACCAAGAACTAACTTATTAATATTGTTTAATTTAATCTTACCGGCATCTTTACCAATATGTCGAAATCTGCATCCGGCGCGTATACAATTCAATCCATATCGACACATTTTCACAGAACTAGGAACCGGGCTCGAAGACGGGCTACTATCTTTACCATTCATTACTTTTTGTACAATAATATTCATCTGTGTCTGCCAAAAGTCTTTTTCCTGTCAAAAAATGATAAAATGTAATTCTAAAAGTCATCAAAACAAAAAAAGTAAAAAAATTGAAGCTATTCACAACATTTTTACGCTATGCAAAATTAAATTAAATTACCTGTTGAGAATCCAATCCGCAATTCAATACCAATATTTGCGGTAATTTCGTTATTTGTCTTGATTGCAATGTGGGACTGAATTTTTGACAACCTTCACACCACGCGGGTGTTACTTTTTCCGGTTTTAAACTCCGTGTTAATATTTTAGTAAATGGTATTTCTTCATCTAAAAAAATATAAAAAAATTATAATTTCTTCTTTTAAAAAAAATTATTATTGTAATTATAAATGAAGTAATTCCTTACTAGGACTGGTGTTCTCAGGATAAATTAGATTAGACAGCAGCATGATTGAATTTTTGTAAGCTTCCCGATTACACTTAAGACAACGATGAACATGAATCTGCTCAGCACCAAAAATCCGACTGATGTCCGTCTCTTCTTCCCTTGCGTCTTCTTCCTTTTTATTGGTGTTTTCTAATGAAAAAAAAAAAAGGAAAAGTATAAACAAAATTGGTGTTAAAATATAATGTGCGATTATACTACGGGTATACTTGATAGGTTTACTAATTACTAAGTGTTGTGTTGTTGGAAGTCAAAACTGATGTAAAAAAAAATCATTGGATTAACGAAAAAAATAAAAATAAATAGTGTTCGATGCAAAGGTACACATTAAAAGTGTTTACCTTTCGCGGCGATCCACATATATTTACCATCCTCGTCTTGTTTTCTTTTCTTCTTTTTGTCAGACTCGGTAGTCTTGTAACGCGAGCCTAGATCCTGTAAAATACTAGGGAAATCTTGTTCATTGTAAACAAAAGGAGCGTATTTCGTACCGGATTTTAATCGGGCTGCTTCTTCCTCTTCTTGCTGACGCTTTCGGGTATCGTAGATTTCATAGTGCATTTGGTGAAGAATAAATCTGTTCCAACTCTGTAGTAAAAATTTATGCTATCAACTCACTGATTATTATTATTATTGTTATTATTATTATTGTCATTATAATGAAATTTCATTATGTATAAACTTAATAGATAATCCTTTTGTTGAGAGGCAAGGTTCATAGCACTAATATATATTCTCGAATGTTCCAGAATGTATTTGCATGAACTGATGACCATTGTCCATTTAGCTATAGTAGTTAGTTCCTACCAGTACACCACCCTAAACGGACGTGTATCTTGTACTTATATATTGTAACCTTAACTTGTAATAATATACTTAACGCTTATATAACCACGAATACATCTATTGTATATTAATAACTCACCAGTCCTAATCATCAGGTTATGGGCCCAGATACCCAGATAACCCAGTAACAAACTGGTTATTAATAAATAAAGGAATTAATTAGAAGCACCTGAAAAACGCGCGGGAAGCATCGAGAAGTTTCGATAGCGTGGAATTCGTCATTGTGTGACACTAGGTGTAGGAGCTCGAACAATTTGGCGGGAAAGCCGTTGTTTGCTGTAAGTAGGGTAAAAGTTGATAGTGTCAATTTGTGGTTGTTAAGTGATCAGTAAAAATGGCTTTTTCAACTAAAATAGATCCTCTTACCAGGGAGAATTACAGATCGTGGAAAACACAGATGAAAGCTATTCTCATGAGTCATGAAACGTGGGAGTTTGTCATTGGTGAAAAAACCAAACCAACGTCAGGACAAGAAGAAATTGCAGCGTGGATCAAAAAAGACAAAAAGGCGATGGCAGATCTTTTGATAGCGTTGGGGACAGACGAAGCAGCAGCGTATGATGATTTGGAGACGTCGAAGGAAATCTGGGATAAGATCAAGGCGACATATGAATATAAATCTGGAGAACCGGCGTGGAAAGCGTACCTGTTGAAAAAGCTGACTTTGTCGAAGATGACAGAGGGGGATGATGTGAGGAAACACATCACCGAGTTTATCGAGACAGTAACAAGACTGCGAGAGATCAAACTGGAGATACCTAATGAGATGTTGGTGATCTTGTTGTTGAACAGCTTACCAGAAAGTTATTCAGTATTTAAGATATCGATAGAAACACAGAAGGAGTTACCATCACTGGACAAGCTCAGGGTCAAAATTCTGGAATACCAGGAGGGACATGCAGAACAACATGTTAAACCAGCACAAGGAGTAATGTACTCGAGGTATAACCAGAGGAAACAACGTGGACAACATGGCGGAAAGCCAAAGGCGTTGAGTTCTCGGGATGAGAATTTTCGGCGGGAAGTCGAATGTTTCAAGTGTCATAAGAGGGGGCACATTGCAAAGAACTGCCCAGAAAGAAATAAAAGACTGTATAACAGTGCGAGAAATACTAATGAGTCATCTTTTTTAGTTTTTTAGTGAGGCTTCGTCACCAGCGTACTAAGCATATAGATGTTAGACATCACTTTGTAAAAAATGAGTATGCATGTAGAGTGATAGATGTGAGTAACATAGGCATTGTAAATAGTGTGAATAGCTTGGATTACTGTGCACGCACTATGTACTTTGAGAGAGGATAATGAGGAGCAAGGTTCATAGCGCTAGTATATTCCCGAATGTTCCAAAATGTATTAGTATGTACTGATGACGATTGTCCATTTAACTATAGTAGTTAGTTCATGTTCATACCAGTACACCATCCTAAACGGACGTGTATCTTGTACTTATATATTGTAACTTTAATTTGTAATATACTTAACATTTATAACCACGAATATATCTATTATTTATTAATAACCCACCAGTCCTTATCATCAGCTGTTAACACTCGTGTGTCAGCACACACTCTCTGCTCGTTGCGCTAACACACCACTAGCCAAAAACCTCCTCCACTCATTGATAGAGTTAAATTTACTGTCAACGAATGACGTTGCAATTTTTTCAATTAATCTTTATAACAAAAACATATTTTTTCATTTTTTGCACATTCTTCGTCAATAGCAGGAAACTTAAAATAGTACTATTCTTTGTTAAATAAAATAAAAACTTTCATTTCTCATAAGACTTGATGTTTGACCCTAAAACTTTTAACGATCAATATTTTTTAGTAGTTCTCTTGAGTTTTTCAAAAATTTAGTGGGCTTATTATGTTAGTATAATTCACTAATATATCAAATTTGAGCTAATTCTGAACGGTAAATCTCTAATCGCAGATACTATCTTAAAATTTAACATGATATTTCAGTTTTCAAGTTAAGTAATGAATTAAAAGAAATCTAGCAGCAAAAAACTCCGTCTAAGAAATGAACTATATAATAATAATAATATTATTATTATTATTATTATTATTGTAATTTTTATAATAATAAATCTAAAATAAATTACCTGGACTAGACGGATGAGGCTAGTCTTTTTTCGAGCTTCAGGATGCAAATCGCTGAGTATAAGTCCTAGAGCTGATGCTTCTGGTACAGTACGAAAAGCTCGAAGGAAATTAGCTGCCTGACACGGTGAACCTTTGGAGATATCAAGCATATGGAATAAAAATCCTAGTTCACATGATAAACAGAATTCTTTTTGACATGCGTGAGACATCACTGCTACTCTTATTGGCTCGCAGTAATATAATAACTAAAATAAATTTTTTGTTATATTTTAATATTACATTATTTGTTAATAAAAAATAAATCAAAAAATTAATAAAACTTACTTGTAACATAGCATTACAATAACTATTAGGTAAAGTAGCTTCCAATCCCGAAAAACTAGTCAAATTATACTGATCAAAATCAAATTCATCGTACCCAAGTCTTGAGTACTTGACTTCTATTTTCCGGTAACGTTTTGGAATGGCAATGAAAGTATTGTCTTCATTTTTAGCCCTCGGTTCACCAGAAAACAGCTTTGTTACGATTCCATGTCGTTTTTCTAAATTATATGGTACCTATAAATCCAAGAAAAAAAAGAAAAAGAAAAAATGAGTTAGGTATTAATAAACTACAACACAAATTCAATTACTAAAAAAAAAAATGACTAATAAAAAAATGTTTGAAAAAGGAGACCTGCAGCTATTATTAAAATTCAACTTAAATTTTCAACCGTTTATTCCAAAAATTACAACTTATACATTAGTAATAAATTTAATAATTAATTATAAATGATAAGTCTCTATAATTAATTATTTAAATATACTTTGGTAATGATTAACAGCCATAGAAATGTCTTAATGTGCTACAATATACTTCTTTTAATAAAATAGATAAATATTTATCATATGCAATAAGTGAAAGAGGAATTATAAAAAATATTGAGGTAAGTTTTTAGAAATTGTGAATTGTGTAGAGATAAGATTTGTAATTTTTTCTCACTTGATTGCGCCGGAATGCCTGGGGGTTCGGTGCGTACCCGATTGTTCCTTGCATTTTCATAGTTCGCAATATTTCTGGATCTATTGCTGGCGTTTTTCTACGCAAATTGATTTATATTTTGCTCATGGTTCTAATAAAGTAAAAAAAAAAAATAAAAATACATACCGATATGTTTTTCTTAAAAATTGCTCTGGCCAATCACTGGCTAGTGAGTGATCTCCGTACATCATTGGCACTGTGCTTAATGATGTCATTTGATCGTCGATTGACATTGATTCTAATGTCTCGACGGGATCAGCAAATTCTGTGAGTCTTTAAGGAATAAAAATAATTAATTAATTAATTAATAATAATAATAATAATAATAATAAAGATTGAATTCTATGAGCTTAAAGAAAATGAAATTCCCTCTGAAATGATTACCCATACCGCATCACTAATGCCAAAAGCGTGTATCTCAAAATGTACGCTTTTTTGGCTTTGCTGAACCAAAAGGGCATAAGATAGAAGACCCAGTTATTGACACCGGCCTAGTTGTTTGACACTTGCAATTTTATTCTAATTAAAAAATTAAATGTTCTCAAAAAACCAATTTTCTTAAAATTTATAATTAAAAAATTATATTTATTAATTTATTAGAGTTGATTTGTTTTTTTTTTTTTTTTTAATTAGAATAAAATTACATGTGTCAATAACTAGGCCAGTGTCAATAACTGGGTCTTTTACCGTATAAAAAAAATTTTTTTCTCTAATCAAATGGAGAATGTGTGAAAATAAAAATTTAGTTGAAAAACGCAAAAAAAAATTTTTTTCGACATACACCCTTTTGGCTTTCAGAAAAAAAAATTTTTTTAACCAAAAGAGCGTATATGAAAAAATAGTTAAAATAGCTTTTAAGGACTTCAAAACGCCGAGATATAACCAATAAATAAATTTTGTAAGTTAGATTGAATACACTACCACAGCTAAATTTTTTGAAATTTTCAATTTTTCTAACAAGAAGTTGAAAATTTTATTAAAATTTTTTCAATGAATTTTTACAAAAAAACGAAAAATTTAAAAAAATTGGAACATTTTAGTGTTTTCAGTTTTAAAAACAATTATCATCTATCCAATTATCATTATTATTATTGTGATTAATGTTGCAAGAAATTTGATATTTTATTGATCAATAAAAAAGAAATGTACCTAGAAAATGTATTGAATTGAGGATTGGGCGCATTAGTAGCCATCAAATGTATAGAACCAGCAGCATCGCCAAAACCTAGACATTTAGACGTCGGTGATACGTCAAAAGATAGTGTCATTGCACCTCCAGTCGCTACCTAGTAATTAATCATGATTAGTATTTTAATAATTAAAAAAAAATTAATTAGTTAATAACTACGGATACTAACTTGGTAAAGACAGGTAAGTGATGGCTGGACGTCAGCATAAATAGTATCCAATAATTGCATCTGTCCCAAGGGTGATACAACAGCTAAGCGACTGGAGTAACTAGGGAGAAATTTCAATAAAAACGGATACACTAAAGTCGTTACTGGTGTCAAGGCTCGTAATTGTCGTAGATCGTAAACCATCAAGAATCTATCCGCTGACAATCCTTGACGGCTGAAAAAGTCATGATAGTTTCATCGATGTAGTCCGTATAATTCCTTGAAAATTATAGTGAAAATGATTACCTGTTACTGAACCCACAAGTTACTAAATAATTCCCTTGAACGTCAAAGTCACTCAAAGAACCACTATGAGTTTCGAGAGTATGCTCAATTGTCAGAGAGTTAGGGTCCCGTAAATCAATCCGACCTACAGGATTACCAGCGCAAATAAATTTTCCATGCTGACGCAATATCGCACACCCGTTTTCACCTACATGGTAAAATCCAGTTTCTTTTCCTTGGGTCAAGTTAAAGTCTATTATTTTTTCCTGATGACCACCCATTAGTAATCGCGATCCACATTGTAACATGCATTGCATATCTATCATATTTTGTGACCTGAAATTCATTAATATAATATAATAAATTTTAACTTTTAGTTTTTGATGAAAAGTCACTATCACTTTAAATACAAGAAAAAATGATATTGAAATTAAGAGACATTTGATAATTAAAAAAATTTTTTTTTTCAATTACTAAATTATGAAAAAAAAATTTTTTTTAATTTTATACGTAGAAATTGTAATAACATAAATGCAATTTTTTTAAAAATAATTTTCTGGAGCTAGAATTAATTTTTTTTTTTTTAAGTTATACTTCTTTTGGCGCGTTAGGCAAAAATGATGAGGGTAAATTTTTACGATGCGCGCGCACACCGTCACGAAAAACCGACATGATGAAGTTAGCTATAAGTCAATATTTTAGTTTTTCTAAAAAGGTACCAACAAAGTAAAAAGGACATCTACGTATGTTTGCGTGAGAACTGACAACTGTATTCACAATATATTTATTTATTTAAGTGTTTCTGAACCTACCACACGTGTTTTGTATCAGTCCGAATAAAATCCTATATACTAAAATTGATGGTAGAATGAAGTTAGCTTAGTATCGAAAACATGGACCCTGAATCCTTATTGGTTAAGATTAAGGCGCGCGCGTAGCGCGCTATTCAAATTTCCAGTATATAAAAATATACATAAATATATATTTTCTCAAAAAACATTATAATATATTATAATAGTTTTTACATATTCCTTTGAATACGTTTATAGAATTTGGGGTTAGTTGACGGTATATATTATTTATGTACATCATAAACTAAAATAAATTAATAATAGATACAAATAATAATAATATTTAATTCCGAAAAAATTAAATTATTATAAATTTTTTTTTTTTTTTTTTTCAAGTAAAATCCAAAAACTGTCGAGTGTTATAATAAAAAATATGTAAACTTACGTATGAGTAAATAATGGAATTCCTCGGCGTAATTGTCCTCTGAGAGCAGTTTGTGTTAAACAAAGAATTCCTTCGTCTATGGGATGAATATGACGGACTTCTTGGGTTGCATGTACTTGAAACGATGTATATTTTTGTAAATTTGCTCCATAGTACGACGTTACGTGACCCTACAAGATTTTATTAATTTATATAAAAAATTTCATTATCAAATTTTAAGAATTTTTGTAACACAAAAATTATGATTAAAAAAATTGACATGTAGAAATTTTAAAAAATTAAAAATGCAATTTTGTAAGAATAATTTTTCGGAACCTAATTTATTTGTAAAAAACAATTTAATAATGATCAAATGACTGCTAACTTTAATATCATTTAATTTCAGTATCATAAAAATAATTTTTATTAATGTAATTATTTAATTTTAAAATAGATATCTAAAATATTTTATCACCGTCGAAAAAATTTTTTTCATTACGAAAAAATTATAAATAACAATGATACTGAAATCAGCAAAATTTTGACAATTTTTTCCATCAATTAAATCAGAATTAAAAAAATCTTTATAAAAAATTGCACTTATTATTTTTTTAAATTTTTACATGTGGAATTTTTCTTTTAATTTTTTTTAACAAAAAAAGTTGTCATATGTTTTTAAATTTGAGTATCATGAATAAAAACGTACTCCTTGATTTCCCATCCACATAAGTTCCTCGACGGTGTCAAAAGTGACAGTAGAGACTCCAAACCTGTCACCACCATCAGCAAGAAGAGTGTGAGTCTCACGAAACTCGGCTCCGTCGCACTCTTCACCATATTGCTCAGTTTGAGGTAAATATTCTTCTGGCAATTCGTAGTTCGACTCTTCCCCTAATGAAAGAAGATAACAAAAGTAAATAAATAAACAATAAATTAAAATAGTACTTAGTACTTAGCGATGGCTAATAAGTTTAAGAAAATAGTAAATAAACAGAACACTTACACAATAGATTTTGATCAGCAACTTCTGCATCTGCATCATAGTGTGTTAACAATGAGTAATCCATAGTATATTAACTTTTTTATTTAAAAACATTTACACTCCAGTGGGTTTTCGTTCGAGGATAAACAAACAAATAAATAGCAAACACGTATAAGATAATGGTATATATAAACAACTATTATTAAAACTTGCAGTGGTGCCTATAGTGTTATTATGTCTGGTTATAGTTATATGTATGTGAATAGAGGTTAGTCGCGCCTAGGCAACAATTGGCTACTGTTGGCAAGGTATGACACTGTAACTAACTATACCTACAATTGCGCGCGCGCTTTAATAAAAACAATTTAAAAAATTTTTCTTATAATAAATTGAATTATATAAAAATCAAATGTAATTAATAATTTTATAAATATTTACAGCAAAAAAATTAAAATTTATTTAATTATATAATTTTTTTAACAGAGAGTACTTACATATATAAATGTCATGATACTAAAATTAGCAGACATCTAGCGTTTCTTGAAATCTTTATAACAAATCAATTGTTATAAAAAAAAAAATAAAATAAAACTAAGTTTAATTGTCAATTAAAAATACAAAAATTTTATGTCCCTGAAATCAAAAGGCACTTGAAAAAAAATTTTTTTTTTAAAAGAAATTAATGCTACAAAACTTTTTTTTTAATATTTTAATTTAAAAAAAAAGTTGTCTTCCGGATTTTTTATAGCTAAAATTTCATGCCTATTTCTTTTCTTTTTAATACTCAGATAAAAATATTTATTATAAACAATTTCATTTTTAACTTCCCGCTAAGAAAATTAAAAATTTTCAAAAATAGGAAAGTTATTGTTTTTACCCCATTTTTTGAAAATTGGGTTTTCATTAGATCTAGACGTTTTGAGGTCCTAGGAAGCTTCCCTGACTATTCCAGCGATGGTCCATTCGAAAGGGCTTGACCTAACTTAGATTTTGAATACTATACTATTTGGACCGATACGGATCGGTAGATTTTGAAAAATCTAAAAAAAAAACTATGTAAAAAAATTTTTTGGTATTACTTTTAAACGCCTTTACCGCTCTTGACATCAAAAAACCACGTCGATCACTGCCAAGCCGGTGAAAATCGGTTGATTATTCGTTCGTGAGTTATCGTTGACTAAAAAAATCGAAAAAAGTGATTATTTTGAATTACACTGGAATTTCCGGTCTGATGAATTTGTGATCAAAAGTATATTATAGAATTTGAAAAATTGCATCGAATGCTGTCAACCATGTAACAATCGGATAATTTTTTCAGAAGTTATTGCGGTTTGAAAATTCCAAAAATAGGATTTTATTAAAGTGCTACCGGACTTTTGAACTCGAAAAGCTCAAAAACTTAAAACAGCTAACTCATTGAGCTTGGAGAGCTTAAAATAACACATCAATTATATTTTTGAACTCGAAAAGCTCAAAAATATCATTAGTGCAATTTTAAGCGGTTAGATATAGAACAAGCGGGAAGTTGCAGGGATGGTCTTTAGGGTCAACCGTTTTCCTAATTTTTTTTTTTCATTGTATAATACCAAAGGTTTTAGATAAATTGATATCTTAAAAATTTTATAAGTCAATAAATCAAATGATTAAATATTTTAAAAATTAAGCTGTCAAAAAGTGATTAGAAATAAATATAAAAAAATTTTTAATTGATTAAATTTTATATTAGACTTTAAGATAACTATTAATAGTTAAATTTTTTAATTAGAATAAAAAATTTTATTCTATACTATGCATAAATTTTTTAATGATATATACACAAAAATTTTCTAAGTTGTAGGGATAAATATAAGAATAAAAAATCAAATCAATTATGTTTAAATAACTAAAATATTTTATTATTTACACTAAAAAATTTTAATCTAAATTATGTTAATAAATTTACAATATTATTCATATACATTCATACATATACATACAATTATTTACTCAAAAGTTTTAAGTCTTTGTCATTCAAATAATTAAAAATATTTCTTATAACTAAATCTGGTAAATCTATATAAAAAATATTGTACAATTCTGCTGCATTTTTCAGCAGTTCCTTTCTTTCAACTGCTCTTTTCATTTTTTCAATTATAATGCTACCATACACTCGAAATTCAGTTAATATTTCGTCTTCGTTAAAACAAAAGTTTGAATGTCTTAATCCTACAGATAATCTATGTACATTTTTAACTACTACATCAAAATAATTAAAATTAGTGTCACTTATTTTTCTGGTTTTCAATTCAATTATTTCCTTCTCGCATTTCTCATCGAACGATTTGAAATGCTTACTATCTACAGCTTTTGAATTCTTTTCATTCACAAATAAACCTGCTGCGGATAACTTAATAATGTGATCCTCGATCATTTTTAATATTTCCAAAGACTGATCCTCTGTTCGACGATTAAGAGTCTGGAAAATATTTATGTTCATAGCGACATCAAGTAAAGTTGAATTATTCTTGTTAACCACATTAACACTCATCCCACAGTCCAGTAAATATCGTAAAATATTTTTACCGCCTAACACAACAACTTGATGAGCTAAGGTATCACCGTGCTGATCAGAAATGTCGAAAATATTGTCACAATTTTTAACAAAAAGCTTAACAATTTCTACATTATCTTGGTTCACAGCTTCATTGAACTCAAAAGTGTATTCCTTGTCCTTGATAATCTTGAATTTCGCTCCAAACTTCTCCAGAATTTGGAGAATCTCAATATTGCTGATACCTAATACAGCCAATTGTAGAGAAGAGCGTAGTTGGTTGGATTCTTGATCGATGATGGCATTGTGCTTCAATAGCAATTCAATCACTGGAATATTTTTTAATAAAATTGCCATATTTAAAGGAGACCAGTTGCAGTACCCCAATGGTAATTTAAGTTTATAAGGTGCCAAGTTAACGTCGGCTCCTGACTTCACTAGAAACTCGGTGATGTCAAAGGTACCACTTTCAATGGCTTGGTGAAGTGGTGGCAGAGTTTCATAGAAGCTTGGCATGATGTTGATGTCAGCTCCGGACGATACTAACTTCTTCACGACGTCAAGCTTCTTTTCCTTGATCGCTACGTGGAGCGCCGTCCCCAAAAATTTAGTGCTGATGTTCAAATCAACGTGATTTTCCAATAAAATATCAATGAGTTCGTCGCATGAGTTCACGATTGCAAACTGAAGAACACTTATTTGTTTGTACTTAGCACAAGAAAATATTGAGTTAACACTCAAATCTCCGGATTTCACTAACTTTTGGATCTCTTTTAAATCACAAACGTTCACTGCCATTTTTGTATTTGAGTAATTGAATAATACACAAATGTACTTTACAAAAGATTGGTCTTGAATTTCAAGATTTTTGCACTTTGAATTCTGTCGTAAGAATGATTTGAGTTCTTGAAGCAATTTAGAAAGTAAACTTTGTCTGCTCCCTTCTTCGAAAAATTTTTAAGGGTCTTATCCCCTCTTTCAGTCTACCAGCGCTTGCCATTGGTTCTTCTACTTTTGTAGGGTCGGAGGAAATAGAAGAGGGGTCCTGGGTCTAAGAGATCCTAAGCCAGGTCATATTTAGCGAATTTTGTTAGATCATTTAAATGATCCCTTGACTAATTGATTTTTCCTTAACAAGTTTCCAAGAACTCCTGAGATTTTAAGTGAAGGTATTTATTCAGATCCAAGAAGGAAACAATGACTCTTTGAATTTATTGTCAAAAATAATACAATAATACTCTTTTGTAACAAGATAATAAAATTTTACTACCTAGGTATGAAAAAAAGACTGAAAATTTTACTTAAGTTGATTTTTGTCTTATTTATAAAAGCAAAAAAAATCACATTATCTTTAATGCTGTAATAAATATTTATAAATGAGTATTTAAATTAAGAGATTATAGCCTACTGTAATATATGTGTGCTCAAAAATTTTTTTCTGCATTAAATTTATTGATTTGGGAAGTAAAGGGATCGTTTAAGCGAACTCGGTGCTGATTTAATATTTTAATTTATTAGTACTTAAATATTATACGTGTGGAAATTTACAGACTCGGTAGAAGTCTGGCGCCAAGTACCGTTCAAACGCCAGCCTACCGATTTACAGACTCGGTAGAAGTCTGGTACGGAAACCGGCGCAATGGCAATTACAACCGCGCAATTAGCCGCGACTCAGGCACGTACCGGTGCTGATACTCAATCGGCACCACTACCCTCAAAAATCTACCAAAAATTAAAAAATCGTACATTACCTATGATTAATAAAAATTAGTTTTTCAGTAAAGTTCTCCGAAGAAGATGTCTTGGTGCAGAGTTTATTACCCTTGAATAATTGTTTTTATCTGATCTCCAGACTTATTTACATAAAAAAGATTTTTTTTTATTAATCACTTTAACTTAATTTTGAATCATCCAAAAAAATTAAGTTCCTACTTTTTAATATGGTTTTATGTTAAAGCGTGTTTTTTTGAACGATTACTTATTCTTTAATTTTTTATTTTATAAATATTGTATTTTTTTTTTGTTTTCTTTAATGAGAGATGTCCATATTGAGAGATTTCCTAATTTTCTTGTCCATAATTAGAGATGTTCATTTGTAAAGCTTTTCTATATTCAGAATTGTTCATTCATGTATATGTCAAATAACCTTGATGTCTTTTATTCGAATTGTCTGAATTTAGGTTTGTCATTATTTTTGAATTCCCTTTGTTTCTTCTGTTTATATTTCCATTTTTAAAAAATTTAAATTGCTTTAATGGACTATTTTCTAATTTTAGGCCTTTTCAATTTTAATTTTGTATAATGATATGATCTAATATTTTAATTAAAATCTTTATATTTAGCTATAGTTTTTTGATATTGTTTATTTTTAAGACTGTAATTATCAGGAGACTGATATTTTTCTTTTAATTGAAGTATCAAATTTATTTGAAATATTTTATTTGTATATTTTTGAATATCCAAATTATTTCTCTGGTAATTTACCATAAAGGAATTTTTTATTTTTAATTATCTCTATGTATAGTACTTTTTCTTTGGTTAAAGTTCTATAATTATGTTTGTCTGAGCTTACAATTATTTATTTTATGTAAATTTTCTTCATAGCTTCGTTTATTTTTTTTTATTTTCCGAACATATTATTCATTGAAATTTTTAGTGAGTGATGTCCAAATTGGGAATTTTTCATTTTACTCGAATCACTGCCAAGTTGGGTTTGCTATCGAATCAAATGAATGGTTCATTCAAGTAAAATTCATGAACAAAATACATTAACCTCAAAGCTCAACTCATCATTTTTAGAAAAAAATTATACCTGAGTACAGCAATACTAATTACTTCGGTAAGCACTCAGGTATAGACTTATAGGTAGCATTAGGGCAAAAGTAATATTCATTTTATTTTATTCTGCCTGTGCAGTAATGACCCTCAATTCACATTACCGTAGATCACAGAATGATTAGGAGTTGTGAATTTTATACCTACCACTTCAAAAACTTGACCTGAACGAAACAGAGACGAGTAAGTATGACTCAAAGTGACTGTTGAATAAAACTCTTGAGTAAAACTGTTGAACAAAACTGTATCCGAATGAAACGTTTTATTCAAATCGTCAGTCACTCAATTTAGACACGAGCATTTCCGCTAGATGGCGACATTAAAAATTACGAAAAAGGATTGTTCATTATAAACGGTAATTACGGGGAGTATGTAATGCAAAATTTATTACAAGGAAAAAACAATATGTCTTATAAAATTACATATATGTTTATAAGAAATTTTTCGACAACTCTTAAAAAAGTACTTAGACAACTGAGATAAATGTAAAAGAACTCGAAATCTTAAAATTTGAAAAAATATCAGAGAATAGAAAAATTGTTCTAGAAAAAAATATCAATTTGTTTATAACAATTTCATACTAGAAATAAAATTAAAAATATCATAGTGGTAGTGCCGACATCAAGCAATTATAAGGATAAGAACAGATTTAAAACGAAATAAAAAAAATCCGCGTCACTCTGAGACCAATAGTTTACGGAATATTTAGTTTGTTAGTGCAGAACTTTCTTGACGGTTTTGTTAACGGTTATTGTTAATGGTGACTGGAAGTCTCAAGCACAATTCTGATATTACATCTCGTTTCTCAGTTGTGAGTGCTCCAATGGACTCATGGGCACTTCTTCAGTTCTCGTCAGGTAATGGTCATGAACGGATGGGCTAAGTACATCCCTTAAACTTGGACATACCTGCAAAACTAAATTACTACCCAGTAATTTCGTTGTAGTTGAATCAAATGTTCAACGGCAAAAATTAGTGCGAACAATTAATAATTAAAATTAGTGAAAAAAATAATTATTTACCCCGCGAAAACCGAGGTAATAATAACAAAATGATTCTCAAAAATGTAAAGTGTAGTATAAACTTCTTATAACTTTTGAACAGCTCGACCGATCGGATCGAGATAGGTGGCGATCTAAAGATTATTATTGCCATTAGATTTTGTGAAAATTTAAATCGATTTGGTTGGCTAGATTTTGAGCAATCTCAAAAATAAAAAAACTTAAACTGTTTTTTTGGAATAACTTTATAACGGTTTTACCGATCAATCCCAAACACTAATTAGCTCTTAAACTCAAAAACCACGTCGATCGCCACAGACTCGGTCAAAATCGGTTGATTCGTTCGTGAGATATCGTTGTCAAAAAAAATTGTAAAAAATGTTTTTTTTTTTCTTTTCAGAATTTCTATGAAATTTTTAGTCTGAGCTGTTCGCGCTCTAAGATTTTTCGAAGAACTCAAAAAACTGAATTGATTGGCCGTAAACCGCGAGAAAAACGGTTGATTTATTCAACAGTTATTGTAGTTAGAAAACTCAAAAAATAGTATTTTGTGAAACTTCTATCAGACTTTTGAGCTCGAAGAGCTCAAAGCATAGAACAACCATCTCTTTGAGCTCAAAATAACATAAAAATTATATTTTTGAGCTCAAAGAGTTGTAAGTATGGCCTTTAGGGTTAACCGTTTTTCTAATTTTTTTCTAGATATTCATCAATACCTTGAAAACTAAGCAAGATATAAGAAAATATTATTTCTAATTGTCATCTTATTTAATCGTAAGAACTGTACAATCTCAATATCTATAATTTTTTCAGAATTTTTAAAATAATTCA
This sequence comes from Cotesia congregata, assembly GCA_905319865.3. NCBI lineage: Eukaryota > Metazoa > Arthropoda > Insecta > Hymenoptera > Braconidae > Cotesia > Cotesia congregata. The sequence goes on from CAJNRD030001114.1 coordinate 7,189,248, forward strand.
TTCATCAATAAAATCAAAAACATTATCAGATGTCTCTAAATTTCATCATCATAAAATTTGAAGAACTTTTTTTTAGGTACTTAATTTTAAGAATATTTTTATCGAAATATTTATCAAAAAACTTTGTATGTATCCAAAAAACTAGTCTTGTTGAAAATTAAGTACAGTGTATGAGCTCATTAATAGTACGACTCGCCACCTAAAAATACAATAAAAATTATTTGGTGAGAAATAACTTTTAAAGTGATACTGAAATCAACAAACATCTGTACAATTTTTGGTTTTATTTAAAAACTAGGTTAGTGTAGAAAAGATATTTTAGAAAAATTCCACTTATAATTCTTAAAAATTTCTACGCATAAATTTTTTTTATTAATAAAAATACTAAAAATTGTCAAATGTCTGTTTTTCCAGTATCATCTTTCAAAAAAAAATTTTTTTTTTTAATAAAAATTAAAGAAAAATTCAATATCTTACATTTTTAACATTATTATCTTCATCATTAGTTAAATTCCTCAGTAAACTTTCCAACTGCCTGTCCCAGATCTGCTTAAAAGCCTTCGACCTCAGCCTTCCCAAAAGTCTTATCAACGTGCAAGTTCTTGACTTCAAAACAACTTGTCTGTGTGTCAATAATTTACTCAATTGTTCAATAGTTTCACCTGCAATTTAACCCATTATCAAACAACTATTTCAAGAACAAATTAAATAATTAAAAAAATTATATCCTACTAGCAACCTGTAGTCTTTATGTGACTGCCGAGATTTACGGATTATGAACAAAAAAACTTGGGTTTCCTGATTATTGATATTATTAATCACACTATACATAGTTTGGGTAATTTTAAATAAATTTTAAAAATAATAGTGCTATTACAGGATTAATTTCAAATAATTTAATGGACAAATGTAATAGAACAAATTTATAGAACCAATAAACTATTAAAAACTTCTTCAAAAACGTAACATAAAAATTGTTTTTTTTTTTTTCCAAATTTACCAAGTCACAGATGCAAAATTGAAAGAAAAATGGAAAAAAAAATTTGTTTTCTTTATAAAAAAAATTGTGACCTTTTCGGAGCAAAAATCTTGCTCCTTTAATTTTTTCAAAAATTTAATCGAGTGAGAAAAAAAAACGGTTAGCTGGATCAAATTGAAATTTCGTAGGGTTTTTGTGGGTATATTGAATTGTAAAAGGCACACTTAACATTAGTGGTTTCCGCGATATTTTTGATTAGGCGCTTGACTTTCCAAAAAACCGTGAAAAGCCCTTTTTTGATTGCTTTTTCAAATTCATGTAATGATTGAAAACAATTTTTTTTTTTAAAAATTAATAGCCAATCCTTGTAGAGAATTTACTCAAACTTTTGAAACCATCCTTGAATTTTCTGTGCGATCATTGGTTGCTGAGATATTGATAATCAAAGGTAGAATGATCTTTTCCCATTCAAACACCGATATCTCAGCGAGAAATGCTCGTATCAAGATTTTTAAAAAACCAAATCAAAGCCGAATATACAAGTTATCCGGTCCATATAGAGGTTAAATCAAAAAAATGTTTTCCAATTCCGTAGATTAAAAAAAAAAAAAAACAAGAAAATTTCGAAAATTTTTTTTTCGGTGGTTTTCTTAAGATTACTCGAAAAAAAATTTCAAAAAAAAATTTTTCAAACTCAAATCTTGAAACTAGACAGAGCTACAATTTGCTTTTTTTTTTCTTTTCTGTACGACCATTTTTCTACAAGTTACGGCCTTTTGAAAATTTATTTATTTATTTATTTATATGAAAAAACGCCACTCGGCAATTATACAATTATACAAAGTATTTACATATAAAAGTGTAAAGTGATATAAAGAACTAATATCTACATAAGATAATTCAGAATCCACTTAAATAAATTTAAAAAAAAGAAAAAGAAAAATAGAGGAATATTTCAACATAGTTACTATTGTCTCCAAAAATTTGGATTTTTTTCTTGCTCCCTTAATTTTTGTGAGAAGTGTAGTCACAAAATTTTCCTTACTCTCTCAATTATTTAAATTATAAACGATTATTACTGAAAAAAATAGCAAAACCAATTTATGATAAAGATATACACGTTGCAAAATTTTTCTTAGTCTCTTAATTATATAAATTAATTTTTGGCGTATAACTGTATTCAAATTTACAAAACAAAATAAATAAATAAACAAATTATTTTTATCGCGCAATTTGAATCTATTTAGAACTACTTCGAAAACTTATCATAATAAATGAACTATTTTAGCAAAGCATATAAAACATTGAAAAGGCACAATTTCAGGTCTCGACCTTTCCAATGATACTAAATTAAATTTAAAAAACTCATTTTATCATATGTATAAATACGAAGGATACAAAATTTTCCTTACTCTCTAATTATCTAGATTAAATAATAAAAAAAAATAATATTTTATAAAATATGATTTAATAATTACTTACTGCGTTGTCCAAAAACGACTTTTTCAACCAACTCAACATTTCCCGGCAGTGATCTCAAAGTATTATTGAGAATCGCCAGCAAATCAGCAACAATTCTAACTTTTCTTCTCTCTAAAGTCAGCATCTCTCTGAGTAGGTTCACTCCAATTATATCCACAGCTTGACAAAATTGGTCCAGGAACTTCTGATCGCTATGAACCAGGCGACAGAGAACCAACATCGAAGACTCTAGTGCTTGCAGCTGTTCTGGCGAAAGCATTGAAGCCGTCTTTATACTCCCGCAGTCTCTCCTTGTCAGTTCTTCGTGGTCTTCAGCCTGAGTTGCTTGTAGCCGCTCCAAGATTATATTCATCGCACAAACCAAGTTCGGAACGACTTTTACATCGTAGTAGACCCGCTGGATCCTGGTCAATTCCTCGGGAGAGATCGAGCAGACAAAGGGAAGAGACAGTAAGCAAGCGATGTATTCAACAACTTGACTGCTAGCTGATGAATTTCTCAGAGGAGAAACAAAAATAGAAACACAGTTTTCTTCAACGAGAGAAGTGATTTCTCCCTCGATTATTTCTTCGATCGACTGCTGGAGGAACGCCAACCATTCGTCATTTTCTATGTGCTGATCCACTGCTCGCGCGTCCCAATCAGGAAGTTTTTTTGGACTCTGGTCACTTGTCTCGCAATTTTTATTGTCAAAGTCAGGTTTTTCATATCCTGTTGGAAACAAATATTAGAGGATGATAAATTCAAATGTCCATACCTTCGCGTTTGCGCTTAAATTAAGGTATGCAAAATCCAAAAAACTATAAAGAAGAAACGTTCAAAAATTCACAATTGCATTTTTTTATATTTATCTTTTTGTAATAAGAAAATTATAATAAATTTAATCATTAACAAACTTTAAAAAAAAAGTCAGCCGTCTGATACAATTATACTAATTAATCCTTCAATTTAAAAAAAATTTACCTTATAAATTTAACTTTTTCTCAATGCGTCTACTTTTATAAATTTCAAAAAAAATTTTTGACTGTTAAAAAAAAAATTTAATAAATTTTATCCCCGACGAAAATTTCTTTTTCTCATAATTGCTCCAATTAATTTTTGTTTATTCTTAAACATAAATTCTCTATATTCTTGATTTTCTTGAAAAAATTATAATTTTGACAATTATCCAGTAACTTACCAGTAAAATCATACAGACTGTTGATATTCTCGTTTCCCAATTGCTGGCTCATACACGCGCTGTCAGTGCAATTTATCTCGGCAGCTTGATTTGCTGACAACAAATCACTTTGAAGAGAAGCTCTGAGGCTTAAATTACTAAGCAGAACGTCAACACTCGCTGTAGATCCCGAACTGGTTCCATTTTGCCGAGAATTGTAAGCATCAGCAGAGACAAAAGGGTGAAATCTATTCACTAAAGGATAAATTGGCTGGGAAACACATCCTTGGTGATTGTTATCTAATGTGCGTGATTTATTAATAGCTCGCATGGACAAGTGTTCAAATTGCAGTTGCTTCGCGTGAGCTTCTGAACTAGACAAAGGCGCGGTGAATGACGTTGGACTGTCTATTATCAGGATCCGGTTTTTCACGAAAGGATGTTCCAGTAAGTCTGGCCAGGTCAGACGTTGTGATGGAATTTTTTCTAGTAATCCCTAAAAATGTCAAATTTATCAATTATTATTACTATTATTATTAAATGAAAAATTAAAATTGATGAATTAGGGTAAATTAACCAAATATTGATTAGGCAGCACAATAACTTAATTAAAAAAAAAAACCTAGTAATTTAATTTTAATTTCAGTACGTAATTATCAATTTTTAATTATACTTGAAACTTTCGCATGCACACAAATATATGCAGTTGTTATAATAAAAAAAAATCTGGAAAACGGTTGATCCTAAAGGCCATTCCTGCAACTTCTTGCTAATTCCATATCTAAATGCTCAAAATTGCACTTATGACGTTTTTGAACTCTTCGAGCTCAAAGATATAACTTATATGTTATTTCGAACTCTCCGAGCTCAAAAAGTTCTGGTTCAAAGGTTCTGGGTTCGAATCCCAGTCCGAGCTATCTAATAATTTTTTTTTTTTTTTTTTCTCGCATATTCTATACACTCACATTAAGATGATCCTCTCCACAATCCTTTCTCAATCCTTTCCTACCAATTATCCTGTTACGTAAATGTTGGAACGCTTCACGTAATAATTATCCGTAACTTCTATTCTTTCCCGCTTCACAGCATTATTTATATTTGTTAGCTGTTCTAAGCTTTTGAGCTCTTCGAATGTATTATTAAAATAATTGAATATCGAAGATTAATTATCAATTATTTTTGTTATAAAAACCATATTAATAATTGAAATAATACTATGATGAACAATTGAGGAGTTAAGTTTCAAAACGGTATCTTTTCATTTTTGATTGATCGAGACAAAAAACTGGTTCTCTTCAATTATAAATATTTTTATTGAACTTTTTTAATTTAGCTATAAAGTGCTATCGATTATGAAGCTACAATTCGATTTTCATTTAGAAATCTTTATAATTCTCGAAGTAATTAATATTTAAAAGTTCAAAAAACTGTTCTTTTAAAATACGAAAAGATACCTTTTTGAAAATCAGCTCCTCAATTAGTGTTGCAAATTATCGAATGTATCTATTATTAGTATGGATTCGGCTATTGATTTCAATATGAGTAATGAAGATAATGTTGTATCAGAATACAGAACAGCTAATAACAATACTGAAATTATAAACTTGTTAGTGAATAGATTACCTAATGTCGAAACTATTATAGATTAAAAATAAAAATTATTTATAAGTCTAGTAAGCATAACTCTACTGGTCAGTATTTGGAACATAGACGGTCAAAATTTAGTAAGTAATGGTCAATATTCGGAGCACTCGGCTGTAAAATTAATTATTACAATTTACTGTTTATTATTATGTACTTTACAAACAAAAGTATCATAGTTTGTAAGTTGAAACTATAAAAAAATTTGACGATTTTTTTATAATTAAATCATTAAAAATGATTATTCTTGGTCTGGATGGATTCTTGAAAATATTTTTTTATAAATCAATTAATCCTTTAAATTAAAATATATGAAAGTCTTGAAGTTAATCATCTACTAGGAAAGTCGAAAATCGCAAAAAACAGGCCACGATTCGGTATTGGTTAAAATTTAGGCGCGCGCGTAGCGCGCTTTTCAACTTTCTAGTTTGTTATAAAATTCATAATAATTATGAGATGTCTATTTTATTTATTAATTTACTTCTTAATAATTTTTTATTTAATACCTGTAAGAAACTTTGACATTTAGCAGAAATAAATTCCGGCCATTTTATAGATTCAAAGCGAATCAGTCCAACCAAATGAAGGATTGAAGTTGTCTGAAACGGAGGAGTACCAACAATCATCTCATAAGCGATGCAACCAAGAGACCACAGATCAGCATTGTGGTCATAAGGGTACTCTTCTATCAATTCTGGCGCCATGTAAAGAGGAGTTCCTTTTATTGATGTCAGAACGTGAGTTCTTGTGCTCATTATCCGAGCGAAGCCAAAGTCACATAGTTTCGCTGTGCCATTTGCTTCCAGAAGGACATTCTGAGGTTTCAGATCTCTAATTTTGACAAAGAATTATTTTTTACAAAATTTAAAACATTTAAATGATGTTAAAATCAACAGACAGCTGGTAATTTTTTATTTTTATTCAACAAATAAATTAGTATTAAGAAAATATGTAAAAAAAAAAATTGCACTAATAGTTATTTAAAATTTCGGCAAGTGAAATTTTTTTATAATAATTTGTCTGATGAAAAAAATTTTATAATTCATCAGATTTTTGCTGATTTGAGTATTATTATTTATTGTAAGTTAAATTAAAATTAAGCTGCAACTACCTATGTAACACTCGATTAGAGTGCAAATAATAAAGCGCCGACACGAGATCGCAGATAACCTTTTGAGCGCGATCTTCAGTAAACCTTCCCGTTTTACCCAAGATTTCATAAAGTTCTTTGTCAGCGTACTCTGTTACTACAACTATTTCATCAACAGTTTCAAAAGAGTCTATCATCCGGACAATATTCGGGTGACTCAAGTACCTCTGGATCTCACATTCTTGACGCAGACTTTTCAGTTCTTTACAAGAACGTCCTCGCTAAAGAATAAAAATAATAAAATATGATACTGAAATCAACATAGATCTGTGATTTTTTTATTTTTGTTATGTACAAACAAATTATAAAAAAATTATTTTTTAAAAATTTGCATTTGTATTTTTTTTATGACATTAAAGTGAGCAGTCATTTTAGTATTTTTTTAATTTATTTAGCAAACAAATCTGTTCCAAAAAATTATTTAAAAAAAATTGCATTTTTAATTTTTAAAAATTTTTACATGTCAATTATTTTTTCTAATTTTTTGCCATAATTTACTTGTTATAAAATTCTTAAAAATATTCAATATTCTATGCTAAATTAATTTTTTTATTAAAATTTTTTCATTATAAATGACAATTAAGTTAGCCAACATTAAAAAATTTTTAGAATTTTTTTATATAGAAAAAATAATTGCAAAAAAATAAAAAAAAATTTCATTTATAAAAAACTTGAAAAACTGTAAGTGCAATTTTTTAAAAATATTTTTTTGTTCTAATTTAATTATTGAAAAAAAAAATCAAAAAATTAAAAGCGTCGGCTAACTTTAGTATTATTCATTATAACTGAGTTGTTATAAAAAATTTAAAATTATTTATTGTAAATTATTGTAAATTTAAAAAATGTTACAAAAAATTCACAAACGTCTATTTAAGTCACTATCATTAAGTCATAAATAGTATATATAAACAATTAATAATAATAGTTTATTTACCTTTCGTATTCTTTTGACAGCAACTATTTCATCATTAGCTCGTTTTTTCGCCTTGAATACTTGCCCGAATGAGCCTTCACCAATTTGACTGAGTAAGTCATAATTTTCCATATTTAATTATTTAATTAATTTTCTTCATTTTTCACTTCCTAAATTTCTACATAAATTCATATACTTCCACTTATTTTTTGTTTATTTACATTTACATACAATTACTTTGATCAACATACTCTCACATAACCTTTAAATATTTAAAAACTCTTTTGTCCGTCAGCTGTCAAAAATAAATTTTTTTAATTTAGTTAAAAATAAAACCGCAAGATCGCGCTAGTGTTCAATTTTCATCTCGCGACATGAAATCACAAAAAAAATTTTCTGTTCTAAAATATATACTTGTAAATCGTCTTAACCTTAAATCAGTTGGTAAATAATAATAAAAATATTTATTCAATTAAAATAAAAAAAAATTATATTTAAATGTCAAGTATTTAAAAAAAATACTCCATTTTTGACAGCTGTCAAAATAAATTTAAAAACACGTGTAAGTAAGTTCAATAATATTAAAAAAAGAATACAATGAAAAAATTTATATTATAATTATTAATTGATGATTGTTGGTTATTTTCAGTTAGTTTTTATTTTCTGTGACATAAAAAATGAGTTATCAAAGAGGCGGAGGAAACAAACCGCGAGGTTTCGGATTCACGAGCTTTCAAATGGGCTCAAAGCGATCTGGAGTTAATATCCCGCCACCCGCGTCAATAAACACCTCGTCGTCGTTGAGCAAGCAAGGCTATCACACGATGAACTCTATTACGGAGAATGCGCTGTCAGCGTGCTGGGGCATGCCCAAAAAAAGGACCAAGACCGAAGATGAGTACTTTGAAGATGATGATGAGACACCAGCGAGTACTCTAGAGTACATTCCAGCTCCAGGTTCACCGACTTATGAGCTGATGAACCAGAAGTCCAAGAAGAATGACAGTGACAGTGAGGAAGATCCTCTGGATGCTTTCATGGCTGGGATTGATGCTGAAGTTCAAAGGAATAATAAAGCTGCGTTGGCTTCCACGGCAGAAGATTCCGAAAAGCAAGACAAATCTCATAAGGGAGTTAGGCAGGATATTGATGAGGAAGACAATGAAGAAAGTTACTACAGGTATGAAGAAATAATTGTTTTTGTTTTAAGTAATAAATACGATGATAGAAGAATTTATTAAATGTTGATGAATTCATTTATTTCAAAACAATTAATTCATTTATCAAATCTTAACAACCTGTAGTCACTATGTGACTGCCGAGATTTATGGATTATGAATGACTTGGATTATGAAAGACCCCATTACTGACACTTTCTTTGATTTTAGTACTTATTCAATTAATAAAATTATTAATTTCAATAATGAATATATTATTTATAATCTTTAAAGACCTTTAGATCCAAAAAATTTTCAATTTTTATTCCCAGTAGAACATTTTTTAATTGGAAGAAAAAGTGCCACTAATAGGGGTTAAAGGTGCCACTAATGGGGTCTTTTACCTTACATAGTTTAGATAATTTTCAATAAATTTTGAAAAAAAACTAGTGCCATAACAGGATCAATTACAAATAATTTAATGGGCAAATGTGACGGAACAAATTTATAGAACCAACAAGCCATTCAAAACTTCTTCAAAAACTTAACATAAAAAATTGACTATTACTGAAAAATATATAAAACCGTAAAAAGTGTACAAATTCTTATCAAGAACTTTCTGATGATGCCGAATTCAACTATAAAAATTCCTTTAAAAATAATATTATCCTAGTCAAAAAATTTTTCTTCTTCTCTCAATTATTTAAATCATAAACGATTATTACGGAAAAAATATCAAAACCAATTTACGATATATATATACCCGTTACAAAATTTTTCTTAGTCTCTTAATTATATAAATTAATTTTTAACATATAACCACATTAATGTTTACAAAACAAAGTAAATAAATAAAGAAATGACGTTTATCACGCAATTTGAATCTATTTCTATTTAGAACTAAGTACTTCTAAAACTTATCATAATAACTTAATTATTGCTGAAAAACATATGAAACATTTAAAAAGCACAAATTTCGGTCAAAACCTTTCCAATGATACTAAATTAAATTTACAAAACTTTTTTTATCATACAATTACGCCGTAGACAAAATTTTCCTTATTCTCTTAATTATATAGATAACTAAATATTTTTTTGACTATTAATAAAAATTTATTGAATCATTTAACGCTAAAAAATCATTTATTAAAACTTAATACTGCTTAATAAATATCAAAAAATATTTTTTTACGAGTACATAAACAATAAATATTTATCAATAATTTTGAAACCCTTTAGGTATATGGAAGAAAATCCAACAGCGGGATTGCAGCAAGAAGAGTCTGACACGGAGATTGAGTATGACGAGGATGGAAATCCTCTAGCCCCACCAAGAAAAAAGGAGATTGATCCTCTACCGCCGATTGATCATTCAGAAATCGAGTATGAACCTTTCGAAAAGAATTTCTACAATGTCCATGAGGACATTGCGTGCTTAACAAAGAGCCAGGTTGATGAATTAAGAAAGACTCTGGGGATCAGAGTATCTGGAGCAGCTGCGCCGAAACCGGTCGCCAGTTTTGGACACTTTGGGTTCGATGATGCGCTGATAAAAGCTATCAGGAAGAATGAGTACACCCAGCCGACTCCAATTCAAGCTCAGGCAATTCCAACCGCGTTGAGTGGTAGAGATTTGATCGGTATTGCCAAAACAGGTAGTGGTAAAACCGCGGCTTTTATTTGGCCGATGCTGGTGCACATTATGGACCAGAGAGAGCTTAAAGAAGGAGATGGTCCTATTGGATTAATTTTAGCGCCTACACGTGAATTATCACAACAGGTAATTTTGTTGTTTTTACTTTTTTTTTTTTAATTTGTTTCGAAATTATACGTAATTAAAAGGGCAAAAAAGTTTGAAATCTAAATTCTGGTTTTAATACTGAAGATGTGAAAAAATCATTAGAAATCATTTTTGTAGAAAATTTTATTTTTTATAAAAATGGTCCTTGTCAGTTTCACCGTATTTCTCATCAAATTCCTTTAAAATAAAACATTATCTAGTGATTAATCGAAAGAACTATTAAATATCTATTTTTAACATAAAATCGGACTAAGAAAAACCAAAGATCGATTTTTAATTAAAATTATAGTCCTAAATTGTTCACAAAAATATAATATATTTTAAAATATCGCGTGTGAAAAGGTGAAAGAGCGCATAAAAAAATTTAAATTTTAATACAAAATGTTGACAAATAGTATCACAAGGCAAGTTAGATCCAAAAAAAGGTTTACAGTACAAAGCTCAATTATTATAAAAAGGAGCAAAACAAAATCAATTGGTTAGTTTTGCAGTTACTCAGAATCTGAATATAAAATTCATACGACTAAAATTTTTTTTATCTATGTCATATTTTCTTATCTAAAAATTCGTTAAAAATTAAATAATGAAAAAAATGAAAATATCAACTTTTCATAAAAATTATAAAAAAACCGAAATTTACTAATTTTTTCTTTAATCATTGTTTTAGATTATGGGTACGCCATAAATCAGAATAATTTTTTTAATTATTCATTTTTTGATTTTTTGTAATTTTTCTAAAAATGTTTCTAATTTCAATTTTTAAAGAGCGTATATTTAGAATACACGTCTTTGACTGCATTTATTTATTCAATTTTTAGGCTTAAGGCAAGCATTTTAATAAATTGCTCAGAAAAAAATTACGCGTCCTTTTAAATTTTGGCATGCGATGTAGTTACAAATGTAAGTGTAACTTTAATAATTCTTTTCTGGTTGAGACTAAATTTTTCGTGCATATACTTAAATATATCTATATGACAAAAATAAAATTATAAAAAACTAATTTTTCAAAAATTTCAAGTGCGTAGAATCCCTTAAGATTTTTTATATGATTATTTAATTAAAAAATTTTAAAATAAAGAAAAAGTACCAAGAATCCAATAACATTAGTTGAAATATTGATTATTATTTTTTTCTAGATCTTCCATGAAGCCAAAAAATTCGGCAAGATTTACAACATCCAAGTGTGTTGCTGCTACGGAGGAGGAAGTAAGTGGGAACAAAGTCAAGCTCTAGCTAATGGAGCTGAAATTGTAGTCGCTACTCCGGGAAGAATGATTGATTTGGTTAAAATGAAGGCTACAAGTCTTAGTCGGGTTACTTTTTTGGTACTCGATGAAGCTGATAGAATGTTTGATATGGGTTTTGGTAAGTTTTTTTTCAAATTTTTTTTTTTTTTATACAATCATCAGCTGAATTAGCATTTTTTTTTTTTTTTTTTTTTTCATTTATTAACTAAATAATTTAATTTACAGAACCACAAGTAAGGTCAATTTGTAATCACGTAAGACCAGATAGACAGACGCTGATGTTCAGTGCAACCTTCAAAAAACGAATTGAGAAATTAGCGCGTGACGTGCTAACAGACCCGGTGAAAATAGTCCACGGTGATGTGGGAGAAGCTAACACAGACGTAACACAGCACGTGATAGTTTTCAACAACAACCCGACTGGCAAGTGGACCTGGTTGCTGCAGAACATTGTCGAGTTTCTGAGCGCCGGAAGTCTGTTGATATTCGTAACTAAAAAACTCAACGCCGAAGAGCTCTCTAATAATTTAAAGTTGAAGGAACACGAGGTGATGCTGCTGCATGGAGACATGGACCAGGTTGAGAGGAATAAAGTAATTACTGCATTTAAGAAGAAGGAAGTGAGTATTCTGGTGGCGACTGACGTTGCAGCACGTGGTCTGGATATTCCTCACATCAGAACGGTGGTTAATTATGACATCGCGAGGGATATTGACACTCACACTCATCGGATTGGAAGAACTGGGCGTGCTGGAGAAAAGGGTACTGCTTATACGCTAGTCTCTGAGAAGGACAAAGAGTTTGCTGGGCATTTAGTCAGAAATTTAGAAGGTGCTGATCAAGAAGTTCCCAAGAGTTTGATGGATCTTGCGATGCAGAGCTCCTGGTTCCGTAAGTCCAGATTCAAAGGTGGAAAAGGAAAGAGTTTGAATGTTGGTGGTGCTGGATTAGGATTTAGAGGTAGACCTACTTCGTCGAATCAGGTATTTTATATATTGTTGATAATTTTTTTTTTTTACTGCTTAAGACAAAAATTTTTAAATGTAAATTTTTATGATTATGAATTTTTGCTACTGCTAGATTGTTTAAATTTTTAAATTAATTGAAACTTAACAACTGTAAAAAAAATCAAAAATAGCACCGAAAGAATTTAAAAAAATTCCCAAGTTAATTTTTTTATGTTATTAAGGATGTATGAGCGTGACAACAATTTTCGATTTAAGTCCCCAAAATTTTTTCAAAGATAGATTTATACCCAAAGAAATTGCTCTATAATTCACTATTCCCCCACTCCCTCACTCATACATCCTTAATTTTGCAGTGAGAAAATTGATAAGAGATTTTAGAGAACGTTATTTAATTTTTCATAATTAAAAAAAAATTTTATTTTTATCAAAAGTTGTATTTTATAAAATAATTAAAAAAAATTTTTTTATTTTTTCAAATATCATTTTAATTATTTCTTCTTAATGAATAAAATAAATAATTTTTTTGTTAATTCAGTTCTTCTTAAATTTAAAGCTACACGGAAAAAAGTAAACTGTAATAAATAATAGTCGATTTATACTAAGTAATGATCAACTGCTAAAAATTACCATTTCAAACAGTAAAATCGTGATTTTACTATTCACTATATAATATTTATTATTTAAACGCTACAATTTATTCTTCACATGGAAGAAAATACTATTTCAAACAGTAATATTCGCTATGTGAATGTCGAAAATGTTAAAGTATAAAAATTAAGAATTGACTTTGATATTTATCATTTCGTAACTAAAAAATGATCGTATGATATGTAAAAAGTATAAAATGAAGTTACTAAATTATTAATACAAGCAACGTCAATATTTACAAAGTAAAATGGTAAATTTTAAATGAAACTATAATTATTGATTAGCTTGGACTGGTAAAATGTATATTTTAAAAGTAGAATTTTTACTGTTTCAAATGTTAAATTCTCCGAAAGTGAGACCCCCTTCTCCTCATAATATGGACTATTAAGATGATTAATATTTTTAAGATGAGAGAGTCGTTATTTACTATAGTGACAGCTACTAATCACTTATTTTCGATATTAAATTATAAATTGTCGCTTTTACACTTTCTACATTAAGTTCTGTAATATTTATATTTTTGCCACCCCGATGTCCGCTGTACTGTTTGAAACTATAAAAATTAACCGGAATCTGAGTGAATTTTACAGTTTACTTTTTTCCGTGTAAAACTTTCTACTTTTTATATTCATCAATATTATAATGGATTTTTTTATTAATAGGAACAGTAAAAGATTGATAAATTAATATTTAAAGAAAAATAAAATCTAATTTTTATTGAAAACAATAAGAGCACTCGAAAAGTGCTTTAGCGTAGGGTAAAAGTGTTTGTAGATTGATTGTAAGAAGACGGTGTTTGATTCCTGGCTATATTCAAAAGAGACTTTCCTATTTTTTTTTTTTTTTTTTCAAACAAATAATTATTATTATAATTATTATTATTGCTAATAAATAAATTATTTATAGAGTGGAGGATCAAGTGCATCGGTGCCGAAGGACATAAGTGAAGTTGTTAAAAAATTAGAACGACATGGTCCTTGTAGCGATCGATTATCTGCAATGAAAGCCGCTTTTAAAAGTCAATACAATACACAAGTAATGATTATCTCTATTTATTTGTTGGTGTTCTAATATTTAATTTAGTTAAAATAAAAAAAACTAATATTATTTCGCTAATTCAATGTAAAAAATAAATCAATAATATAATTTATTTTAAAGTTTCGAGCGTCTTCGGATCACACGTGGGAACAAACGATTCAGCCACCTTCCGTGGTGATGCCACCACCACCTCCTCCGCCAGGGCCTGGTTCCGGATCTGAAGAGTCTAAAAATCAAACGTCTGAGAAAAGCGATCGTAAACGTGTGAGGAAGAGTCGATGGGAGTAATTATGTTAATATAATAAATTAAGTGATTAATCAATTATACATAATTCTTTCTTTTAAATATTATTGACACAACCATCTGTTTTTTATTTTAATGTGGAAGAAATATCTAATTAATAAATATAAAGTAATTAATAATACGATTTGTATAAGTATATTTTTTTATTGTTAGTCTCATATATCTACAGTTGAAAAACAGCATCCAGTAATTAATTTAATAGAGAAAAAATCATTTTATTTTTCTAGTAAATAAATTAGGGCACCGCTGAATTTCTAGTTTTGATTAACAAAAAATATTACATACATATTTTTATTCAAAAATTTTATTAAAATTAGTGTAAATTCAAGTCTTTTAAATTCATTTATTTCTTTAATAATTATCCAAAAATATAAAATTTTTAAATGAATTATTCTAAAGGGTACACTATAAAAAATAAAAAATAAAAATTTTATTATTTTTCCATTTTGTCAACAAAAAAATTTTTTTTTTTTTTATAATAAGTTCCATTTTTATAATACAATTTTTTAAATAGTTTTATTGTTAAGAAAAAATTGTTATTTTCTTCACTGAATTGTTTTCTATAAATTTTTAAATTAATGATAACTTAATGATTGTAAAAAAAAACTTTAAAAATTGCATTGAAAAAAATTTTTGATAAAACGAAAAAATAACAAAAATTTTTTTTTCTAAATTTAAATAAAAATTTCTCACAGTGTATATACTCGTAAAAAAATAGGAACATTGTAATTAATAATTCCTTAGAGTAAGAAAACTTGTTACCTATTTGTCTACGGATCAATATCTTAAGTAAAGTCGTTTGTAATTTAATAATAATTAACAGTAACATGATTTTAATATTAATCAGATAGCAATCAAGTTGATGGTGACAGACAATTTACGAGATTAAATTAACGCTGCATTTAATAACTTTTTTTTTAAAATATAAATTACTGAGATTAAAATCTCAATATACATATTATATTGCATTGTATAAGTTGATCTGCATATTTAATTAGTTATTTATTAATATAACCGTAAGATAAAAATGTAAAACCAATATCTAATTACAAGTGTGTGTAATTGAGTAGAATTAAATTTAAAGATAAACTTTTTTTATTGACCGCACAATTGACGCGATTTTTCAATTGACTGCTCAGCGCAACCGGTTTTTTCCATCACACACATTTAACGATTTAATTCTGCGATAAAGACATACATAACAAACAACGAGATCGATAAAAGGCAACAAAAAATCTAGATCGAGGCTTTCCATAAAATGTTATCGAGGCAATCAATTACTTTTTTTATTCTTCTTATAAAACAAATTAAGTACAGTCAATGTATAATCCTCAGTCTTCTAAATAAACCCTAATTCAAATTTATTTTTTACGCTTACTCTTCAAATTCTCCGCGATATTTTTTTTCCCGTTGAATTTTTCCATTGCTCGCGTGTAAGATCCGGTGCAAACTTTTCCCCATATTTTTTTTTCCTCACCAATCTTTTTTTCCTTTTCTTCACTCTTATCCTTCTCTAATCTCAATTTAGTTTTATCTTCGTCACAAGATTTATTAAATTCATCTGTAACTATAATTTTAGTAATTGAAGTTCTTTTTCTCAATTTTTCTATATTTTTCTGCGCGTCTTTATTACCATCCATTTTTAAAATATCTTTTAAATTAACAGAACTGTCTCTCTTAACCTTCTTTTTTTCTTCTTCATCCTTCGGGCAAACTAATACCTCGGGATATATATAATTTGGCATACGTTCTTTTAAATATGATAAACGTGAATTTTGATATTTATTTTCGTTTATTTTTATTTCTTCTTTATTATTTGACTTAATCATTTCTTCTTTACTACTGGACTTAATAATTCCTTCTTTATTAGAAAATTTATTTATTTCTTCTTTATTGATCGGCTTAATGATTTCTTCTGTATTATTTGATTTAATGATTTCTTCTTTACTGATAGATTTATTGATTCCTTTTTTATTACTAGATTTAATAATTTCTTCTTTTTTAATCGGCGTAATAATATCTTCTTTATTACTAGATTTTATTATTTCTTCTTTATTAGAAGATTTACTAGTTTCTTCTTTATGAATCGGCTTAATGATTTCTTCTTTATTAACCAGCTTAATGATTCCTCCTTTATCAAAAGATTTACCATCATCTTCCTTGTAACTAACTTTAATCATATCTTCTCTACCAAAAGATTTCCTTTCTTCTTTACTACTATCTCCAATGAACTCGCTCTCCTTACTCAACATATTAGAATTAGCAACATTAACACACTGTTTATACTTCTCATTAATAACAACATTCCTCTCAAACCTCTCCTCAATTTCCTCTTCAAACAACTCCGTCCAACCGCTCTTGTTTTCCCCCTCCGCATCCTTACCTCTATCACTAACCAAATCATCTTCATCTTCATTCCCCGAGTCATTGTCCAAATCCTTAATCAACCCTTCATTCTTCTCATTTCGTTTCCTCAGTTCTTCCCAATTTTTCCTAGGCTTGTAACTAGTCTTTCTCCTGACAATCCCTCTCTCCTGAATATTAATATCCGGAATAAACAACCTGAGCGCTTTGGGCCCAGTCGGAAAATTAACCTCATTGACCCTCTTTTCAGTCATTATCGCCTCCAAACTAGACTTAGAAGCAACTTCCTGATGCTTATTAAACGCACTGACCAATTGCGCAACCGTGTATTTTGGCTCATCATTTTCCGACTCTGAAGGTTCATCAAAATGTTTATCATCCGAATTACCAGAATTATTAGAATGAGAAGAAATGTCTGAATTCTGCCTAACACTCTGCTTAATTCGTTGATCAATCTCATCAGAGTCTTCCGTCAACGTATCAGACTCCACAGACTGCAAACTGTCCAAGTTTTCTTCAGACTCATCAAGTTTCTTCTTTTCCTTCGACTCCTGATTGGTCGGTTCGGTTTCCGAGGAGATAACTCGGGGATTTTCATCTTTTGCCTCAAAATTCTGGTCGCAAGATGTCAGAACATTGCCGGCGCTCTCGCAGCGTTCCAAAGCGCGGGAAGAAAACCTGGAATTCAAATATTTAGGAGTATTTTTACTGTTATCTTTCTTGGTGGTTTTTCTGATCGACTCCAGGCTGTGATAAATATCGAGGACACCCTGAGACTTCGACAGACACTTAAGTCCGTAGAGTTTTTCCTGTGACCGGCTTCCAAACAGAGGATTCATCGTGAACTCCTTTTGATGCGGCGAGCGAGTCGTCAAACACGCTTGGGACTGGATTTGGTTTAGACTTCGCATTCTTGAGAGCAAACCGCGGCGATTTGCGTGGTTCAAGTTAGCTTGAGAACGACTTTGTACTTGGTTGAGTAGTCCGAGGGTTTGCTCAGCATTCAGAAGGTAATTTTGACTAGTTGCTAGGCTGGCTTGGGAGTTCAAGCTTGTTTGAGAAGTCGCCAGGCTCAGTGAAGAGTCCAAAGAAGTCTGCGAATCTCCGGATGCTGGATGATTGTAACACTGGCTGTTGATGAGATTTACGCTGGTGGTCATGTGGAGACACATTTCACTCTGACTGAGTCCGTCGGCCAGTTGACCTTGGTGGTCGCTCAGACTAGCTTGACTTGATGTTAATGTTGATGGGTGCTGCTGATTCATCAGAGCTACGCGTCGCAAGTTCTCCCTGCTGACAACACGTTCTAGTAATACTTCCCGGGACTTTGATAAGTACCTGCGGAGGTGTGGTGAGGCTTGAGTTGGTGCTGCTCGCAGCCAATCGTGGCGCAGACATTGTTTTGCTGACATACGTGCACTGTGAACAGATTACAAAGTTAAGATTTAGAAGCTGTTGGTGCACGAACATTTGTTTGAAGTTATACGCAGGTAGAATTTTTGGATTTTCCAAACTTTCCTTTGTATAGAATTAGGTTAGAATTGATTGAATGAATTAGTTATTTTCTTTGAGGGTTAATACACACTTAGAAAATAGATAGAAGGGATTTATCTTCAGTTTGAATCATCAAAATTCAATAACTCAAAAAATTAAAAATAAATTATTATCTAGTGATTAATAAAAAAAATTACGGAAGTATTAATCCTTGAATTTATTACTGACAAATATAATTAAGAGAAGACTAGTTATTGATTTTTCCGCCAGGTGGCAACTGTCTCTCGCTAGTAGAATTTTTTTTCTAGAGTATACATAAGGCCAGAACTGATATCTTTAGCTTGAATCGTCGGAATTTAACAATTTAAATATTCCAGTAATAAATATAAAAGAAAAATTAATTTTTTTCTATTTTTAAGTACGTATAACCTCTCAAAAGTTTTTGAATCATTACTTTATTAACTAATTTATAAATATTAAGAAGAAATACCTAGGGTCAAGCACGAGAAGCTTGGCAACAAAGTCTTTCGCCTGTGTAGAAACATCTTCAAACAATTCTTCAGGAAAATCAACTTCTCCCAATGAAATATTTTGGAAAGTTTCCTGGTCAGTTTCTCCGCCGAAGGGAGAAAACCCCGTCAATAATACATACGTTGTCACTCCAAGGGACCACATGTCTGCTGCCAGAGTTATTGGTTCGTAGTGCAGGATTTCTGGAGCTAAATAATTTTCCAAGTAAGTACTTATTAGTATAAAATTATTTGATTTCTCATAATTCAATAAATAAAGAAATTCATTAACAGGTCATTCTGGTTTGTAACTTTAGAAAAAACAAATTTTTTTTTTACATTTTTTTAAAGTACATGTATCTAAAAGTATTGTGTTAAAATTTCAAAATGATCTGACCACTGTAACTATATTATTTTACGACGTTTATGTGGATATTCGGTTAGAAGAAAATAAAATTTTCGAAAAACCTCAAGGGATTTTGTATGGTGTCGGTATCACTGATTGACTTTAGTTAAGATTTTTTTTTTTTTAATTAAAAAAATTTTAAACGTGTTAATCTTAACGCAATTCAAAGCAAATATTCAACACAGAAAAAAATGTATTTAAATCAAGTTAATAATTTTGAAAATCTTAATTTTCTTGATTTGAGTAGAAAAATTCTTAAACTAAAAAATTTTAGTTACTTATTATTTACAAGTGGGGTCAACCCCATTTTGAGCCATAACTACGTGCAAAATTAACATTTTTTTTATTTTTTTTTCTTTCGATTCTGCTTTTTTTTTTACGGCGCATTTGTGATAAACAATGTCGTGAAAGGAAAAAATAAAGATTTCGATAGCTTTTTCGGTTTTAAAAGTTGGAAAAAAAATTGGCTTTCATGTTTTTGGGTAAAATTTCTATTATATCTTTTGTTGATGTTTTTGATATATTTTTTTTAAAGTACATAAAGAAACAAACAATTTAAAAAAAATATTGATCAATTTAATCAATAAAAAAAAAATTTAACATGACCCAGCATGGGTTGACCCCACTTGTAAATAATTGCTGAAATTTTTCTTGGTTTAAGTAAATTTTAGTTGATTTAAGAATTTTTTACTTGATTCCAATTAATTTTTTTTCAGTATATAATACATAGTAGTAAATATTGCATCAGCTACAAAAAAATTAAAATTTTTAACTTTTGCTATTTTTTTAGGACTAAAAATTGTGAAAAAAGCCGTATTTTTCAGTTTTTTTAATTTAAATGTCCATCATTTTGTTATTTATCAATAAATATTAATCTCCGTAGCTGGTGCAATAACTAATCATATATTGAAGGTAAATAATTTTGTTTTTTGTGGTTCAGATGAGCCATTATCATTCGTTCATAAAAAACGTTTAGAACTTCAGGTACATCATTATCAAGTTATCATGTACGTCAACGAAATACCAACTTTTGGAGGAGCTCCGTTCACCCGTTATTTATTAATATAAAAAAATTAATTTAGATATTTATTGTGTTATTCAAAGAGTGTATTTGTTGATATCTATGATAGTTAATCCGTAAAAAAATCATAAATATTTGCTTTTTTTCGAACACCGGCACTAGAATGACCCCTTAAAATAACTAAAATCAATAAACATTAAAAAATTTCAAGGATTTTATTAACTACATTATAATAAAAAAAATTATTTTAAGAATTCAAATTTGTAATTTTTTTTTTAATTTCTTCATGTTAAATTTTTTTTTATAATAATTTTGTAATTATACAAATCTTTAAGATTTTTCAATGTCTGTTAATTTAAATTATATTAATTAATTATTGTATTTTTAATGAAACTTACCAACATAATCAGGTGTACCAAGGATCTCCCTTACCTCAGTGCCTTCCAGAACAACGCGAGAGATTTCAAAGTCGCATAGTTTAACATCGCACTCAGGAAAGCTTCCCATCATCACCAAATTTTGAGGCTAGAAAACAGTAATTGTTAATTAATATTTGATTGATGATAAATGATAACAAAGACAGATGGAAGTAAGTAATAAGTCATTGACTTTCCAATAAGTCTCTGACACAATATTATATTATATAAAGTAAAAAAGGTTTATATATATAAATATAAATAAAAGTGGTCGGTACGGGTTTTTTTTTAGTCTTGAACGTGGGAATTTACTGGTTTTGCCCTCGAGACTCGATCAAGACGATTGAGTGGTTACCGTCGTAACTGCCTATTGACAACGCCTTTATTATTATTATAATAATAATTATTATTATTTTTAAGTGAATAAAAATAATTATTATTGTTAATTTAATTTCTTCTTAAACTAAAAAATTAAAAATGTTGACTTCTACATTTATTAATATCGGAAAAATAAAAAATTGAAATTTGAAGAAATATAAAATAAAATTTTTCACTAAAAATATTAACTCGAAAAATGTCTTAGCACGAAGTAAAGTCTTTATTGGCTAAATATTATTGGACAGGGTTCAATTCCTGGCAATGTTCAAAAATAAGTATTCTATTTTTTTTTTTTTTTTTTTTTCAACAAATTATTAATAATTTATTATAAATTATAATGATATTGATAATAATAATAAAGAAGCTAACTTTTAATACAAAGTTATTACGCTTTCCCCACTCTTAATTTTTAGTGGTTATTTTTTTGCTATAATACGAATAAAAGTAATTGTAAAAATGTAGCAAATGATTCACCGAGACCCGGGGGAGAACTAAATAGGGTGTGGTCAACGATCTACTAGCATTTAAATCAGAGAAAACGCTTTTATGCCCACTATTATGTACTATTAAGATTGTACTACTTGATTTTATACGTTACGATTTAAATATAAAAATTTGATGTCTGTTATAAATGTTGTACACAAGCTTTTTATTTTGTGATAAGTTGTAAGTATATAAATAAAAAATTGTAAAAAGAAGAAATGATGATAGTTTGTTATTTTTAATTTAATTCCATGTTTTGTGTAAAGAAGTTTTCTGATAGAGAAGAATATAATAAATTTAATTAATTTTTATGAAGAATTTTAACTTTACAATTTTTAAAAACATTTTATTTTAAATATTAATTGTAGTAAAAGAAGATCATAAGAAAAATAACAAATTTTTATGAAGACTTATAAGGAAAACAATTTTGACAAAAATTCGAAATTAAATATAATTTTTAATGAAAATTAATTTCAATTGAAGTTTTATAATATAAAAGAAAATTAAAAATATTTAATAAATTTTTATGAAGTCTGAATAGAAAATTTTGAAAAAATTTTAAACTAAATGTAATTCATAATTAAAAATAATTTGAATTGAAGGTATATGATAAAGAAATAATTTTAAAAAATGTAATAAATTTTTATGAAAACTTTCAAGTGAAAAATTTATAATTATAATTAAATTTAATTTATAATTGACATTAATGTTAATTAAAGTTATATAATAGAGAAGAATCGCAAAAAATTTTATAAATTCTTATGAAAATTTTGAAGTGAAAAATTTTTAAAAAAACTTTAAATTAAATGTAATTTACAAATATAATTAATTTTAATTGAAATTATACAACAGAGAAGAATATAAAAATTATAATAAATTTTTATATAGACATCTGAATGAAAAATTTTGAAAAAACTTGAGATTAATTAAGAGATACATTCAGTAAGAATAATTAAATGTTTATTGTAACCATATTTAGTTATAAATTTATTTATAGCAATAAGATTTATATAAAAGATCAAAGGAAGATCCGTCAGAGATTTATAATGAAACAGAAACAGAAACAGAACCGATTGATGTTGCTGGTGTTGTCTGTCGTTTATTTGTCGAGATAAAACGGTAATCGGTCTTAACCAAAATGGGTATCACGTCGAAGTATATATATATTTTAATGTTGGAGTTGTAATGGTGATTATGTTTTTTGTAGCAGCAGCAGTAGCAGGTTAAACTTGCAGAAGCAGCATTGCCAATGACGATGTGGAACTTACAAGTTAAGTGTGACTTGTAACCCCAGGCTTACCATAAATCGTATATGGTGTCCTGTGTCACTAACTTAAAGTACTATATATTCAGTAATCGTTCGACATACTGTCCTATTAAATTTTATTTCATTTATTTTTCGACTCATATTTAGTACACCGATCAATCATATTGACGCATTCGTTTGTTTATTAATTTGATGATCTTTAATTAATTAATATTTCTTCAACATTTAAAAAATGGATTATAAAGTTGATAGATATCTTCAATAGAATATAAAAATTTTAATATTCTAAATAATGTCAAGGACATTATTCAACGTACAATAAATCAACAATAATCCAAGTAGATTGTCCGAAAGAATTTTTTAAAAATTGTAGAGGAAGAAATAAGAATTTATTCTTCAGTTAAACGAGGTAAATAATTTCCTTAATCAAAACCTCAATTCAGACAAAAGATTAGAACTAAAAATAATTAAAGGGTTATACCTTAGAATTTTTTAAAACTCAATTTTTCTTAATTTGATTTTTGTAATGTAGATATATTTAAGTATAATCTTACTTTTATTTTCAAAATTAAGTCACGGAAGTAAAAAATTTGGAAACTAGAGACTTTATCAATAAACTCGATTTCAATCGAAATTTAAGGATTTTTAGATCAAAATCGGAAAATAATTCGATCGAGTGACTATTACTTTGAATTTAAAAGATTTTTATCATAAAACAATCGGTCAAAAGCCGCGTGATGATCTAAAAGACTCAAGAAAAGTTCTGGCTTTACATATACTCTGGAAAAATTTTTCTTCTAGCGGCGAACCAAGAATTTGTATTTTTTCCACTAGAGCCTCTTCTTAAAATTGAAGATATCAGTTCTAATTCTGTCTGAAAGATGACATACAGGTAAACTGATAAGGACCAGTTTTATAGAAAATAAAATTCCCTACAATAAAGGTATCTTTTAATTTTTTCATATCTTGCGTATTTAGACCAGAATTTAGATTTCAAAGTTTCTAAATACGTGAACTACTCTGAGACGATTGAAATCAAATTTTAAATTGAAATTCTGGCTAAATGATAAGAAATAGATGAAAATTGATAAGAGCTTTTGGTAGAAAATAAAATTTCTTTCACGAAAGGTTTCTTATGATTTTTGCATATTTTTAGTATTTATAGACCAGGGTCAATGCCTACAAAAATGGTAAAAAATGAAAAAAAATTACAGTAGGATGAAACCCATTAGAAAAGCAGGGGAATATGATCAAAATGAGAGGAAACATAAATTACGTTCGATCCGAGTTCGGGAAGTGGGAGGGGGTGAGTTTTTAAGGGTAAAAAATGGTTTATCTTGATTTCCGGCAAAACTACAAGTCCTATGGAAAAAAATTAAATGGCAAAGTTGTAGGCAATAAAAAGATCTACAACTTTTGTATTTGCAATTTTTTCACATAACCTCCAAATTTAGGTGAAAAATTCAAAAAACCAAGTTTTTGGTTTTTTATTTATATCTTTTTCAAAAAAATTTTTTTTTTCTACGAAATTTGGTGAAAACTTACCTTATTATGTCCCAAATACACTGTAATTTATTTGATTAAAAATATTTATTTTTTCGCTTCATTTTAACTTAATATCAAAAAAGCACCCTAATTTTCAATCGAAAATTCTGACGTCAAAATATCAGCTTTTTCCAAAAAATTTGGGGGCTTTTGATTCGTTGAAATATCTACTTTCTGATTGTGTAAAAAAAAATATACATTACTATAGGAAATGTTATCAGAAAATGCAAAAAATTGAAAAAAAACTCAAATTCGAAAATTTTTTTTTAATCATTATGTACAATTTTGAGGTATTTATTAAAATTTACACTTTAATTACTCAAAAAACGTAAGATTTCATGTTTTATTGATAAACGAAAAAATTGCAAATTAAATGTAGATGCCTATTTAATGCTGTTTTGAGATAATTTATATACCTGAGTGACCTACGGTAAATTTTAGCCCATTGTAAAGTATTTCATAGAGAAGTGGGGACGGACCTAGGAGGGTCTAGGCCTTACAACATACCTGCTATTTTGTTGCGATACAACATCTGAATTTGCCGGAAAAGGAAAGAAAAGTGTCGTTAATTTATTATTAGACGCGAAAAATTTGTCAAATTTGACGGATGTTTTTTACAAGAAAGATGCAAGTAAAAAAAATTAGAAATACGGTTCACCCTACAGGCCATCCCTGCAACTTCCCGCTCATTTTGTACTTAAACGCTTCAAACTACACTTTACGTTTTTTTTGAGCTCTTCGAGCTCAAAAATATTATTTTTGTGTCGATTTGAGCTCTTCGAGCTCAAAACTCTAATAGCAGTTTAAAGACACAATTTTTTGAGTTTTCAAACGGCAATAACTTTTGAATGAATGAACCGATTTTCACGCGGTTGGCGGCAATCGACGCAGTTTTTGAAGTTCCATGAAAAATTTTCAATTTTAAATCGATCGAGCCATGAATTTCGAAGTTATTACAAAAAAACACTTTTTTCGATTTTTTTCGACAACGATATCTCACGAACGCATCAACCGATTCTAACGTTTTTGGTGGCGATCGATGGGGGTTTTCAAGGTTAAGAGCTGATTAGTTTTTGAGACCGATCGGTTCAGCCAATTCGGAGATATTCGAAAAAAATAAAAAAAAAAAAAAACTTTTTTTTTCACTTTTTTTGCATTTTCTCGAAATCTACCGGTCCGAATCGGTTCAAATTTTCAGGAAATCTAAGTTTAGTGAAGCCCTTTCGAATGACATCAACCGCGATGAAATCGGTCAATTCGTTCAAAAGTTACAAGAGGTTTACATACATACATACATACATACATACACACACACACACACACACACACACACACACACACACACACACACACACACACACACACACACACACACACGAAATGCCTTACGGCGGTACCATGGGGGATCAGAGGATAGAAGAGAAAGGGGTTTAGACACACACACATACATACAGACGTACGGACATCATCGTAAAAATAGTCAGGGAAACTTCCTGTGACCTTCAAACGTCGAGATCTGATGAAAACTCGATTTTTGTAAAACGGGGTGAAAACAACAACTTCCCGATTTTTGAAAATCTGAAATTTTTAGCGGGAAGTTAAAAATATAAAAAAATTAGAAAAACGGTAAACTCTGAAGGCCATCCGTGCAACTTCCCACTAATTCCATACCTAGGTGCTTAAGATTGCATTAATGATATTTTTGAGCTCTTCGAGCTCAGAATTACAATTTATGTGTTATTTTAAGCTCTTCGAGCTTAAAAAGATTGCTTTTCTATGCTTTTGTGTGTATGTGTGTGACTATGTGACTCGCTTATAACTTTTGAACGACTAAACCGATCGGAATCTACTAAACGGCGTTCTAAATTGCGTCAAATGCTGCCAACCGCGTGAAAATCGGTTGATCCATTAAAAAGTTAGTGCAGTTTGAAAATTAAAAAAATATTGCTCTATGAAACTTCTATCAGACTTTTGAGTTCGAAGAGCTCAAAAGCATAGAAAAACTATCTTTTTAAGCTCGAAGAGCTTAAAATAACAGATAAATTGTAATTTTGAGCTACCTAAAATAGCAGGTATGTTGTAAGGCCCAGAGCCTCCTAGGTCCGTCCCTATTTCTCTATGAAATACTTTACAATGGGCTAAAATTTACCGTAGGTCACTCAGGTATATAAATTATCTCAAAACAGCATTAAATAGGCATCTACAAATATTATGTGAAGAAGATTCTACAACTTTTTCAAAATATTGTAGATGTCTTATTAAATATTAACTTTATTAACTTATTTGTTTGTTAATTATAGAAATATATTTTAATTTGCAATTTTTTCGTTTATCAATAAAACATGAAATCTTACGTTTTTTGAGTAATTAAAGTGTAAATTTTAATAAATACCTCAAAATTGTACATAATGATTAAAAAAAAATTTTCGAATTTGTGTTTTTTTTTAATTTTTTGCATTTTCTGATAACATTTCCTATAGTAATGTATATTTTTTTTTGCACCATCAAAAAGTAGATATTTCAACGAACAAAAAGCCCCCAAACTTTTTGGAAAAAGCTGATATTTTGACGTCAGAATTTTCGATTGAAAACTAGGGTGCTTTTTTGATATTAAGTTAAAATAAAGCGAAAAAATAAATATTTTTAATCAAATAAATTACAGTGTATTTGGGACATAATAAGGTAAGTTTTCACCAAATTTCGTAGAAAAAAAAATTTTTTTGAAAAAGATATAAATAAAAAACCAAAAACTTGGTTTTTTGAATTTTTCACCTAAATTTGGAGGTTATGTGAAAAAATTGCAATACAAAAGTTGTAGATCTTTTTATTGCCTACAACTTTGCCATTTAATTTTTTTCCATAGGACTTGTAGTTTTGCCGGAAATCAAGATAAACCATTTTTTACCCTTAAAAACTCACCCCCTCCCACTTCCCGAACTCGGATCGACCGTAATTTATTTTTCCTCTCATTTTGATCATATTCCCCTTCTTTTCTAATGGGTTTCATCCTACTGTAATTTTTTTTGGTTTCAAAAATTATCTACCCTGGTCTATTAACCCAGATTTTTAAGATTAGATAATTTCCAATTGATTTAAAAAAAAATAGAATCTATGCTTCTTTGATTTTGATTTAATAATTCTTAATGACTATGATCCCTTTCTTCGTTTATCTAAGTAAGTATCAATATTTCTTCACCTGCTAAAAATCACCATACTTTAAAAAACTACGAATTAATTAATTCTTCAATTTTTCACCAGCAATTAATAAAAATAATTGACAAGCAATTACTAAACTAAAAATTAGTCAGAATAATTGTAAATTATAATTAATTAAACTAATGAATAAGCTCCTTTGTCTTCAGTAAGGTTCTGTAAATGGAAATAGAATTTGTTTCCCTCGTTATCGCAGCATCGCGTCCGCGTCGTCACTCTTTAACTTGTTTTTAATTTTTTAAACTAAAAGCATGCTTACAAAAAATAAGAAATAAACAAAGCGAGCGACAATGAATAAGAACATTAAACAGTAAACAGTAACCAGTAAAGAGTCCGGGTGGTAATTAAATTCTATGTTACTTTAAAAGCCACCACGCACAGTATGGTCGCTCAGCAAGACAACAACCTATCCTTGATTGTTGGATCTGAGTCGTAAAATCAAAATACAAACACGGAAATTAATAACCCGTCTTTTTAATGTCCCAGTAAATAACTAAGTGAGCTTGATATCAAGATATGAATTATTAATATAATATTTTTTTTTTAATTCACTGACAAAGAAAAGACATCGTCGTATTATTTTTATAAAGTAAAAAATAATTAGATAAATTATTATTATTTTCAACAAACTGGTTTCTGTTGTCAACAATTATCGTCAAATTAAAAATTATTATTATTATTATTATTTTAAATATAGATTCATAATTATCAATCATCAATAATATAATAAAAAAATCTATAGAATATTAAAAAAAAACAATTATTATTTTCATCTTTTTTCGATTTCGCGGTTTTTCGCGGGTTAATATTTTTAAGGCAATATAGTGATGTGACTAATCAATTTAAAGGGAATTTAATATCCTTTAGGCTCATCTAATTAAATCTTATTATTATTATTATTATTATTATTATTGCGAGTGATTTTATTGAAAATAATGAAGTCGATGTTAATGATAATATAAGCAAAGTGTCTTGTTTATTCATATTTAAACACCTTTCACGTGTGTAGAAGTTTGTCTTGAGCTGACCGGATAGGAATGGTCATCTTACACCTTACACACATTGTGTTACCTACTGTGTCTTACCTTGATATCCAAATGAGCGATATTTCTCTCGTGGAGGTAGGCGAGTCCTTCTACCAGCTGTTTTACAAAATGTACTACGTCTCCTTCTAGTGGCACTAAGTCACCGTCTATTAGCGTTTGTAAGTCACCACCTGGTGCACTGAAAAATCAAAAATTCATTTATTTTAACTCTTTCAGTCGAAAATTTTGATAATTCTTATTTATTTTCTTTGTTAGTCTGTTTTTTACATTCGTCTTTTTTGATTAATTTTTTTTTACGAAAAATATTAGATTAGTTATTTGTGTTGATTAATACATTTATATAAAACTTTTTCGTTAAAAACAATAAATTTCCTATTAGAAAAAAATTCTTCTGAAGATATTTCTATGTTTAATCTAAAAGTTTTATGTACACTGAGAGAAAACATTTCTTTTTAAAAAAGTGAACAATTTTATTTCTTACGTGAAGAAATAAAAATTTTTCTCATAGTAACTTTCTTATTGAAAAAAAATTTTCTAGATTTGGTCCAAAATCATTTTTGATGAAAATTCACGAGTTGGCTTCCTAAAATTATTTTTTTCCAAATCTAGAAAAATTTCTTTCAACGAGTCACTGTGAGAAAAATTTTTATTTCTTAATTATTTTTTTCCAAATCTAGAAAAATTTCTTTCAACGAGTCACTGTGAGAAAAATTTTTATTTCTTCAGCTAAAAAATAAAATTGTTTAAAATTTGCAAAAAATTAATTACTTGTCACTAAAATATGTCCATTTTTTCTCATAGTGTATTGATTAAATTTGGCAATTTTAATTAAGAAAATTGAATTAAAGAACAATGGAATTTTTAAAAACTTTTTTTTTTAATCAAGTTACTTTTTTTCTTAATATTTATTAGGTAAAACATATTCTTTACTTAAGTTATAGTTAATATCATTAAAATCAAAATTTTCATTGTCAATATATTCTTCTTCATAATTTCTTTGAAATTGTTGAAAATAATAAAAACGCTCAAATCATTAATATTAATTCATAATTTATAATCAAAAGTACTTTAAATTTAGTTTAATATTGTTAACTACTCATTAATTTACAAAATTGAATTATATATTTCTTGCACGAATATTCTTCACTAGTTACCCTCAATATCATAATATAGTCATCGTTATTGTTATTATTGAGACATTCTCCTTTCTTACTAGTCTCATTGTTTAAAAACAATAAAAGTGTTCAAATTATTTTCATTAATTCGTATTTTGTTATTAAAAATACCTCAAATTTAGTTAAATATTGATAATTACTCATGAATCCACAAATTTAATTATATTTTTTTTACAAATATTCGTCACTAGTCATTATCAATATCATTGACATTGTCAATGTTAACATAGTCTTCTTTCTAACTTTTTTGCATTGAAACAATAAAAACGTTTGAATTATGAACATAGAGATTCATGTATTTTTATTAAAAATACCGAAAATCATATTCAATATTGTTAACTACTCATTAATCTACCAAATTTAATTTCATATAAAATCCATATGTGACCATTGTTTCAAAACAATGAAAGCATTTAAATTATTAACATAATTTCTTATTTTTTCATTAAAAACACTAAAAATTTATTTAAAAATTTTTAATTTCTTATGAATTCATTAATTTTGATTTCATTTCTCGTATTCCAATGATTATTGTCAATATCATTATCATTAAAATTGTCATTGTCAACATATTCTTCTTCCCAATCTCTTTGCTTTGAACTATTGTTTGACAAAAATGAAAGCGTTCAAATTATCAAGATAAATTCCTAACTTAGAATCAAAAATACCTAAAATTATAATAAATATTATTAACTATTGATTAATTCATTAACTTTGAATCCATCTTTTATATAAATATTTCTTATCAGTAATTGTCAATACACAGTAAAAAATTTTGCATCATTGCGTTAAAAAAAATAGTGTTAAATTTACATTTGAATATATTGAATATTTAATTTTTTACTGTAGATATTCTTCTTCTTAACCACTCCTTATTTGATCAGTGTTTTAAAAGCAATGAAAGCATTCAAATTATCAACATAAATTCTTATTTAATAATTAAAAATATCTAAAATTCAATTTAAAAAATTATAATCATTATTAAACAATTGATAAATAAATAAATAAAAAAAAAAAAAAATAAACAACTTACTATTCCATAACTAAAATAATTTCCTTGGGAGTTTCATAAACATCATGGAGACGTACAACACGTGGTGACTGTGAGCAAAGAGACAATAATGCGATTTCATGACGGAGCTCAGCACTACAATCAGTATTGAAGCGTGTTCTTGATGAATACTTCGCAGCATATAAAGTACCGGTTGATCTTGATCGGCAACGATAAACT
The DNA here is from genome assembly GCA_905319865.3 of Cotesia congregata. Lineage (NCBI taxonomy): Eukaryota > Metazoa > Arthropoda > Insecta > Hymenoptera > Braconidae > Cotesia > Cotesia congregata. Next base: position 7,220,283 of record CAJNRD030001114.1, read on the forward strand.
TTTGCCCACTGGCCGCTGCAAAAAATAACAATCATTTTATTTTAAATTACAAAACTAACAATATTAATAATGATAAATAATGCAGCATGATTGATTGTCGAGTGAGTACATAAATTCAAATATTATTATTTATTTCTTAATATCATATGACTCTCAACTAAAAAACGTCTTATATATTTAAAGGCTTACAAGGTCAGCGCCGCGGCGCCTGACAAGGCTATGGATCATATTTTATTTTATTAAATATTTTTAAATCATCTTAAATAAAAATATAATTCCCTTCGGATACCGATCGTAATCAATTTATTCAAATTTTTACCCTCGACCTTTAAACTGTAAAAAATTAATAATATAATTTTTAATACGATTTCATTTTTTTAATTTAGGCTTCGAAAATTCATAACAAAATTAATAGCTGATCCATAAAAGGACTTGATTTAAGATTCACGCCTCTCTTCATCCAAATTTTGTTGCTAATTGATTGTTTTTTTTTAATGTCGAGTGCTGGATTAATTTATTAACCCGGGAATATTTATCGGGTTATTTAATTACTGGGAAGATTAATTGTTTTAAATTAATACGCACTGTCTTCACGGTTGTAAACATTCAAGCTCATTTCAAATTAGTCAAGCGTTTTATCATTTTGATCATTTCGTTTAATTGTTGTAATTTATTGATTTTAAGTTAAAAATTGATTTTTTCTTTCTAGCAATACTTTTTAGATAAATGTTTCTAATTTTATAAATTTTGGGTTTTAATTTATTGGAAAAAACTGTTTTTACAAAATTTATTAATATCATTTGATTGGAAAATTACGATTATTGCTTAGTACTTTTTAATGAAAGGATGTACAATATGGAAAAATTGATAGAAACTTTTTTTTTAGATAATTAAATTATCTTATGATTTTCTCGTATTTCTAATATTAAACTCAGAATTGTGAATTTTAAATATCGACGGTCTAATTAGCAATGGGTACCTCCTTATTTTTTAGAGGGTGATTTTTTAACATTTTGATGTAGCAATAGTCCGATTGTAAATTACTTTAATGATCTAAACCAAAATATTATACCTCTATTAGATATTAAATTGTTTTTTAAAGAGATAATAAATTTTGAAGTAATTGTTTTTTCTTACTAATGGAAGATTTTCTAAAATGGAGTTAGACGATTTGCTAATTAGAACATCGATATGTAAAGATGTATTTAGTCAAGCAGTTATAAAATTGAATTTTTAAATGAAATTCTGGCTAAATTGTATGAGATACGGAGAAATTGAAAGGGACCATTTTTAAAGAAAATTGAATTTTCTACAACAAAAGTTTCTTATTTTTTCGTGTCTTTAATATTTAACCCAAAATTTTGATTTAATAACTCATCAACACTCAATCTAATCACGGGTTTATAAAATTGAATTTTGAAATAAAATTTTGGCTGAATGATAAAAAATACTGAAAAAATTATAAGGACCTTTTTGCAGGGGGTTAAATTTTCTACAAAAAAGGTACATTTTTTGTACATTTTTTTCGTATCTTTGATCCTAAACCCCCATTTTTATTTTATAAATTTTTTATATCATATTTTTGAATGTCGGAAGAATTTGAATAAAAAAAGTTTCGAAATGAAAGTTTAAAATAATTTAGAGAATAAATTTTAGAATTAAAATATTTTTAAAAATTTGCATAGTGTCTTATTTTTTCACAAAAATTAATTTTTAAAAATTATAAAAACTGTCAGATGTCTGTTAATTTTAGTAGCATGAAAAATTTATAATTAACCAGTTATTGAATAATTGAATAAATTAATAATTAATTATTTTTTTTAGGTTCTGACCTGTCTCAATTAAAAATGACGTATTTAAATCACGCCAACGCAAATCAAAATACTCTAATTATCATTTATCATCTGGAATATTAATAAATGTCTAATGGACAAATATGACTAGAAATTGATTAAAATTGTCATACTTCATAATGATGCTAAACTAATGGGTGAATAAATTTCGAGTTTCCAGACTAGAGGTAAATAATTCTGAAAAAACACCCATTATCATTATCATAAATATTTATTAAACTATTATTAAAATCATAATATTTAGATTTCATTAACATCCTCAGGTCATTGCGTTGGTGGAATTCGATTATTACGAGAACAATGACGTCAACGACCTTAAAAATTTGTTATTGTAACTCCTACACTACCTTTTCATTGTCACTATCTTAGCTAACCGTCAATTATTCGGAGTCACGAATTAATAACTTAATCAAATATTCTGAACAAAGTCAAGAACATTATTCAACATACAATAAATCAACGATAATCCACGTGGATTGTCGAAAAGAATTTTAATAAAATTATAGAGGAAGAAATAAAAATTTCTTCTTTGGTTAAACGAAGTAAATAATTTCCCCAATCAAAACTAATCTTGTCTTATTGAATTTTATTTTCATTTATTTTTCGACTCATATTAAGTTCATCAATCAATCATATTGATAAATCAGTTTGTTTATTAATTTTTTGAGCTTTAGTTAATATTTCTTCATCATTTTAAAACTGTATTATAAAATTGATAGATATCTTCAATAGAAACTAAAAATTTAAATATTCTAAAGAAAGTCAAGGTCATTATTCAACACACTATAAATTGAAGGAAATTCATATAAATTGTCCAAAAAAATTAAAAAAAATTAATTAAAAATTTCCTTCTTTGGTTAAACGAGGTAAATAATTTCCTTAATCAAAACCTCAATTCGGAGAAAAAAATTAGAACTAATAAAAATTAAGGGGTTATATTACGCACCTAGAATTTTTTAAAACTCAATTTTTCTTAATTTGATTTGTGTAATGTAGATTCATTCAAGTATAATCGGACTTATATGTCCAAAATTAAGTCAAGGAAGTAAAAAATTTGGAAACGAAACTTTATCAAAGAACTCCATTTCAATCGAAATTTAAAGATTTTTAGATTAAAAACGGAAAATAATTCGATCAAGTTATTATTACCTCGAATTTATAAAATTTTTATCATATAAAACATTCGGTCAAAAGCCACGTAATAGTCTAACAGATTCAAGAAAAGTCCTGGCTTTATATATACTCTGGTAAAACTTTTCTTCTAGCGGCGAACCAAGAATTTGTATTTTTTCCTCTAGAGCCTCTTCTTAAAACTGAAGATATCAGTTATAGAGTTCTAATTCTGACTAAAAGATACCGGAAAACTGATAAGGACAATTTTTATAGAAAATAAAATTCCTTATACAATAAAGGTATCTTCTAATTTTTTCGTATCTTGAATATTTAGACCAGAATTTAGATTTCAAAGTTAGTAAATACGTGAACTACTCTGAGACGATTGAAATCAAATTTTAAATTGAAATTCTGGCTAAATGATAAGAAATATTTTAAGATGCTCTTCATGATGCTTCCTACCATGAGTCGTGTCACGGTAGGAAAAAAAAAAATTATAAAATTATACTATAAAAAAAAAAAAACAAACCTCGCAAATGGCTTAGGATCGATTTCATAATGTTCAGCAATAGGTCCAGTCTTGACAACTCTAGCCAGCTGAGTTTCCTGGACCAGCACCAGACCTTCTTTGACATGCTTCTCGCTCCACTGGACCCTGCACCTTCCCCTGCATCTCTCAACTTTTTCTCCCTTGCAATTGCCGTTTAATTTCTTGGGGTCACCTTTCGAGGACAATTTCCGCTGTGCAGGAGATTTCTTCGAAGACATCGTCGGAGTTTCTCAGGTGAATAATCATCAGTTACATAATAATTTAAATCCTTCCTATAAGTCTTATTATAATTAATTAATTACCGCACATTAATTTACGCATCTAACAATTTACACATTGTGATTATCATAATTCATAATAATTAATCATTATTTAGCGGCCTTGACTTAATGATACATTAATTTAATTTGTTTTTTATTAATATACAGAGTATTTAATAAAATACTCGAAAGCTGAGACTTTATCACTACCTCTGTAGACACTTTTCAACAACTTGACACTTAATGTCGGATACAATTATAATTAATCCACAATTAAAATTTCACATGGTGAAAATCCGAAAAAACGTGTTAAAAATGAATAAATATTAATTATCTTCGGCAAAGTGAGCCTCCGCGGTTCCTGATCTCATGACCGCGTATCCGGGATTGCTCAATGTCAATAAAGAAAAAAAAAAAAACAACAAAAAAAAAGGTAGAAAATGAAAAGAGTTTGAAAGACAGATCGCGAGTAAAGGTTCGCTGGGATCCAAAAGCAGCCGAGTACTGGAGCAAAGATGCTGGATCGTGGATGTGGAAGCGGCTTCTCCATCTCCATACACTCTGTTGGTTTACCTTAAAGCCTTTTATTTCTCCCACTTATTCTTATTCTGTGCTGACTTACTTCTTACTCTGTACTCTGTATTCTGTATTATAATGATAATAATAATAATAATAATAATATCGTATGTCGTAGTCGTGAGCAGACAACGCTCGGTGCTCTGGTTTGTCATTTTACCCCACTTCCGCGGATACCGTGCCATCACGCTTACTTTTATTTATTCTCCCACTTTGGTCGTAACAGCTAATAAGTATAAGTCTTGACGGCTACGTAGTTTACTAAACTATTCCAGAGTCTGATTCTGATTCAGCGGATTTTTTCCTATATTTCTATTTCTATTTATAATATAACGAGTTCGATCTATGTGACGTAGGTGCTGGGTAGTCATGGAATTTTTTTTAGTTATTTTTCTGGAAATTATATTAATCGGGTTTTTATTGGATTTTAGTAATTAGCTTTTCTTGAATGTTTGGAATTATAGATTGTTAATTAATTCTTCAGTGAAGAAATGATTCAGAATGATGATTTGATTTTATAATAAATTAATTTTTTATTATTTCTTCTTAGATTTAAGAATTAAAAATGTTTACTTTCACATTTATTAATCTCGTAACTGTAATGAAATTTCAATTAATAATTTATAGAAATAATACAAATTTCAAATTTGAAGAAATATAAAAATAAATTTTTGGTAAATAAAAATTTATTACGAAAAAAATGTCTTAACGTGAGGCAAAAGTCTGCAAATGCAACCGTGGAAAGACGAGGTTCGATTGTCGGAGATATTAAAAACTTTTCGATTTTTTTCCGAAATTATTGTTATTATTTCTTCTTAATAAATGCATCAGTAAATTATTTTAAATTTCCCGCTTTGAAAATTAATAAATAATCAAAAGTAGGAAGTTATAAATTTCGGTCCGATTTTGAGAATGCGAGTTTTTTTCAGATCTCCACGTTTTAAGATCCTAGGAAGCCGTTGCGACTATTTCCGGCTAGACGTCCGGCCGTGTGTGCGTGTGTGTATTTTTGTATGTGAATAAAATTTTGTCGTACGATATCTTGAGAACGAATCAACCAATCAAGGTGAACGACACGGCATTCAAAAGTGTTCATTGAGACTTCGAGCTGATTAGATTTTGGAGTCAATCGGTCGAGCCGTTTTAAAGATATTCAAAAAATAAAAACAAAAAAAAAATTTTTTTTTTAATTTTTTTGAAGTAAGTAACTTTCAAAATGCTTGACTAATCAACTCCAGTATTCGAAAAACCTTCTTAACTTGAAAAACTGCGTCGAATGTCGCCAAGTAAGTCAAAATCGAACGAAGCGTTCAAAAGTTATATAGCCATTTCAAATTTTCTAAATAATTCTTTTTTTTATGTAACTTTTGAATTTTTGAGCTCGGAGAGCTCAAAAATTAACCTATAGGAAGATTTTCGAGCGTTTCAAGCTCAAAAAAAGGGGATAGTTCCAGAAATGGCCTGTCGGTTAACCATTTTTCATCAGACTTTATTAATTAATTTTTTCTTAAATTCAAAATTAAAAAATTTTTAATTTTACAATTTTCAAAATAATAATAATTATAATTAATATTTGATAGGAACAATAAAAATTAAAATATTAAAGGAATATAAAACATAAATTTCTTTAAGACGCAAAATGATTCCTCGAAAAGTGTCTTGGCGAGAAGTAAAATTCTGTGAAATCAACCGTGGAAAGGCAGGATTTGAATCCGGACAATATTAATAAACGTTCCTTTTTTTCCTTGCAAATTATTATTTTTTTTTCTTTACAAATACATCAAATTGCTTCATTTTTTAATTAATTTCTTAAATTTGAAAATTTTTACTTTTACTTACATTAATATCATAATTATAATGAATTTTTTCTTGTGATTCGTAAGAACAATAAAAATAAATATAGTAAGTATAATTAAAGTTCTAATAAAGAATGATTATTCAATTAAAAAGTATCGTGGCGTTAGAAAAAGTTAATTAAATTATGAATTTAATAAAATTCATTACATCTAAATATGTGAGGTCGAGGTTCGATTCCCGGCTACTTTAAAGAAGAACTTTTCTATTTTTTTCCAACAAATTATTATTAAAAATTTTTTACTGAAATTTTTTATAACTAGTCTTTACTCAATCAATTAAAAATTCTAAATAAAATTATTACATTAAATTTTTTCGATAAGATTTAATGTTCGTAGTTAAAAATGTAATTTTTATCAGTATTGATGAATCCCTGATTGTTTTTTTCAGAATATCTATGAACATTCGATTGAATCGAGTGGAACAAAGAAAATGTTTGGCGCCAAGTAAACAAAGCAACGTCTCGAATCAGGATGTTAAAATTTATTTATTTTATTGGACTTACTCGGACCATCTGATTTTATGGGGCTTTAATATACAAGGAAACGATAAGCCGGTAAATTGCAAGATTCGAGAATAAGTTAATATGTTAATGAATGTATTTACGTCCTATTGAATCTCTGTTAATGTTGAGTAAGCTTTTTATTTTTTATTTTCTTCCCTTTATGCTTATTTTTAGTTCTGTCCAAGTATTTCCTTCTGCGATTGTATCATTTCCCAGAAATTTTATCTCCTTACGTTTTTACCTTTAATGACTGTAATAATTATAATTCAATTAATTTTATGGTAAATTTTTTACGTCAATGATAATATCCAATAATTTATATACTTAAAAACGGTTTAAAATTTTTTTTATTTTACATCTTATGTTTCAATTTATAGATTTTTTAATATTTCTTCTTTGATTTATTCAAAGAAATAAAAATTTAACAATTATGAAATTAATTACTTTTGTTAAAGTAGTGAAAAATAGTTTAAAAATGTCCTTGAAAAAATACAGCACTACAAAAGACGATGACCGGCCTTCGAAACTATTTTGCAAGCCTCCTTATTTTCATTTGTTGTTTTATTTATTTTCACGCAGTGACCTTACATCCAGCTTTCTTAATTCCTCCTCCACTCAAGTACCCCCGTAATGCAATATATATATATATATACATATATAAAGTTACCGGAGACAATTTAAATGTGCAAATGGATTTTATTATTATTATTTATTTATTTATTTATACACAGATCTTCCGTGTCAACTGCAAATGAACCACATCCCAAGATTGCTCCCATGGTAAATCGCATGACTGGAATTGCTGAAATTGAACAACAATCCTCAGACCATGGACATTCGATATTCCGCATTTAATTATAATAAAATACAATAAATAATAAATTCTGGGATAATATATAATATATATAGACGGGTGTCGTATTATTTGTGAGTGATTTATTATAAATTTATGCCGCTATTAAACTTACCCGAGGTCAAAGAGAGTTAAGTCAAAACTCTTCGGCGGCCATTAACCCGGTATAGGTTTATGTCGCATTTTTTTTTATATTTTTTAGATGATTGACTATTTTTACTTATTTTTTTAAGAATTATTATTATTATTAATTATAATAACATAATAATTTATTTTCGTTGTTTCTTCTAAATGAATGCAATGTAGTGTATTTTTAAATTTTTAAATTAATTTTTTCTAATCTTTAAAAATTACAAATTTTTCCTTTTACACTTATTAATATTAAATTTATTAATATAATTATGATTAATTTTCTAAAAATAATTAATAGAAACAATAAAATGTTGATTGATTGAAAATTGAAGAAATATGATTCAAATTTTTATTAAAAAAAAAAAAAACGACTTATTTCAAGAATGTCTTAGGGGGAGATAAAATTCTATGAATTCAAACGTGAGAATACGGCGAGGCTTGATTCTCGGCGAAATTCAAAACAAAAATTTCTTTTTTTTTTTTCACCTAAATATCATTGTTATTTCTTCTTAATGAATGCAATGAATTATTTTTGAAATTAATTTCTTCTTAAATTCAGTTCTAAAAATTTTTATTTTTTATTTTTATTGATATAATCATAATTAAATTATTTTATTAATAATTGATAGAAATAGTTAAATATTGATTGATTGAAATTAGAAGAAATATAAAATGAAAATTTTCTTTAAAAAAGACGACCCATCCAAAAAGTGTCTTAGCGTGAGAAAATAGTCTGAGGATTCAAACATGAGAATCCGGAGTTCGATTCCCGGCGACGGCATTAAAAAATGACGTATCTTTTTTTTTCAAGAATAATAAGCTCGACTGAAATTAAATTATTATTCTTATTATTATTATTATTATTATTATTATTATTAAAAATTAAAAATTCACTACTCCATAAAGAAAATGTAAAACAAAGTAATTACTCAAAATTAAAAATCAATTATTGTGATTTTTAAATTTGATATAAATTAAAGACTACCAAATAAAGAAACAATTTACATTAAATCGATTAAATTGCGATATTTTTAAAAAATGACTGGTCTTCTTAAAATAAAAATACAAGAAGTTGTTATTCCGGTGATTGAAGGTAATTACAGATTACGGAGAGTACACTGATGAGTTTGATCGGTTAATAATCTTCACAGTCGATTCACGTACCAACAACGGCTTTTAAATGAAATATAAATTACATATTCACACGGCAAAATGTGTTACTCAGCCGTGTTTGGCATTTGTTTTTGTTTGTTTTTAACGTTTTAAACACAAATACTAAATACAAAGACGATTGGTAATTTCAAATGTAGCTAGTAATTGTTTTACCTTGAAAATGAGACACGTGGACAAAGTACTTTATATATTAAAGTTAGTCATGCTTTTATTATTTTTATACCGCGTATTAAATAATTAAATTTAATTGTCTTCATTTTATTGTTTCATTAATTCGTAAAATTATTAATTTCATTTTTTTATTACTATTATTATTTAAGGTGGGTGTTGTGGGTGTCAAGGACGGGCTTAATTGCTAATAGATTATTTGTTTATTTATTAATGTTTAAACTAAAGTCCAAAGGAATTATTTACCTTTTATTATTGATTTTGTCTACTAAATTCATCTTAAACTCAAAATTGCCATAACTTAAGATTAAAGATGGCTTCTGAGCGATCAAAGAGTTTAAGGTTACTTTTACATAAATTTAAAACTGGAATAAACTAATACAAATATTTCTTCTTTTTCTTATTAAGGGGTCATTCTAGTTTTTAACTTTCAAAAAAAAATTTTTTTTTTACATTTTTTGAAATTACTTATATCTATCTAAAAGAATTGTGTTTCATATTTATGAGGATTTTTTCGATCGGAAGAAAATAAAATTTTTAAAAAGGCTGAAGAGCTTTTCTATGCTGCTAACTTGGCTGATTGACTTATGACAAGATTTTTTTTTTTTTAATTAAAAAAAATTTTAATGCATTTATCTCAGAAGTATGTCTTTCTGGTTGACGTACATGATATCTCCGAAACCACCGACCCGATCTTGATGAAATTCAAACCACATATATTTTACATAGTAGTAGCCATTGCATCAGCTACATGTACAAAATTCTGATTTTTACTATTTTTTTAGAACTAAAAACTGTGAAAAAAATCCTAATTTTTTAGTTTTTTTTAAATGTCCGTCATTTTGTTATTTATCAATAAATTTCAATCTCCGTAGCTAGTGCAATAACTAAATAAATTTAGACATTTTTTCCGTTTATCAAGAATGTATTTGGTGAGCCGAATGAATTTTATATTAATATCTATAATAATTTCTGTGCAAAAAAATCTTAAATACTGTCTTTTTTCGCGTTGGAATTGGAATGAATCCTTCTATGAAAAAAAAAATGGTAAAATTAAAACTAAAAATTTTTTTTTCTTCATTATCTTCAATTTTTTGAGTATTCCTGTTTTTTTGGTAGTGTGTGAAAAAAATTTCAAGCATTAATAGAAAGATAAACTAAAAATAAAATCCGTCAATGTCAAAGTCAATGATGTGACATAAAATATACCTAACTATTTAAAAACTAGTCATAAAAAATAAAACGCTCCTCTATTTTATATTTATATTTATATTACACATTATATTATATTATACCTTATAGGTGTTAGAAGCGTTAATGTCAAGGATAGACGGTTATAAAAAACGTAGGAAGTATTACTTCATCAAACTCTACACTATACCTATCCACCTAGCCTCCCGTTGTAACAATAACAATCATAATAAAATACCCGATTCTTAACTTGATATTAAAAATAAAAAATAATTGATAATTAATAATAACATTCTGTTAAAAAAAAAAAAAAAAAAAGTTTTAATTTTAATTTAGTTGGGAATCGAACCCCGTATTTTAATGGAGGAATTCAAAGATTTTTACCTCAGGCTAAGACAATTTTCAAATATATCGTCTTCTTCGATTAAAATTTGATTTTATGTTAATTTAAGTTCTAATTAAGGACGTTCCTAAACAAGAAAAAGAAACCAATAGATTATGACTATTGGTTTCTTTCTCATGCACTAGTGCTGCCTCTCGGTACGGACTATCACTCACTCACTTCCACTCACGTAAAATATCGAAAGTCACTAACTTCAAACATTTTTTATAAAAAAATTAATACCGCTCGTTTATGTTATTTTTGATAAAAAAATACTTGTTATATCTTCAATTAATGATTCTCAGTTTTTTTAAAACAATCCTAAGAAGAGTACAATTGATATTTAATAAAATGTTCGCTTGAACGTCGGTCAGCAGAGGGTTTGTATGTTGTAAAATATACAAATTTTAAATGCTAATATTTAAAAATTTAGTGCAGCAAGGACTATTTAAAGAAATCCCTGCGTATAGAGGATACTTATGAGTATAAGTACTCAACATTTCAAGAAAATTTTAAGAAAACGGTTTTTTCTCGAAACGTCCTTAATCAATATTTTACTGTATCAATAATCAAAAATTTATTATAGTTTTATCATTAAAAAAAAAAAAAATTTTTAACAATTACTTAAATTTTGTCGGGAATCGAACCCCGTATTCTCACATTTGTAATCAGAGACTTTTATTTGCCACTAAAACATTTTTCGAGTAGGTTACTTTTTTTTAAAGTTTATTCATGTTTCATTCAATAAATATTCTATTGATTCTATCAATTATTAATAAAAAATTTATTATAATATCAATAATTATCAACAGTGAAAATTAAAAATTTTTTAACAATGAAAAAAAAAAAAAAACAATTTATCGTGTGAGGTTAATATTAATTAATTAATAATAATAATACTTTGTTTTTAAAAAATAGAAGATACTTTTGAACATCACTGAGAATCGAACCCTATTCTCTCGCATTCAATTGACAAAAACTTTTACCTCACGCTAAGACACTTTTCAAGTACTTCATATTTTTTCCATAAAAATTGTATGTTAAATTCCTTTAAATATTGATAAATCAATCTGTTTTTGTTTTTATAACTTTTTAATAAAAAATAAATTACAATTTTATCAATGTAAATGGAAAAATTTTTAATTTTTAAATTTAAAAAGAAATGAATTTAAAAGTACAATAGATTGTATTCATTAAGAAGAAATAACGAAAATAAATTTAAATATAAAAAGACAAAGAAGAAGAAGAAATAAACGTATAATGTAAAAATCGAGTATTATTGTTTGAAATAGGCTGGTAGAATAATTGGTAATTTGCAGAATCTTTTATTCTATCAGATACCTGATTTTATTTATATTCCGTTTCGAAACGAAATAAAAACACAAAAGGTATTATTGCTCGTGTGATTCATCGTATCACCTGCGATCTAGTGTGCAGTGTAGTGTCATTGGTATGTTTTATTTATAGAATTAACGAGTGCATGAGTATAAAGGGTAAAATTGGGTGAATTCGATTTGTCCTAACAAGTTTTTTTTTTTTATATGTATTTTATATTAAAAAAATAATGTAAAGTAATTTAATTAAAAAGAAATGAATGAATAAATAAACATTTATTTATTTCTATGGATTTATTTGTTGTATCTCGGTAGTAAAATTAATACAATAATATTTACAGACTTAACAAGTAAATTCTTAATTTTCTTTTGATATTATCTGTACTTGATATTTGTAAATTAATTATTCACATATTTTATGTACACTTTACTGTAAATACAATGAAATTTTTTATTCTTTTAATTCTATATTTCCGTTACAATTGCTAATTAATCCATATCGTTAAATAATTTAATAAACCGTGTAATAAATAAATATTAATTTTTTTTTCCTTTTGAATTTTTTAAAAAAAAAACCGTCAAATATTTTTAAAAAAAGTTGTAAGTTTTTGTAAAAACAAAAATTCACAATTAATTTTGTTCATACTTATTAAATAAATTTTAATAAATTATTTTTTAAATTTTCGTAAAAAATTCACTATCCAATTTTTTTCAACAGTAAAATTTTTTTTTTCTTTTCATATAAAATTACCCTAAAAAAATATTAATAATTAATTACCAATGTGCGTCACAATATATAAAATTAAACACGAAAAATCCTGCATGTAATTTAAAAAGAAATTACTGAGTATTACATTGAGAAAAAATTTCAATTTACATTGTTTTATTTTATTGATATTGAATATTTTTATTTTTGAGCAGCGGATGAGATCAAATATGTCGAAGAGCCGAAAGATGATAATTATGACTAGCATTTACAATTCAAAAAATTAATTCCGTTCTCTACTTTATTTTTTACCATAACTTTACTTCAATAATTAAATTAAATATTTTATAATAATTAATATATAATTAAAATAATTAAATTAATAATAATAACTCTTCTTACATTCGACTCTGCCGCGTCAATAAGTGAAAAATAATTAAAAAATACATTGTAAACTCTAGAAATATTTCCACCACCATCGAGTAATTTAAGTTGCATTCGCAGGAAATAATTATTTATTTATTGATCAACACAGAAGATCATTTATTATTTATTATTATTTTTATATTTAAGTGTAGGCACTATTATAAATTCATAAGACTACTGTTTAAAATTGTGCGATATTTTACAGTGAATTTACAAGGCACCTAGGAACAAATTTACTTGTTAATTAATTATTTATTATTAATCAACTATAAATTTGTAGTCATATGGCGTTTTTTAGACGAACACTTGACGGTACTCATAGGATTTTTTTAATTATACTAGTTTTCATTTTGTGGGGAATTATTGAAAATTAAAAAAAAATATTTTATAATTTTTTTTATTAATTATTTTATTTATTTATTTAATATAAGTAGTGAATTTTATGACCAAAAACTATCAAGTATTTAATTTATGTAGTAATTAAAAATATTTAATTACTTCTTAGAAAAATTATTTTTAAGATAAAAAAGGACTTTAGATTTTTGTGAGCATAAAATAATAAAAAAAACAAAACTATTAATTTTTATCATTACTTGACGTCATTTCAATTGAAAAAAAAAATTAATAATTAGTTGATAAAAATAAAATAATGCAATTTTTATGAATACTAGTATAATTAAATATTTAATAAATGATTTGAGGGACGGTCAGTCAGTCTATAAATATAGGCAGAGGACATTGTCCATTATCACTCTCTCGTTCATTAATTAATTACCCTATTACATTCAGAAATAATATTTATAATAATTATAATAATGACAATAATAATTAATAATAATAATAATAATAATAATAATATGAATAATATTTGTAAATAGATATTATATAAATATATATTCAAAAGCCAATAATCGATTTTTTATATTTGAATAATCAAGTTTTGTGATTGTCAAACTTTAAATTTATATTATCGTGTTATAGATGTCATAAAGGCGTACAAAAAATATTTTTTCTTTTTGAAATTCATGTGATTGTAATTCAAAAATATAAAGTAGATGAAAAAATTTCATAAATTTTTAAAAATAAGGGCATTTCAACAAAATTTTATTGGAATTGATGTAATTATAATTTAAAAGTATAAAAATTTTTTTTTTTAATTTTAAATAAGTTTATCCATTAAGAATTGTAAAAAAATTATTGTTGTTAAATTTACATTTTTGAATTAACTATCTACATAAATTTCTAAGAAAAAATTTCCCAAAAAGGCGTTTTAAAAAATTAATTTTCAATATTATAACTACATCAATTTCTTTCAAAATGTACGTATCTATGATTTAGAAGTATAAAAAATTTCCTTTTTCAAACCATGAAAACTCCAAATTTTTAATAAAATTTTTTTTCCCTTATCATCTTCATCTTTTACCAATAAACGCCCTTGTATCATCTACAACACAATAAACCACCTCGCAAATAAAATTCAAAATAAAATCCTTCGTTGGCTGATAAATATTAATTTCGATAATAAGAATAATAATAGTCTTTCTCTCTACATTCACGCCTCCTGAATCTCCTGAATCACCCAAATTTAATATAAATATTTACACGTTTCCAAAATATTTCTCGACCAGCAGAAATTTTCCACATCCATAAATTATTTACAAAATAACTACATCCAATAAATGACCCCTCAATTATTTACAAAACATAACTTGTAAACTAAACTTAAGATCCGCCTTGAACTTGGAAGCGCCTGATGCGTGCCTGGACAGATTCGCACTGGACTTCGCTGTACCTGGTGTACCTTCCAGCGCGAACAGGTTCCCGGATGACAACAAGATTGCCACCACGTTCTCTGAGAGCTTCCAGGCCAGTTTTAGCGCGACTGGAGGGCGGAACTACCCTGGAGGTTTTCGACCCCGTAGAAGTTGGATCAGTTGTAAAGCGACTGAGAGCTTTGCTGACGACTCCGTTGCACTCTCTGGGCCAAACTCTGGTGTGATGCCGGTCCCAGCGGTCAGACTCGCTTCCAGTAAAAGGAAAACTCGCGCGACCTTGCAGCTGGCTCTTTCCATACAGAATAAAATCCAGAGAGTCGTCGGAGTAGATGCTGGACCGGTCGCTGGAGCTGTCGGTAGAAATTTCGGAGACTGTGTCGCTTCCGCTGTCACATTGTTGCTCCTCGCCGAGGATGAAGACTGGAGTGCACTTGAAGACGTCTCCAGCAGGCATCGTGTGGTTTCCAATCGCGCGTCTCTGCGACGAGGAGTTTGATTCTATTATCACAATTTCTCCGGAAAATTTTTGGGCCAGTGAGTCCATGTTTTTTTTAAAGGTGTCGCGGCGGTCTGGGCTCAGTCCGATTCTGATTGCCGTCATTTCAGGGTAAATTTTTTCGTGCTTGGTGATCTTTTCGGTCAGCGAGATTTTTGATGAAGAGGACTTGGGCTTCGACTCCGGCTCGTCTACGCTCGGCTCCGGGATTGATGTTCGCTCTGGAAGCTCCGCTGGAGGAAGAGATTCAGGCTCTTCCTGGTGAGATGATAGGGAGGATGATGATGAAGATGATGATGAGGAGGATGGTGCTGATAGTGGAGACTCTGGCGATGTTCGGTTGAACCAGGGGTGCTGCAGGCATTCTGTTACTGTCAGTCGTTGGCTGAAAGAAGAAATTTTCGGTTTAGTTTTTTTTTGTAATTTTATAACTATTCTTTGAATTGTAATTGGTATAAAAGTATTGGGCAAATTATGGATTTTTATAATAATATGCATTTGGAAAAAATGAAGAGTTTTAAAGGAAAGAAAGGATTAGTAGGATAAAATTAATTACCGTATAAAAAGAATTTGATTAATTAATAAAATCATTCGTTAGTATTAAATTTTAATTTGTAAGGAATTTATTTTAAGTTAATTATTTCTTCTTTCGGAACTGCAATAACAAATTTTATATTGGAATTTTATTGTAGTTCCATTAATTCTTTAAAAATTTTTTTATATTAATTATTTAATACCTTCTCCTAAATCAATTATTTTTTTTTCTAGAGTTCTAATAAAAAATTCGATATGAAAATTTTCTTCAAAAATGATTTTATATTAATTCTTTTAAAATTTTTTGTTAAAATTATTTCATACTAATTTTTTAGAATTTCTTCAAAATTTATCAAGAATTTAATTTAATTAATTAAATTTTCTTCGATAAAAAATTCGAAATTAAATTTTTATAAGTAACAATGACATTTACTCTAATTACACCATTTTAATTACAAAATTTCCAACAATTTCTAATCATTCCTACGTCGATTACTTTTTTCATAAGTTTCAATAAAAAATTAATTTACTCAAATTTTACATTTGAATCATTTTTGCTTAAAATTTAGCATAGAAATTTTTTTTCAACCGATCACGCTTTTTTTCTAAAAAAAAAATTTTTTAATCAAAAATTTTTTTTATATCATTTTAATTTTAAAAACTAAAAAAAAAATCGAATAATTTCTTCATATATTAATCATTATTTTCTTTACTGAATAAAAAAAATAAAAAATTATTACCCCAAAAATCAACAACCTCAACAATAAAATTTCCATAAAAAAAATAAAATAAATTTCCACATAATACAAATTAATCAACAAACACACATCCATTCATTCATTCACATATTTATCATCCACCAACAAAACAGACCTCAGATCTGCTTACATTAACCATACGCTCAATCTAATAAAATATAAACATGAATATTAAACGGAAGGAACTTCTCTACACAGTGCACAGACACACAGATACGCATTTAACATAATATACATCGCTTAACAGTATCGCTTATCAGTACCAAGTGCGTAGTACAATGACAGCTGAAAGGAAACTCTTATCATTATCACAGACCGACATAATATAACATTTAACATTGCACACCAGTTCAATATCATTTCCCATTTTCTCTTATCTCCTAGTTCTTATATTAAACATAAATGTAAGCTATCACTAGTGATCCACCGAAACAAATTACACCGACTTTTAACTTCCGTTAAATTAATATTATGCATATTATAGTTATAATTTATAATATAATCTACCATACTCAATATTCTATTTCTTCAACTAATATTTTATTCAATAATTATTATGCAATTTATGCCGTTATTGAAGTCTCAGATAAAATATCTAAGCAAGTGTGACAACTTGTCGTTAAAATATTTTTATTTCTTACTCTACTATTTATTATGTCGCGTTAAAACTTAATATATATACATATATACTTGTCAAACGGTATATTTAATACCCGCGAGAATTACACGTGTTAAAAAATAATAAATAAATAAAATAAATTAATGAATAGTTTATTTTAATAAAAAGCTACTCCTTGGAATTTTAATAACCGGTTAAATAACACTTAATTATTTACTTGTTAATTAATTTTTTTTTTTTTATATTGCGGTTTTCCGTTTTATTTAGATATCAACTTATTTTTCTATTTTTAAAAGAAGAAATAATGAATTCTAAGACTATTACTTTCGAGGATGTGGTGAGCTGAAGAATTAATGTTTGTTATTGTGTTTGCGCTGGAATAGGTGAAGAAATGATGATGAGGAATTAGGAAGAAGAAGAAGAAGAAGAAGAATTTGTTACCTTGGATCTTTGACCATAAGTTTGCGCATGAGATCACGTGCTTCTTCGGATACATCCTCAAAAAGATCATCCGGGAAGTCTAGACGGCAGCGACTGATGTTACAGAACGTTTCCTGCTTCGTGTCTCCGCCAAATGGCGAGCATCCTGTCAGCAGAACGTACAGAAGGACTCCCACGGACCACATATCTGTTGCAAGGCTTATTGGCTCGTAATTTAGAACTTCTGGAGCTGGAAATATAAATAGTGGTCAATATTTTTGATTTTGCGGTTATCTAGAGTTAATTAAAATTTTTGAGTTTTGGAAAAATTTTGAGTACGTCATTCAATTTTACTCCGGAGTCAAATTTAACTCCACACCTGGCGTAAATGAAGGAAAATATGTTTTCGAGTTTAAGTAAAAATTTTACTCCGGAGTCAATATTAACTTCGGAATTAAATTTGGCGTCAAACTCCGGAGTCAGATGGTACTCCGGAGTCAAATTTTACTCCAAAAATGATATATATTTAGAAAAATGTGTTTTTGGCTTTAGGTAAAAAATTCATTTAACAAAAATTAAACATTTCTATAAAATTTAATATTTGACTCCGGAGTAAAAAATTTCAAAACTTTAAAAATGAGCACTTAAAACCTTGATAAATAATTAATTATCTTACAAAACTAAACTAGTGAATAAATACTTGCATAATTAATTAAACATTCTCCACAAAACATTACAACATACTATAAATAAATAATAAATTGTAAAAAACAACGACAAAATATTTAATAATATTATATTTTTGCTGTCATTTAACATGACTTGTAAATAATAACAATATTCGGTAAATGAATGAACACACAAGATGTGTCATAAGGTCTCAGTCTTATTGAAGCTGTGAAAAGTGATAGCGATTAAATTGACCGTACAATGCGTCTGTAACCCCGGACAATTGTATTATGTGCTCCACAAGTATCGTGTCATGCGTATGGTCATTAAACGTTTAAATAAACCAAAAAGTCTTATTCACACGAATACATAATACTAGTGCTAGTATATAAATCACCTTTTAAATACTATACCATCTACTATTTATTTATAAATTCATAAAAAATACAAAAAAAAAAATTGAAGAATTTATTTAAACTATTCTGTTGTTCAACTCACCGACATAATCGGGCGTGCCCAAAATTTCACGGATGTCAGCACCTTGACTGATGTATCTTGAAATTCCAAAGTCACAGAGTTTTACATCACAATCAGGAAATTCTCCAGTCAAGACTAAATTTTGTGGCTGTAACAAGTAATAATGAAAAATAATTAATTAATAATAATAAAATTTGTATGATTTTTGATAAAACGATTTTTTACTATAAAAAAAATATTTTTTTATTCCTAAAAATTGAAAATCAAAGGTGCTAACATGATTGTTTTGACCTTAATAGTGAAAAAGAAAATTTGAAGCTTATCTATACTCTGGTAAAATAATTTTGCAAGCGAGAAGGTATAGCCACCTAGCGGCGAAACTAAGGACTAACTTATAGTGAAATTTAAAAATTCTCAATAATTGGATTGTTTTAAGTCTTTTTTTAACTATAATAAGTTAATTTTCATCAGCAATAATCCGTAATTATGTTCTCCAGAACTTTTGTGAGCGCTCAAAATTTTATATTTACAAGTTAGTTTGATTGGTTAATTTTAGTCTGATATTTAAAATAAACTTTTACAATAATTATCATTTAAATTTGATTTGATATTAACTAGAGTATAATTGAATGAATATATCTTGATTCAAATAAATAATTGAATGTTTATTTTGATTTTCTATAAATGGCAATTGAAAATACGGAATTTATAATTTACAAGTTATTATTTTGTAATCCAAATAAAAAAAAAAAGCAATTGATGATGTATTATTATATACTTTAAAACTTTCGTCCAAAATGCATTTTTGGTACAAGTTTTACGTCTATTGGTTTAGTAGTTTTTTTAATTAGGCATTATAAAAAAAAAAAAAAAAAAAACCATCATTTATTAGTATAGATAAATGACATGAAAATAAAAATGAAAAATAGTCAACGCGGAATAGAAAATCTTAATCTTAATGGAAATCTGATAAACGGTGGATTGAAAATATTTAAAATTGAATTATATTACAGTCCCCTGAGGGATATTGAATAATAAAAAAAAAATAAAATAAAATAATAGCAAGTACATAAGTAAATAAAATTAATAAAAACAAAAAAGTAAATTCTGTACGCATTGCTGCTACGAAAGGAAATGAACTTTCCAGTTTGTTAGAGCCCAGGCATCGCGATTTAATACGTAACCCTCATACTTATAAATACTTTACTAGTTACGGTCTTAATCGCGAAAGTAGAAGCATGTGAGTTTATGTGAGTGTGTGTGTGTGTGTGTGCACTATATAGAATCTGCACTATATAAAATATGTCGAGGATATTTTTTCATGTAACGAAACTCGCTGACTTAGATTTAATCTAACACAAACACAAATACAAATACAGACTGGACATTCGATCCCGATTATATGATTGTGTGGTACATGTGATACCAGTCTTTGAATCAACTATAACAAATGTCGGAAGTTTATTTTCATTTATATATTATTATTATTATTATTATTATTTAAGATTATTTTTTGTTCCGCGAATAAAAATACGGAACTCTATTAACTATCGCATCAGGAATCGGTTACCCGTCCATGAAATATGCCATTCGCTTTTACTTATTATTGTTTATCACGCAATTATTAGAGAAATTATTGTTATTCTAATTTATTTTATTGTAATTAAATAAAAAAAAAATAATTAATTATATTCAAGAGAAAAAATTATATATTTAATCTTTCAAAGGTATTTTTTATAATATGGCTAGAATTTATTTTTTTATTTTTTAACAGTATTCAAAAATAAAATACAATATTGCATTCCATTTTTTTCGTTAATAAATATGAAGAAAAAAGAATTTAAAAGAATTAAAAGAAAATTTTTTAATTCAATTTCAGCGTTATAATATGAAACTAGAAATTTAAATTTCGCGCGTGTTAATTTTAAATGATAAGATGTAACATAGTGGAGGCGGGTTTTGGGCTATGGATGTATTGGCAGAACGAGCAGAGAGTGTGTGCTCAAACACGGGACCCAAAAAGCTTTATTTATCAAGTTTATAGATAAGTCAATATAATTAAATATTAAGCGCATTAGAATGATAAAAAAAAAAAATTGTGATTTTATTGTGTGGAAATAAACAAATGCAAATAATTAATAATTAAAGTTGGTGAAGACACATACATCTTACACCAATACACAAAAATTGCAGATGGTACTAGCTAGTAATATATACATCGCATAATGTGATAAAAATGAAAAAATTAGACAAATAAAAAAATTTAGAATTGATTTATTTGTTCAAGAACTTTTTGTTGACATTATTAATAAAAATTTAATAGGATAATAAAACAAGATTTTTTTGGTGTAGAATGATAAAAGATTGAAGATAATAAAGAGGTAAAATAATACACAACAATAAAAAATAATGACAAGTACTCAATGATGATGACTTGATGACAAAGTCGTGGGAACGACACGGTTTTGCGAGTAAACCTTGAAATTCCTTAACGTGTATAAATTAAACAGGTAGTTGTAATAAATATGCATAATGCGTGTGGAGAGAAGGAGCCAGATGTAACCTTAGGGTAGAAAATTTTCACGAGCGTGGTTATGCTTCTATTATACTACTATATCATCAGAGCAGGTAAAGGCATGCTTGCTCGATCCAACTTTTAACATTTAACATTAAATATTTTACAGTAATACACCCGTGGTCATATCGCACTACCATAAAGTGTACCGTAACTCTTTATTTTGCATAAGTACCTTGACCGTGCAATTTCAATCACGTGAGCCCTTTATTCACTAACTTTAACAACAAGTTTATATTCAAAAAAACAATGTCAGATAATTACTTAAGAAATTTTTAAAATAAAATAAAATGGATTGAATTCAGCAAAATTAAAGTCGTCCTCACTGCTTTTATTTGGTTTGAGGAACGATTATGGGACTTGGCGATGGTATTAGTATGCTATGCTTGATACGTGACCTCACTGCTTATTATCAAATGTCCGATGTATATGTACTAATAGGGAGATCCGAAGATTCCGGGTTAGGCGCGTTGAGGATCATCGTTAACTTTTAACTTTGCCTCGGAATACGAATTACTTTGTTTATTTTATCATGGATCTTGCGAAGGTGGACTTAAGAGGTCCTATAAATAATGGATTTTATTGTCGTTACATATGTTTTTTTTTATTTTTATTTCATATTAGCATTAAAATAGAAATTTTTTACTGAACGGTACACGGAAAAAATTTTTAAAAATTATTCTTCAGTAAGGGAAAAATAATAAAATAAATAAATAAATAAATAATAATAATAATAAAGTTTAAGTCAACTTTATTATTATTTTATTTTTTTTTATAATTATCATTATTATTAATAAATTTTGAAAAATTTCAATTAAAAAAAACAGAAAAAAAAATAAAAATTGTTGCTTCTCTTTTATTTTTAAAAAGAATAAAATATTTCCCATGTCCATTACGTCGTAGCACTAGACCGTGACAAAACGATAAAAAAATTTCATTCTACTTGTATGATATAAGAATAAGAATGAAAATAGACTCCTCGGTCATTGAACAAAGTATAATCATTCATATACATCTATATAAATGTATCTATGTATATACACCTATAACTACGACAATAAACAATAATGAAGATGATGAGTTCAAAAATGTATCAAGTCATGATTGAAAAATCTGAGCTGGGAAATAAAAGTATCATCGGGTGAAAAATCATTGTATTAGATTCTCTGTAATTTATAAAAAAAAAAAACACTTTTCATTTAAATTTACATTTACATGCTGGTATAATATTTTTATACAATAACACATGAAACGAGATTAAAATCGTGTTTCTTTGTTTGATATCAAGGAGCATGTTAAAATAAAAAAAAAAAAAATAAAATGAAACGTAATTAGAATCAGACATGACGATTTTTCTTGCTCCATTATATTCAATTGAATTTTCTAGTCCGTACTATTTTAGACTTGTACTCTTGTTGTATTATTTTCTATTATATTCAAAACTGTAATATAATTCTACACGTGAATGTGAAAGTAACCCTGATATATATATATATATATATATATATATATATATATATATTAAATGTATGTTTGCTGTTCGTCCTTGTAATAAATGACAATAGATTTATACCCGACAATAGAAAGAAGAAAAGAAGACATAGAAAATAATTAATAAATTTAATGTGAATAAAAATGATAAAGTTATTTCAGAAACTGCGAACGAATTGCGAGCGGGTGAGTACGAGGAAAAAAAATATTAAAAAAATAATTATCATGCAAAAACACGTTATAAGCGTGTGTAAGTGAAGAAACATTGGAAAGCAAACCACAAAAGGGCCGGGTAGTAATAATATTACTGCAAGTTAAAAAAAAAAGCATCGATAAAACCACAAGGCATTAGTTTATCACTGTTACTGTAGGTAATATGTTTTCGATCGTTTGTTATTGGTGCAATGTATTACTTTTATAGTTGTTGCTGTTGCTGTTGCTGTTATTATAATGAAAATGAAGAAACGAAAATAAAAATAAATATAAGAAGGTAAGTGTAAGGATAAAAATAGCTTGTAAAAATGTTGTAAGAAAGGCGAGATCAAGAGCTTGTAGAAGGTGTTGTCGAGTGTTCGGATCGACTTTCGAATCTACTTGTCGACAGTGCCCCCGCACAATATTCCTCTCTTTTCGTGGTATTGAAAATACACTTTTGCAATACTCTCAATAAGTTACTTTTCGGTTCGAAATTTTTTTTTATTAAGGATTTTTTGAAACTTTCAATTTTCTTTCTTTGTATGTTATTTTTATCAATGTTTTTTTTTTCGGAGTTTCAAAATTTATTAATTATTAATTAAAAATTTTTTAATTCATTTCATCAATATTATTATTATTATTATTATTATTATTATTAAATGTCAATCCTATGAATAAGAATTATTAAATACTAGCTTCTTTGAATTTTAGAATTAATTCAAATTAAATAATTGTAAAAAAAAGTTTGGGACATTGAAATGTGCATGCATTAGCGCATAAATACTTTAAAAATTCACACCTAACCATTAAAACCACTTTTTTGTGTAAAAATAGCAATTAATCGATTAAAAAAAATTTTTTTCAAGCTCAGCAATGATTGTTCTTTCTAACAGTATGCTTTTTGTATGACTTAAATGTACAATACAACTGTCAGGTACGTTTTAATGTAAAAAAACGTTAAGATCTTGATTTTTAGAATATATCTTTGTGCTTGCGCTTGCAGCATGCAAAATCCAAAAAACTGTTTTATTTTGTGAAAAGAAAATGAAGAACAAACTTTAAAAAAAAGAAAGCTGTCTGATACAATCAGCCTAATCAATTTTTCGATTAAAAAAAATTTTTTCTTATCAAAAAATTAACTTTTCTAAATTCTTCTATTTTTCCAAATTAAAAAAAAAATTCTTAACTGTTAAAAAAAAATGTTATGAACTTTGTACCTGAAAAAAATTCTTTTTTTTTCATAATTGCTCCAATTAACTTTTTTTTATTCTTAAATATAAATTGCAATATATAAAAAAAATTCTAAACATCTTTAAAAGTTCAAAAGGTCACGTTCCGTTACGCTTTCGCGCGTACGACCTCGAAAAGCCTGTGATTATTCGTTGCCAAGCACGTTTTTTACCGAGGTATATATATTATATATATGTGTGATGTATAAACGTCTACACATATATTTTACGAGGATCTGTCGTGTATATTATTGGTGTTTCCGGTAGTATTAAAAAAGGGGAAAGACTGTTGTCTGGTTGGTTAATAAAACGCTTTTATGTTGCTACCGAATTGTTAATGATTTATATTTAAAAAGAAAGAAAAAACAACGAAACAAAGGATTAATTTAAGGTTGAGGACAGGGTTATTTTTAAGTTAGGGGCTCGAGTGTGTAAGAAAAAAATAAAATTATAAGAGTAAGTTTGAATAAGTAAAATGTAATTAAATACTTGTAGCATTGTAATACCCCGTGTTGTATAATTTATTAGTTTGGATTGGAGAGATTAAGATTTATTAGAGGTAAAGGTAAGTGGAAACTTAAAACGATAAAAAAATATTGGCTTAAGAGGTAGGTATTTATTGAAGGAAGGTAAATGCACTCTGGAGCAAATGCGATTGCGAATACGGTGGTTGCGGTCATTGAACGTCAATAAATCGATTTTATCAAGTCTATTGATTTTTATTATTATTATTTATACAAAATTTATGGAAAATATTATTTTGAGCTTTTATTTTTCAATTCCGCGTTTTTTCGCGGGTTGTTATTTTTAAGGCAATTTAGTCATCTGACTCATCAGTTTCAAGGAAATTCTATGTCCTTTAAGATTATCTAATTCAACTTTTATTATTATTGTTATTGTTGTTGTTGTTGTTATTTTTATTGGAAGTAAAACGGGGGTGTCTTAGTTTTTTCTTTTTTTTTTAAGAAAAGTAATTTAAAAGATTGAAGAGTTTCTGCCTAGCCGGGGTAAGATGACTTTCAGCCAAGTATTGTGTATTGTCGTTAAAGGCTTTTAGCCGGATAAAAAGTAGAGCACTTTGTTGAATAGACTCTTGTTGACAGGACAAAGAAACTAAAATAATGGCAAAGTAGCAGAGTGGAAAAAAAGACTATTTTTAAAATTAAAATGCTGTATGAAATTCTTTCGGAGTTCTTTAACCCTTTCGAACGGTTTTTGTTATCGTTTATCATCAGTTTTATCTTTTTTTTTGTTTAATGATACTTGGATGAGAGATAAAATCTTGTTTTTTTAATTGAAGATATTTTGCACGTTTGGTAATTATAAATTATTGAGATTTTTAGTTGATTTTGCTTCGATTACTTAACATTTTTTAATTAGAATTTTAACGAAAATAATAAAAAATATTTTTTGAAAATTTTTAATCGAAAACAATATTTTGATTTGAAATCAGTTTAGGAAAATTTTTATTTCATAATAATAATAATAATAATTATAATATTTTAATTTTCAGGAATTTTAATTAGTTGATGTATTAAAAAAGAATTGAAGACAAAATTCTGGGCTCTCTTTTGGATATAAAAAAAAATAATAAAAGACCTTTTTTGTAAAAAATTAAATTCTTTATAGGAAAAGTTTTCATCAATTTTTTCCTATTTCTTTTGATTTGGCCAAAATTCCAATTTCAATTATGTTAAAATTGATCTTGTGATTTTGTTAGCGACATTATTTCTAAAATTTATTTTAATTATTTATTATTATTATTATTATTATTATTATCATATAAAAAATGACATCATAGAAGTAATAAATATTGTAAGAAACTCATAAGAAAAATGAGTTTATTAATAATCTTAAACAAATTTGGTGACAAGTATATAAGCATTAACTTAAGGCAATAAATTACTGTAATGTTATGTATGTGAAAATTTAAAAACATATATAATAACAAAATGAAAATAAAGTAAAGTTTCAAGTTAAGAGTAAAGAGTTAAGCAAAGATAAGACTCAAAGTTAATATATCATATAACATAGCACACTACTAGGCGCCTTCATATGTCACTTTTGAATCATCATTATGGAGCAGCGCCAAAAATCTCAGTATGTAATATCGGCATACTCTCTTGACTTAATTTATTTGTACTCTCTCTCAACTTTTGAACGGGAGCCAAAGAATACATGTGAATTTTTCCATTCATAACTAAACCTCTCTCCCGTTTTATTTCACAGCGACATGTCTTCTCTCAGTACTTATATTTATATTTATATATTATTATCAGACGAGTAAATCTCACCAATTTTATTATAATTTTGTGCAGTGTCAATTATATTTAGTTTGTTTTGTTAATTATAAATAATTGTCATGTTCAATTCTATTGTCTATTTTCCTTCCTAGCTTTATAACACAGATAGTAATTGTTATTGTTATTATTATATTTATAATGATATATTTAATTATTTTATTAATGTGTTTGTAAAAAAGGTCGTGCCTTCACTTTTTCATGCTCTATAAATTTATTTAATGTTAAAATAACTGAATTATTGTTAAATAAGCACACGGTTAAATTAAAAAAGAGAAATAGATATAATTATGAATGACAAATTTTAATTATTAAATACTTTTGTTATTAGATAGCGAGTATGTGCATGGATATGACACACGATCAAAAATAAATATTGTCTTCGTCATTATTGCTGGAATGTCTTGAGTATACAAGATAATAAAATAATTCAATTATTATTTATTCATTGTTATGATCTTGCAAAAATTTTTTTTATAAGATTTTATTTTTATTTTTTGAAATAGGTATATTTTTATTTTCGAGATCATAATAATGAAACAAAATTCAAAATTATCTGGAAAAAATTATGAAAAAAGTTCGCAATTTTCAGAACAAAAAAAATTTTTAAGAGCAAAATAATGGAAATAATCCAACAATTATAGAAAAAATTTTTTCATCTTTACGACCGAAATCAGAAAAAAAATAATGGAAAAAATTAAGAAAATTTTAATATCAAAAATACAGAAAAAAAATTTTTTCTGCACGAATTTAGAAAGTGGTAACAAGTATGAAAAATAGTTATTTCAACGGTTGAATAATTTATTTAAATGACTAGAATGATCAATTATCATCATCTTCATCAGATCATCACTATGATGATGATGATATTCATAATAATAATAATAATAATAATTATAATAATAACAGCGTATAGAGTGTATAAAATATAGATGACAATGTTATGTAGGGAAAATATAAATGAGGCGAGTTCTCTACATAATTTCGTAGTTTGTATATCGTTATAATAACAGGTGCTAAAAGTTAAGTGCCAAGGCGCTATTGTCAATCAGTTAGTGGTAAGCCCAGTCCCAGTTACTAAATAGTTAGACGTTAATTTACACATTTCACTCACTATTCACTGATATATAATATATATTATATACTATAATAAATTGTATCACAAGCTGCGCAAACAGGCCCTAGTTTTTTGCTAATTATTGCGCAAATTTTATTTTATTAATAGACGCAATTTTTTTATTTTTATTTTTTTTTGTGCTGTTTCTTATCTAATTATTTTTTTATATTTTTTAAAATTGAAAACTTGATAAAGAAAATATTTTTACCATTATTTGTAAAATTTAATTTTCTGAACATTTTTTGTAAATAATTTAGTACTAAGAAAATTTTCAAAAAACATTGCATCGATAGTTTTTTAAATTTCTACTTTTTATAGATAATAATAATAAAAATTGTAAAATAATTTTCTTGATTTTAAATTACAAAAATAAACAAAGGTTTAAATTACAATTTTTTGTCATAATTTGAAGTATAGAATAAATATTATATAAAATTTACAAAGTAACAGTTGTGCAAAAATATTCTTCCCTTGATGACGAAACTCAAGTGTTCCGTGATTAAAAATAATATTTTATGATAATCAAGTAAAGTTTTAATTTGAATAGTACTTACAAGATAATAATTATTGAAATACAGAATATACAATATACAGTATAAAAAGAATTAATTTTACTATAAAAGAATTAATAATTTATTTAATTATTTCCTGCGATTACCCTGATATTTCCTTCAAACTTAATTTTTTATAATAACGAATCATCGAATGTAATGAAAATTCCTGATCAGAAATATTTAAATTATTTTTATTATCTGCACAGAAGACATCAATTTTAAATGACATAACAAATAAACTCAAATAAACACACGCAAAGAATTTACCCGTGAAAATATAATAAATCACTTTTATAAATAAATACAGACAATGATATTGTTCAAGCTTTTAAAAATATATTTTCTTATTAATTAAAAATTAGCAATCAGGATTTTTGATAGTAAACAAATGACATAGGTCATTAGGTCGTTGATTATTATTATTAATGAAAATTTATCTAAAGTACCCCTTATTGATATGGTTAAAATAAGATATAAAAAAAATATATCTCTATTTTAAAGATTTTTTAAATCCGCGGTTTTTTGCCCGTTACTATTTTTAACACAAGCTAGACATATGGGTATTTATTTAAAGGAAATTTTATGTACCATATGCTTATGTGGTTCATTATTATTATTATTATTATTATTATTATAAACTACAGTAACAAAATAATTTAACAAAACTCGTAATTGGATTACATAAGATAATTTAAAAATTAAAAAATGTATAGTTACCGACATGTAACATAAAATATGTATTAAAATAAATGTCCACGTGACACACGTCGCGTTTAAGACAAATGTGCTATGCGGTTTACGTTATATATAATACTACATACTACACACTATATATATAATTTTATAATATAATGACAAAGTATAAGTATAATAATAGTAATAATAATAATATTATTATTATTATTATTGTTAATATAACAACTAGCTCGCCTTGGCAGCCCGTATCGATTGCCATACGATAATCGATAAACACGTGTGCCTACACTCATCATCATCATCGTCGTCAATATCAAGTGTCCATCATCTACCTCTACTACCTGATACTTTTTATTCCACGCGATCCACAGTTATTATTTATTATTTTAATATTTATAGTCATTGCCAAATAGAAGCCTCGCTATTAATGTGACATCTGCATAACCGCCAGCCCACTTCAATTTTTTTTTTTTATTTACATAATAATTATAAATATTCTATAAACTTCAGAATTCATTTAATTTGTAAAATTTATTAATTATTTAATGAGTCAGCGGATAAAATTATTCAAATTTAAAATTTTGGATATTAAAAATAGTGCGCTGCCAAATTAATATCAAATAATTATTAGAATAAATAAATAAATGATTGATAGACGGAATTAATTTTGATGAAACAGTGAGTTTTAAGTGGCTATTTGCAGGCGTCGCGACGCCGAGGTATTCCGACTGACGCCGGCCTCATTAAGCCCACGCATTGAGAGTTAATAAAAAAAGTAATGTTACTTTTCATGAGAATGTCAGCGTCTGCATCTACATTTGCATTTAGACTAATCAAGGGATTTATTAATAATATAAATTCTATTTAACAATTATTAGTTTAGTTACGGTATTTTTAGAGAGTGAATGTTAATATTTAATTATTAAATATTTATGGATTATTAATTACCTTTATGTCGAGGTGAGCGACGTTAAGAGAGTGGAGAAACGCTATCCCTTCGAGGATTTGACGGAGTAGTCGGACTACTTGACGTTCTTCGGGCACCTCGTCTTTGTCTAACACCATTTGTAATTCACCACCAGGCGCTCTGGAATTATTTATTTTTATTAGAATGTTAAAGACATAATTATTAAAGCTTAAAATAAAAGGAAATTTAAAATTTTAACGATTTTTGATAATAAGTACATTAGTACATTATAAATTATTATTAAAAAAAATATTTTGTTAGTACTAATAGTTTTTTTTTTGATTTTAATAAAGGTCAGATGCTTGATTTATTTCATTATAAAAATGTTAGGTAAAAAAGATTGATTGGAATTTCTATAAATATTTAAGTATATAAAAATTATTGATAGTAAAAATGTAATAGGTTAATAAAAAGTCAGAAACGAAACAAGCAAAATTGTTTATAAAGTGATTGTAAATAATTTTTTAATATTAATTAAAAAGAAAAAGAAATGATTAATTTATTAAAATCAAGAAGAGAGTAAAGTAAAATTTTTAGTGAAAAAAATGGAGTAGTCGAAAATGCCTTAGCGTGAGGTAAAAGTCTCTGAA
The DNA here is from genome assembly GCA_905319865.3 of Cotesia congregata. NCBI lineage: Eukaryota > Metazoa > Arthropoda > Insecta > Hymenoptera > Braconidae > Cotesia > Cotesia congregata. The sequence continues at coordinate 7,250,821 of CAJNRD030001114.1, forward strand.
GACTAAACATGGGAGGTCGGGGATCGATTCCCGGCGATATTCAAAAATAACTTTAATCGTTTCTTTTCAATAAATTAGTGTGAATATTATAATTATCGTGCTTTGAAAATTTTTTAATAAATTTTTTGATATCAATAATAATAATAATAATAATAATAATAATAATTTAGAAAGTTTTCTCAAATAAAAAAAAAAAGAAAATCTTCGTTTTGAAATTGGTTCAACTAAATTTGGATTTTGTCAATATTATTATTATTATTATAAACTACTTACAATTCAAGAACTAAAACCATCTCAGTGTTTGTTTCAAAAACTTGATGAAGTGAAACTAATTGTGAACAATGTGCAGCAGCATCAAGTACTGCGACTTCATGGAGTGCTTCCGCCCTGAGCTCTTGAGCACGTCGTCTCTTTCTCAAAAACTTAGCAGCCCACTGACGACCACTTGATCTCTCCCTGCATCTCCTCACCGTCGCGTACTTCCCCCTGTAACAACAATTAATAAACAAACATAAATAAAAATCTAAATAAAAAACAAGATTAATTAAAGTAGACATAAATCCTCATCTGACCCTTGTCGATCCCGAATGACAGATGGTAAATTAATAGCGACAATCGCTACTCGAAATGTATGTAGATAAATTAACAGCAGGTCAATAGCTCTCCTCTAATATATACTTATAATACTTATAACTTATAATTTATAACTCGGGTTTATTTATTTTATTTTTATGCTCGACTTGAATTAAATGGATCACTTAATATTAAACTTGGCTTAACTTTGATAAAATAATATTAACATTAATATTAATAAAGACCCTCGCTCGAATAATCTCATACACAATATACAACATTATTTACACCATTTTTATCCGACTGCGGATGTTCGAAGGAAAGGGTCTGTAGTCGGCAGATATGAGTTATTAATGCGGTCAATGTTACCCACTATTATATATTATATATTATATTATACTAGATAAAGACATTTCATATTGTTATTATTATTATTATATCTTTTCCAACGTTCGCTTTGTTCTTTACATTTTATTTTTTAAAACTGAGGTAGTTTAAAAAAAAAGACGTTTCAAGTACGTACGTCTACCTTATGTTACTCAAACTGAAGCGTTTCATACGTGGATGTCTTGGTCGCGTTTTTATCTCAAGAGGAAGAAGAAAAACAGAATAGAACCCTAGAGTAACTAAGTACGTAAGCGCGAGAAATCGCGTCGTGGCCTGATGCCTCGGATTTCTCCACGGAAATGCAAACCTACGCTTTGCAAAACCATCATCGCTCAACTGCACGAGTTCGTGTATAACGTGCCTTATATATTTTAGATTTTTTATGTTTTACAGTACTATTAATAAATAAAAAAAAATCAGGGATGGATACAATGGAGATTTTTCACCGAGCTGGGACTCGAACTCGGGTCCTTTGCGTCGAATTATACAGTCATGTGTCTTAATTCTTATAAAAAAGTATAAAAATTTGAAATTTTAATTATGACTAAAATGGAGATACGAAAAATGATAAGAGAACTTTTTGTATGAAATTTCGTCCTTAACAAAAAAGGTTCTCATAAATTTTCTTATATCTCCAATACTTTATTCACATTCTTAATTTCAACTATTCACAAATGATTTTTTTTTTTGTAAATCCGCAGCACACAAATTATTTATTCTTTCAGCTGTTCAAATGAATCAATTTGAAATTCCACCCATACAAAATATAAATTCATATCCCTGATATTGGATCATCAGAGTAATAAGTATGAAAATTGAAGTGCTCGTAATATCATTTACATTGCGAAATTGCATTACGAGAAAGCTGTCCGTTCCTGTTATTGTTATTGTTATTGTTATCATTGAAACGATCCAACAAATAAAACTGTGGCCTTAATTTAACGCCCCTTAATTCACCGAGCTCCTCTTTGTTCTCTGGCTGTTGGATCTCCACGAAAATAGCCAGTCCGCCCGTAATTAGCCAGCTAATCATTCACATTAAAATCCCCTTTTACCCTCTATTTCGAGCCCGCGGTTTAATTCGGGTGTTGGCAGAGCTAAAAAGTATCCGGATGACAAATGCAATGCCCACTGGCTTTTTTTACACTCGTCCTTTCTATTTTGCGAGTAAGTACTGAATATACACACCGCAGACCACGACCTACATCCTCTTACCAATTTCTCGTCCCTTTTTTATTTTATTTTATTTCTTTAATCGTATGTGTACTCCCACTACCCTAATTACTTTCTCGAACAAACAATTACTAATTATTAATTAAAAATTCAATTTATCTTTCAATGTAATAACCATAAATATTATCAATATTATTAATGATAAATATTAAGTCCAAGTCAAAGGTCAGACTTGCCTCTACTCTTGATGTAAATCTTATTTTTACCTTAGATTACTTGATGCTTTAAACCCGATAAATTTAATATCAAGTTACTTATTGTAGATATATATTTAGCACCCCTGACAATCATAAATCCATCATAAGAATATTAATATACCTTCCGGGTATATCTTCAACCGTATGATAAATAATATATGTTTTATGATATAAAAGGTTTTATGCAGTAGCCCATCAGGAGTTAGCTCCTGTTGATACATCAAACATGTAGAAAGCATTTTACTTTCACTCGTTCATCAACAATATAAACATATACATATATATATATATATATATATATATATATATATATATGTAGAGCATTCCATGGTAAACGGACAGCTTAAGAATTTTGTTTTCGAGTCACTTTAATTTTTAAATTCCAGAGTTTAAAACATTGAAAATATTCCAAATAATGCGAAATATTTTTCAGAAAAACGTCCATATGTGGGCGAGTAAGTCATTTTTTTTGTTGTGCGATATCTTTAGAATGAATCAGCTCATTTGAACGCGTGACACGGTAATTGGAAGGGTTATTTAAGCTTTAAATCTGATTCAATTTTAAAATTAATCGGTCGAATAGTTTCGAAGTTACTGAGACAAATTACTGGGTCAAGAACACTAATCTTGAAATTTTCTTGATAAATTCACTTTTGACGATGACTCTTGAACTAATGATCCGATTTGAACCCGGTTTGCGGTAATCGATCCAGTTTTTAACCCTTTAACTCCTGTCAAAATTTAGAATGAATCCGTCAAGTAGATTTGGAGTAATTTCAAAAAAACACTGATTCAAGAATACTAATGTTGAAATTATTTTGATCTATTAATTTTTTACGACAACTCTTGATGTAATTACCCGATTTGAAATTTTCTATTCAGTATTCTAACCTCTTGACCTTGATTGAATTCGGAATAAATCGGTTAAGTAGTTTTAGAGTTACTAACAAAAAATACCGGGTCAAGAAGACTCATGTCAAAATTTTCTTGATTTGTCTATTTTTGGCAATAGCTCTTAAATTAATCAATCAATTCGAATTTAGTTTGTGCAAAATTGAGGGTTTAAAAAATTCTTATTTTTATTTAACATAATAATTATCATTATTCTACGTTAGAAATGTATGACCATTTTCTTTCTTCCGTTAGCATATCTAATTTTGCATGAAATGTCAACACCTTTGGAATAAAGAGTAGAAGATAATGATTAATGATTTGAATATAGTTATAATATTATTTTATTTGTTTGTTTGTTTAGTGAAATAGTAGAGAGAAGGACTTATCACGATGGGACGTCGATGAGCATAGAACGTATGTCAGGGTCTGAACTGATGTTCCCACGATGAGTTAGCACGCTAAAATGTTTGGTGTTGGTCTCGAGTCTGGTTGTTCAGCTCAGCTCAAGTCTTTATGTAGCCAAGTATTATGTCGTTAGTATAGTAATAGACACCGCGATAATGAACCTTCCGGTTAGCGGTCGGTCAAATCGTTTAGTTATTTTTCAGGTGTTAAGGTCAACGACCTGGGTCATGCTAGATACTTTCCATAATTTAATGCATGGACTATTTTTTTAGATTGTCGTTCTTTTTTTTTTTTTCAATTTTTATTAAAACGTTTTCAAGTAAGAGAATCCAAAGATTACCGGCGAATATATGTAATAAAAAGCATTAATTAGCATTAAATTTAGAAGATAACAAGTGTATAAATTAAAAGCATTTGAATTACACAAGAAATCTAATCCGGGAGGTGATTTATAGCAATAGGTAAACAGTTAATAAAAATAAACTAAAATAAACATGAGTTTAATTTTCTTAATTGCTAAAAACAGTGACTGGGATAATTAATAGCGGATAGTTTGCTTTCCGCGTTTAGTTACCATCCTACCCATACCCATGTAATGAGATAATTAGACTTAGGCCTACATAACAAGAAAATTATAAACCGAGCGAGCAACTTTCATCTTACTCCTATGGGAATAATCTTTTATTATTTTTAACATTCTTGACTCATTGTTTCTTTAAAATTGTTTCAAAACTACTTAATCAATTTTTTTCAAAATTTATTTGAGGCTAAGGGGTAGAAAAAAACTGAACCGGATGTGAAAAACTCAGTTCAAATCGGGTAATTAGTTTTAGAGTTATAGTCAAAAATTGATGGATCAAGAAAATTCAAAGATTAGTGTTCTTGACCAAGTGTTTTTTTCAAATAACTTCGAAATTACTTGACGGACTAATTTTAAAGTTCATCAGAATCTAAAGGCTGACAAACTGCATCGATTGCCGAAACACAAAATTAAATTGAATAATTTGTTCAAGATTTAACGCCGAAAGTGGATGAATCAAGAAAGTTTTCCAATTAATATTCTTGACCCAGTGATTTTTTTCAGTAACTTCGAAACTACTCGAGAAATTTACTTTAAAATTATGAGGACTTCATAAAGGATTCATATCAAAATGGAATACTATGACCTAGATTTAAATCAATCGAATCGTTTTAGAGTTATCATCAGAAAAAAAAAAAACAATTCCAGTTTTTGGTAATTTTTTCTAATTTTTGATAAAAAAAGCTTAAATTTTTTTATAACTTTCCTTAATTATTACTCTACTGAACTCAAATTCAGGGCAGTGATGCAATGATTCCGTGACAGTGTGATGATTAGATCGATAGGCGAGAAAAAATCACCGTCACGGCGTTATGAAGAGTAAGCACGATGCAAGATGGCATGACAGCACCTTCTGCAACGAGTGTAACTCGTGCATAAAATTCTCCAGTGGTTACGGAGGCGGAGGCCGATCTATGGGAAAATGAGACACCAATCTTTCTCTAGTCATTGCTTTAGCTGTTGCTCTACTCAAGATAGAGATTAAATAAATGGATTAAAATAATATTACTATTACAGGTAAAGTATGAAAGTGTGTATTATACAGGATTGCATGATGAGGAGGTAAGATGAGGGTATTTTACCGGCAAAGATCCGGTATAATTGCACTTGAGACACCTTTGAAATGACGATCAAGAGATTGATCCAATCTCAGTGATTATTATTGGCCTCGTGCCACGCGATCCTTTTATGTGCAAATATACAGATACAGATGCACTTATTGATCAAGGGTTGTATTAGTAGACTTTAAACCGGGTTTTGCATGACTCTGGAATGTAAACGATCGATCTGGATGATCACTAATCGCCAGTATGAGTATAAGTGCTTTCAAATTAGAAAAAATATTCGTTAGTTGGAAAGGTTACTCCGGTTTTGATTTTTTCCAGACCAGATCGTGAGAAATTGATGATTTTTTCTTTCAGGTTGTGTTTTTTTGAGTTGCAAGATAAGATTAATTATCGATCGGTGGTCTGGTGTCTCGTTAACGCTGGACTTGACACCCGATACTTGATTAGTTTTAATTTAAATGACTTTTTTCCGTCTTTTCCTGGCTAACCGCAAGGTATCGGGTAAGGGAGGCTGAACCGGTGAGTAGAGTATTATATTATATAGTACGTAGTATATAGTAGTGCAGGCCAGATGAGAGATGAGGATATTTATGTTTATATTTATATACAAGAGCCGTTTGGTTAATGGCCGTACACCGGTTTAAAATCGCGTTCAGGGAATAGAATACGCAAAAGAAAATTCTTCGATCTCGTATCATCATTACAGTCCCGTAAGCAACATTAAATTGTTATTGAGTTTTTATTTTCCGAGACTTTATAAAAACTGCTTTATGTAATAGTTTTGATTTTTATTAAACCTTTAGTTCTGTTAATGAAACGGGTTTTGGTGGAATACTATAAACATTTTTTTCAATTATACTGTTATATTTTAAGTGGTATAATTGATTCAAGGCATAATCAGTTGAGAATCTAAGGACATAACAAAATTTTTTCATTCAAAATTAGTAGCATGAATCACAGATAGTGGATTTTTCTTTTTTAATAATTTTAAAACTACTTTATCGATTTATTTTGAATTTTATCAGGGTTTGAAGGGTGAAAAACTTTATCGATTGCCACAAACCAGGCTCAAATCGGATAATTAGTTAAATAGTTATCGTCGAAAATGAGTGGATCAAGAAAGTTTTTTTATTATTGTTCTCGACCCAATGATTTTTTCAAACGACTTTAAAACTACTTGTCCGATTTAGTTGAAAATTAAACCATTTTCCCAACGCACATTGTTCACCTATATATGTTTCAATCCATGCATCACAGATGGCGCATTGTCTAACTAGATATTTATTTAACACAATATAAATTTCTCTTTCAAGCAATTTATCGTTTCACACAGACACTAATCTAAAAAAAGTAAAAATTTAAAACTTTTTATTATGATTATCTTACTGGGTGGTTATTGCTTGGATTAATAAAATAAAAAAAGTTAAATTTTCTATGACTAAGAATAACTAAGATATAATATCTCTTTCAGCTGAGTATAAAGAAGATGCGCGAGGAAGTCACGAAGAGCTAGAAAAAGTGTTAGATGCTAGCCTAGGAAGTTGAGTTTAATAAAATACCTGTAGTAGTATGAATATAATATATACTAGAGAGTACATAAGGATAGATAGAAATATAAGATTCCGTACACGACCTCGAGGGAGGTCTCCGAGGTGCGGTTACGATGAGACCACACTCAAGGATCTCGACGACTACGTCAAGAATACTCAGATTATATATATATATATATATATATATTATATTTTATTTTATTTTATTTTATTTTATTTCATTATACTGTACACAATACATTGTAAAAGTACAATGTAAAACGTACATTAAATAAATATATGTGGACCGCGAGTGGGGGAGGGTGAAAGTTAAAGTAATATTGCAAGATACAGACGAGAAAAACAGTTTTCATGAGCAAGAGGCAGGAGGTGATGGCCTCGCCAGTGAAAACGACACCCACACCTATTATCCTTTATAAATATAAACATTTCTCTTGTAAAACGTCATCGGGATTGACGATCTCCTTAAGAACGTTATTTACATACGGTAATAAGACCTTTTTATCGGTATTTTCGTTTTAAATCGGTTCTTTATTGGCAACCTTAAGATATTTGTTTAGAATTTTATTAGCTTTAGTTTGACTTTGTTACAAGAAAAAAAAAATAGATATTTTGGCTCTAAAAAATCTTGTTTTAAGGAAATTATTTCCTTGATACTGAACATTTTTGTAAACTAAGAAACTTTGTCTTTGGAGCTTACATATATTTCGGTAAAATAATTTTGCAAGCGAGAAAATGTAGCCACCTAGCGGTGAAACCAAGGACTTTCCACAAAATTTGAAGTTATCAACGGTTGTATTTTTTTATTTCTATTTTAACAATAGCAAGTGAATACTATCAATCACCCGCTTCACTAGGCTTGAGTTGAAATTTGCATGTTTTTTAATAAACAATCCCGAGTCGAAATTTGAGTCGTAGATTCAACGTATTGAACGTTGAAAACGTAAGTTCAACGTATTGGACGTTGAAAACGTAATTTGAACGTAGTATTGAACGTAAAAAATATAGATTCAACTGTTTTAAAAAGAATATATGATCCGTAGTAAAAATTAAAAATTACAAAAAAAATGTCATATACCAATCCGTAAAAAATAACCTATAGGCTAAATTTAGTTAAAAGCTTTTCCCAAAGATTTGATTGAGTTAATTTTTAGCTACTTGCTTATTTAATCAACTAATAAAATTAAGGTTGATTGGAATTAAGGAAGTTATTAAATTAAAATTGATTTTTGAGAGCCAAATTCTCATTCAATCTCGATATTTTGAAATCTTTGAAAACTAGCAGATTGATTTTGATTTGCATTTCAAAAATATTTTGAAGATTTGAGGAACTCATTGACCGACTTATAGTTAGATTTTCAAGCATTAAGCTTCAATATACCTAAAATTTCGTTAATAATTAAAATTTTCACTTCAGTCGACTGAATTTGTAAAATATACTTGCACCAGCAAAATTTAAAATCGATTTACGTTCACAATACGTTAAATACGTTCAACTAACGTTTTTAACGTTCAATACGTTCAAATTACGATTCCAACGTTCAATACGTTCAAATTACATGTACCTGAAGTTCCGAACGTTCATTTATGAACGAAAATCAAAAAAAAATTTTTTTTGCTCCTGAAACTGAAAAGGGTTTTTCAGTTTCGAATAGAGACAGTGAGCCCTAAAAATGATATATTAGCTCCTCAAAACACAAAAACCACCCCTCCAGCCACCCCAAAAACTTACACTTGGAAAAAAAAATTTAAGATAAAATCCTTCCAAGGGCCCTTTGAAGCTGGCGATTTTTTATAAGACTCATACAATACCCCCACACAATATAAAAAACTTTGGGGTGGCTGGAGGGGTAGTTCAGGGGCAGCTAATGCCTTGGTGATTTTTTAAATTATGTAGAGGTATTGTATGAGTCCTACAAAAAATCGCCAGCTTCAAAGGGCCATTGTAACGATTTTTTCTGAATTTTTATATAATAAGAGTAAAACTTTGGGGTGGCTGAAGGGGAAGTTCCGGGGCAGCTAATGGCTTG
>CAJNRD030001114.1:7261107-7301196 GCA_905319865.3 Cotesia congregata
AAAAAATCGCCAGCTTCAAAGGGCTCTCGGAAGGATTTTTTCAGAATTTTTTTTTAATGTCGTAAGTGTTTGGGGTGGCTGGGGGGGTAGTTCTGGGGCAGCTAATGCTTTGGTGATTTTTTATATTGTGTGGGGGTATTGTATGAGTCTTATAAAAAATCGCCAGCTTCAAAGGGCCCTCGGAAAGATTTTTTCAGAATTTTTTTTTAATGTCGTAAGTGTTTGGGGTGGCTGGGGGGGTAGTTCTGGGGCAGCTAATGCTTTGGTGATTTTTTATATTGTGTGGGGGTATTGTATGAGTCTTATAAAAAATCGCCAGCTTCAAAGGGCCCTCGGAAAGATTTTTTCAGAATTTTTTTTTAATGTCGTAAGTGTTTGGGGTGGCTGGGGGGGTAGTTCTGGGGCAGCTAATGCTTTGGTGATTTTTTATATTGTGTGGGGGTATTGTATGAGTCTTATAAAAAATCGCCAGCTTCAAAGGGCCCTCGGAAAGATTTTTTCAGAATTTTTTTTTAATGTCGTAAGTGTTTGGGGTGGCTGGGGGGGTAGTTCTGGGGCAGCTAATGCTTTGGTGATTTTTTATATTGTGTGGGGGTATTGTATGAGTCTTATAAAAAATCGCCAGCTTCAAAGGGCCCTTGGAAGGATTTTATCTTAAATTTTTTTTTCCAAGTGTAAGTTTTTGGGGTGGCTGGAGGGGTGGTTTTTGTGTTTTGAGGGGCTAATATATCATTTTTAGGGCTCACTGTCTCTATTCGAAACTGAAAAACCATTTTCAGTTTCAGGAGCAAAAAAAATTTTTTTTTGATTTTCGTTCATAAATGAACGTTCGGAACTTCAGGTACATCAAATTACGATTTCAACGTCCAATACGTTGAACTTACGTTTTCAACGTTCAATACGTCGAATGTACGATTTGAACATTCAATACGTTGAATCTACGACTTAAATTTCGACTCGGGCAATTTTATAACTTTTCATCAGGGATTACCCGTAATAATGTTCTTCAGCACTTTTGTAAGGGCTTATAATTTTTTATTTGTAAGCTTATATGCTGTCAATATGATAGAAATACCTTACAAGCTGATCTTTAGAACGAAAAATGATTTTTAGTTTTATATACTGACATTTCTATAATCCTAATTAAAATTTTATTTAACTTTAAAATTATTAAGTTAGTCAGTCAATAATACAGTTGTTACGCTTTCTTTACTTAAATAAAATTACCAAAGAAACTAACAAAATATCAAAAAAATATTATAAACTTAAAAGATTAACTGAGAAACTTTGCATTTCATGAGATTAATTTGACGTCTATTGGTTTGATAGATTTGTTCAGTTAAGCATTTATAAAAAAGATCTCTTCATTATTAATACGGATTATAGATTATTGAAGATATATATTTAGTTTATTATTCAGACATGTTCAAAAATATGAAAACTATTATGAACAGTGAATTAGTTTAATTGGTTAATTTCAGCCTAACAGTTAAAATAAACTTTGAAAATTAATTATATTTGATATTAAATAAAACACAAAAGTTATTATTTTGTAACCTAAAAAATCTTATGTTTAGAGATGAGCAATTGTGGATGGATTGGATACAAAAACCTTCGCCCGGAAATACCGCATCTTTTGATACAAGTTTTCCGTCTATTGGTTCAGTAGTTTTTTGAATTAAGCATTATAAAAAGCGTCTTGATTTATTAATATAGAAATATTTTTTTCAAAAAGTGCAATGTTACAGTAGTCCCTTTAATTTTAATTGTTAGTAGACAATAAAACAATCTCAACTCTGTTGTAATGTTTTTTCTTATGAGAAGCAATCCCTCCATAACAAAACGCATTCCTCGCGTTCACCAACCGTATCCTGACTCGAGTCCGTAACTTTGTCGATTCAAGTCACGATTTCAACTGCAACTTCAGCTTCCGAATTAAATTTACTTCATTTCATTTCATTTCGATTTCAATTTTTTCATTACATTCTGGCTTCTTCATTTAAAATTTTTGTTAGTCGGTTGGATCTTTGATGCTTGATTTAAGATGTGGCACTAATACTCCTTATTTTTTCCACATAACATATTATATTTAACGATTTTTAAATTGATCCGGCCTACGATTCTCTAGGAAGTGATTTTTTTGTGTGGGATGCCCATTAATTCAGGGCATTGAGAATCACTCATTAGAATATATATATATATATTAATACTTGAGGTAAATTACAGTTATATTTTCTAATCTAACGACAAAATCGTTCCACTCACTCCTCACTCCACACTCAGTGACCTCGAACTCATTTAGTTTAACTTAACTTAACTTTACTTCGCTTGCTAATATAATATAATATAATCCAATCCGGTGTAATGTAATGTAAGAATACGTATTATGTACAGTCACATAAACCACCGTCTACGTATCCTCCAGATAAAGAATTAAATGTAGAGTATAGTGAGCCGAGATTGTTCCGCAAACTAAAGTCATTTTTTTCTACTAACTTTCAAGGAGTTAACTACTTTTAAATTATTAATTATCATTTAACTATGTCATAACTAAAAAAATTTTTTTTTGTTTTCAGTTAAAAGAATAGTGGAGAGAAACGTCGTCTTCTATAGGTAGAAAAAAAAATTTTGTATTAGTTCTAGAGAGTCACGACAGGTGGCGCACGAAGGAAAGTCTTGAAGAGTTTGGAGTTTTTGCCGTGCTGAGAGTATTTTGCTTGATTGTGGGGGAACCTATCGCAGTATAATTATAAAATTCTATAGAAATTTGTGTTTTGGTCCCAGAAATTAATTGTAACAAAAAATATACAGAAAAAAAAATTATCTTGAATGAAGTGAAAAATTCTTGAACCAAGAAAATAATTTTAAAAAGTTTAATTGTCTTGAATCAAGATGAAAAATTCTTGAATCAAGTAAAATTTATTTAAGCCAAGAAAAATTTCTTGGTTTAAGAATTTTTCTACTCAAATCGAGAAGATTAAGTTCTTCAAAATTATTTACTTGATTCATGTAAATTTTTTTTTCTGTGTAGAACTATAAATAAATTTTTTTAGAAGAGATATTGTGAGTTATAATAGATGTAATTGAATTTTTGCTATAAGCTTGAAAATTATATTTTAATTCATAATATTGTTTTTTTTTGTCAATAATACTATGAAATGTTTAATTCGATTTGATCTTTGAGTAGTGATAGTAAAAAATTCAAACAAAAAAAAACATTATGTTAGTTGGAGAGCGTCACTACAGGTGATGCGTAAATAAAATTCTCAAGTTTGAAATTTTTGCCGTATTTGGAATATTTTTCTTGATTCTGATGGAACTAATGGCAGTATAATAATAATATTCCTTAAAAACCCTTATATTTATCCTAAAAACTGATATCAAAAAACATTAAAACTTTAAATTGTTCTTTTTAAGAGATATTGGGGATTATAATTTGAAAAATTTACTTTTCACCACCAATTAAAAAAATAAAAATTTTATTTATTAATTTATTAGGTGTTTTGAAACTTTTTTTTAATAACATTAAAGTAAAATAATTGCCAATTAATACTTATGTTTAAATGAAATATTATTCTGTATAAATTGAAACTAAAATAAATGAAATGATTGAATAAAGTGAATTGACATTAAGATTCAACGCATGTAATTGACAAAAACTAACCGATTTAAGTAAATTAAATTATAAAATTTTTTATCTCCAGAATCGTTTTTTCGACTCAATTGATATTTCTTCATTTCACGCTTTATTTGTTAGCATCAAGGCCGCGTATCCGCTTTGCAATCAACGAAGAATTGAGTATTGTGGAAATAACAAAAAACGTTTATACATCCATCTTTATAAAAATATAAATAAATATATATATATACAAAAAGAGAAGTCATCAATTTCATTGAATTTGTTTTGTTCGGCCTTTATCGTGGCCTTGCTGAAGAATATTAATGTGATTGGTTAAAAGGCAAAATGGTTTAAGAAATTGATGCAGCCGATATTAAATTTTAAATTCACACCCACAGATATTGCGCAAGTTTAATACAAGATTGAATAAAAATCTCAAATAAAAGGTAAATAATGTTTTTAAATGAATTTTATCGGTAATTATTATTATTATCATAATCACTTTTTTATTATCGTTATTATTATTATTCATTTATTTAATTTTTAAGTGTAATTTATAGTTTGTAACCTTTCGTAGTAACTAGTTGAGCAACAACGCCTTTGCTAACAAGAACATTACGTTCTCATAATAAATAATATATATACTTATATTTATATACTGACTCTTTAAAAGTCTATTGAAATCCGAGGATTGTTACATATAAAATTATTAGAGTGTAATTGAGTAATTTGATAAACATTTTTAGTATTGTGGAAGCTTTTAGTGGCAATAAAATAAAACGTGATGGTATTAAATAAAAAAAAATATATATATGTATATAAATGTAGGTTCATGTAGAATGTATAAATCTATATCAATTAGACTTTCCATACGTAATAGTCGAGCTGATCGAGGAGCTCTGTCAAGCGGCAAATTATTACCTAACGTTTTGAATTCAAGTCCTGTGCCAATTAAAATTAAATAACATCATCCTAAGCTAAGCTAAATGTTTTAATACTTTCGCTTTCGCTGAACCACTGACTCAATCTGCTAATAATCTATTTGATTTTCAATCGTACTTCAATTTCAAACTTAATGTATCAATTATAATTTTAATAACACTAAAAAAGTTTTATTTTTCAAAATTGGAAGGGACGGGTTTCAGAAAATCGTACGTGGATGTGTAACTTTTTTTTTTGTTAAATATCTTGAGAACGAATCAAGGGATTGATAAGTGTGATACATCGATCAAAAGGGTATATTAAGACTTGAATCGAGTTAAAATTTGAAGTCAATCGGTCAAGTAATTTTGAAGTTATGAAGAAAAATCACTGGTTCAAGAAAAATAATTTAATAAATTTCTTGAACCATCTACTTTTGGCGATAACTCTTGATCTAATTAATCGATTCGAACCCAGTTTGCGGTATTCGATTCAGTTCTTTGATCCTTAGACCTTAATCAATTTTGAAATTAATCTGTTCAGTATTTTATGAATAATTAAAAACAAAGAAGATGTTCGATCAATAAAAGTCAACAAAAAAATTCTTAATTTATCAACTACTTGGCTTAAAATCTTCTAATTGTTTCTTTAATTTGAAAAACTGCGTCGAGTGCCATCGAAAAAATCAAAATCGAACGGCGCGTTTGAACGACATCGCAGTTTGTAACAATTCTAAAAACGGCTGTTTTGGAGCAATCCTCAAATTGTATAGCTTGAGATCTTGCATGGCCATTCTTTATTAGATTTCTTACGATAAATCACATTTCTCAATGACAATGAGTAATCTCAGCTTCACAGAATTGGGTATTAAGTTATGGTGTCACTGGCCTCTAATAGATGGCACCACACGCTACTTCCTACAAACTCAACAGAATTGGCTATATTGGTTTACACCAACGCCTTGTACCAATTTTTTCTCTAATAAAAAAAAAAAACTCAACAGAAGCTGTTCTTTTTCTTCTAAACTATTCTACTGAAAGAAAACATTCAGATGAATGAATTTTTAAGCTTTTTAAGTGACTTTTAATGATCATACTATATTATACGGTATTTAAATAAATGTACCGTTGAAGCAAGCAGTAACTACAAATTTTTTGAATTATACTAATCAAGATATAACACAGCTCCCATATATAGTTTGTAAGTATCTAATAAACTTCCAAAAAACAAAATAACGAAAGGTCAATGACCCGTTCTATTCCGGCGCCAGGATTCTTGGCGATAGCCGCGACAAAACGACTACTAACAAATAAAAGTAATGTAATGGTATCGGCGACGTAATACTCGATGCCGATGAATATACGATCTTGAGTGGGGGCGAGTTTTTCTTGCATTCTACTTGTATATATTGATGAAAAAGAAGTACCATGCGCTGGAGATAAAACCATACGCAAGAGAATAAATAAAACGGGTAGTTTGCTAGATGATGTTGCAACTACTGCTACTGCTATTACTATTACTATTACTAGTACTGGTACTTTGCAGTCCGCCGATTTGATGATGGGAAAGACTGCACCGGAGTCGGCATTCCACCTGGGGTTGACCGTCAAGTTCACTCTATTCCGCGAACCAACAAGATCTCAGTCCGTTAACCGTGATCGTTTCTTTCGTAGGTCGTTGCTAGTAATAGGTCGCTGATGCGCAGACATTAAGATTATTTTTATTTTAGTCTTTAACTTGAATCATTTTTATTAAAAAAAAAAAAAAAAAAAAAGTGTTTTCAAGTGTTTAAGTTTTTTTAACCCGGCCAGGGCTCGAACCCGGGACCTCCGCGTAAGTTTTGCACGGCTGACAATCGGCTCAGAAATTTTAATAAAAAAATTAGGAAAACAGTTGACCCTGAAGGCCATCCCTGCAACTTCCCGCCAATTCTATACCTAAACGCTTGAAATTGCACTTATGACGTTTTTGAGCTCTTTGAGCTCATAAATACAATTTGTGTGTTATTTTGAGCTCTCCGAGCTCAAAAAATAGCTTATGTATGTTTTTGAGCTCTTCGAGCTCAAAAGTTTGGTAGAAGTTTGATAACACACTATTTTTTGAATTTTCAAATCGCAATAACTTTTGAATGAATGAACCGATTTTCACGCGGTTGGCGGCAATCGACGCAGTTTTTGAAGTCCTATAAAGAATTTTCAAGTTTAAATCGGTCGAGCCAGAAATTTCAAAGTAATTCCGAAAAAACACTTTTTTCGGTTTTCTTTCGTCAACGATAACTGACGAACGAATTAACCGATTTTGACCGGATTGGCGGCGATCGACGTGGTTTTTTAATGTTAAGAGCTAATTAGTTTTTGGAATTGATCGGTAGAGCCGTTTAAAAATTATTCCAAAAAAACCACTTATGAAAAAATTTTTTTTTGTAGTTTTTTGCGATTTCTCAAAATCTACCGGTCCGAATCGGTCCAAAGTGTATTGGAAATCTAAGTTTGGTCAAGCCCTTTCGAATGGCGCCAACCGCGATCAAATCGGTCAAGCCGTTAAAAAGTTATAAGAGGTTTACACACACACACACACACACACACACACACACACACACACACACACACACACACAGACACTACCGCGGGGGTAGTCAGGGAAGCTTTCTATGATCTTAAAACGTCGAGATCTGATGAAAACTCGATTTTTGCAAAACGGGGTGAAAACAATAACTTCCTGATTTTTGAAAATCTGAGATTTTTAGCGGGAAGTTAAAAATCGACATATTAATTCCTCCATAATTTACCGAATTTTTTCTCATATTATTTCGGACCTGAGATTTTAACCTTTTAAATAACAACCAAAAAATTGGTCCCCCGAGGCCCGAGCGTGGGATTTAAACCGAAGCTTCAGCTTACATTCACGACTCGTAATCCCGAATAAATTAACAAAATTGCTTAACAATATAATTGCAGAGGAGTAAATATGTATACCGGTGAATTTTGACAATTAGCAATTTTAAAAATAAATAAATTCGTGGAATAATAATATTAACCCGCATATCTTCGTAAAAATCCAGAGCACGCAGGAACGCTGAATAATTAGCAGTTAAATGCCGACAACTTACGAGAAATGCGTTTATAAACGTGAGTAACCGGATGTGGGGTCCGAGGGCCGGATGTTTAGCTTACACTCATACTTATACTCATAATCTTTGTTCTCTTTATCAGATGTTATGCCGCTTACGTTACTTTGGTCCGATTCATTTCCAAGATCTTCGTGTTACCTCGACCTTGATTCCATCTCGGTACCCACCAGACCAAAGTTAGATGGAGATAAAAGTGGACGGTAACCATCTTCAAATAACATTTTTTATTCAAAACTAAGAAATTGGTGAATTATGTTTGGGAAACACCGGTAATTTTTTTTATTTTTTTACGATAACTCTTTAATTAATTATCCGATTTGAACTCGGTTTGTGACAATCGGTCCAGTTTTCCATCCTTTATACCCTGATAAAATTTAAGTGAATCGTACAGCTAGTTTTGGAATTAAAGAAAAGAAAATTGGGTTAATGATAATAATGAAGAAATTTTCTTGAACCATTCATTTTTGACGATAACCCTCTAATTAACCGATTTTAACCATGTTTGTGGCAACCGGATCCACTTTTCCAACCCTAAGATCCTAAATCAAATTTAAAATAAATAAGTGAAGTAGTTTTTGAATAATTTCAAGAATATTTCTTCCAATATCAACAAATGCTGAAATTTTTCCATAAATATTTAATAAAAATGAAAGCTTGCTACCCAGCAACTCTCATTTACGTCACGATATTGTTTCAGTAGGTCATTGACGTTTAATCAGCAAAATATTTGCATTAATTAAACAAAACAAACAAAAATATTTCTCTTTTAATTATTGCAATTTAAAAACCTCACATAGAACGCATGTTTATAAATTAATTGAGCAAATAAATCATATCCATTATGCTTCACATTCAGCATTTTACACTTTTTTCCTCAGCTCCCACATACTGACAATTACTGAGAATGAAACGTTTCTCATCTTTTATCTTTTATTTCAGTGTCTTATTCAGTCTGAGTGTACACTGCGCTGGAATTTCCATTCAAGAGATTCTCGTTAAAGAATGAACACAACTCGGTCATATCTTTCGGGTCAATTAATGTCGATCATTCATTTTTCTTCCCATACTAAATACTACAACTCTTCATCTCAGTCTCAATAAAATTAAACAAAATAATCCAAAACTAAATAGTTAATATCTTTAAAATCTCACATATAAAAAATATTATTTAACTTGTGATTAAAAACCCCAAGACCTCAAGACCTGTTGGACCGTTGGCGTTCTTCCCACGTGACTCACCCACCCGCGGATATGCATCATGCGTGACCCCTTATATTACATACACACGCACAGTGCGTGGCGAATAACTTCGAGTCGGTTATATTAACAGGCACGATTTAATTCTTGATATGAGTTTGAATCAAAAAGTGCACGATATGTCCAGAGAAATTAAAAATAAATACATTTAAATCACATTGTATCTCTCCTGGTTCCAATGTAATGGTTCATGCACCGCCAACTTGAGTATGACTCAACAGAAAGAGTCATTAACCTCAACTTGTCCATAGTTTTTGAATTCTCATTGCAGATTACAATTGTCGCTGAATTTTCGTCCAGTGAATTCTAATGTCTTTGTGGATTTTGCCGTTTTCAACAGTGGGTGTTTTTTAATGTAAAAATGAGGATGATGATGATGATGATGATGATGATGATGATATGTGAGAGGAACAGAGGAGTTGGCGATTGATTCATCATCGGTCGACGGTCGGCTGAAGGTGAAAACCGTTGGATGAGTCACTTGCTTTGCTTGTGTGATCTTCAAGTGGAATTCTTTACACCCTGAATACTTTGGTGGTTGCGGTATGCATGCTAAGTAGATGGCAAATGCTTTCAGAACTAAATTTCAACAAATTTTTTTAAGGAATTCGTTTCAAGTGTTTATAGTAGCGGATGTTAAGAAATTTTTTAAGAAAATGCTACAAGGTTTAAGTGTTGAGTGTTATTTTTTAGTTGAAAAATAATAATAAATTTCGGAAATAATGCATGCAATTTTCTACAAAAAAGGTCTCTTGTAATTTTTTTGTATCTCTGATAAATAGCCCAGAATTTTGACTTTAAATTTGTTTAAACACATGGTTTAATCAAATTATCTGAAAATCGAATTTCAAATTGAAATTTTGATTAAATTATAACAGATAAGTGTAAAATGATTAGGATCTTTTTTATAAAAAATTTAATTTCTTTAAAAAAAAAAGTCTCACAATTTTTTTGTATCTCGAAAAGAGAACCCAGAATTTTGACTTTATTCTACAAATACGTCTTTTGATTAAAGTTTCTAAATTCTAATTTAAATTGAAACAATGATGTTAATATTAAAAATTATGATAAAATTTCAACCCAAGATTTTTATAATTGTTACATAATTATTAAAAAATTTTAAATATATGATTGTAAAAAAAAAATTGCACAAAAATGTCGGCTGGCTCGTTATATAAAATACTCAAGATAACTATTTTTTTTTCTTCATGTAATTAATACAATGTTAAAATAATAAAAATCAACAATCTTAATTATAAATATAAAAAAAAAAATTGTAGTCCTAGCCATGTCTCTGTCAATAATTGGTGCTTTTACCTTATCTCTTATATATAAACATAAAAAAAATGTATAGTAAGTAATTTAGCGATATTATACGTCTGGTTTTGGAGGTAAAAAATTCCATGCGATTCTCCAATACGTTTTGAACTGCGCCTGATTCTCATCATCATCATCATCATCGATATACACACTCATCTCTCGTCTCGATGTTAAGAGTCTTCAAGTAGGCCGCGTGCAAGTGGGTCTCGCAAAGGGGGTCTCTGTCACTACACTACACATATACATAAATACATACATACATACATGTTTATATATGTGTATATTAAAAACAGAATGTAAAAAGTCCACACATTCACGTTTTTTCATTACTTGGGAACCAGAAAAGGAGGATCATCAGGGAGTTTGGTGGTGCCGCAGGTGCCACTTCTCATTCTCGGAAATTATTTTATTTATAAACTATTTATATTTTTTTTCGCAATTCCTTTAGAAAAATCTTTTAAAATTTTTAATAA
The DNA here is from genome assembly GCA_905319865.3 of Cotesia congregata. Classification (NCBI taxonomy): domain Eukaryota; kingdom Metazoa; phylum Arthropoda; class Insecta; order Hymenoptera; family Braconidae; genus Cotesia; species Cotesia congregata. Next base: position 7,271,828 of record CAJNRD030001114.1, read on the forward strand.
AATTTTCTGATGAAAAAAACATGGAATGTAGGAATGAAAAATGGTGGAAATAAATAAATAATCTTGATTATAATTAGTAATTATGGGATGAAAAATGAATGAATGAATGAATGATTTGAATTGATTGAAGACGGACTATTATCGAATCCAAGTGCATATCACGTGGTCTGACTGTCCTCATACTCATCTCGTTGGGGACCCAGAGACCTGAATAGCTCCCTGCGGCTCGCTCGAAAGGGGGATATATAAACTTAACCGATGAGATGAGTATGGGGCAGAGTAACGGTCCATGGATGAAGGTTAGTGCTATCCATATACCATATTCCTTATACAATGTACGAGATACAATATACAATATACGATATACCGACTTATTAAGTTTAAGTTTAAGTATAGTATGTAACTTCAACCTCTTTTGAGTCAATCTTTCGCGGCCGCAAGGTACTTCTCAGTTATCAGAGTTCGAACTTTATTAACTTAAAATTTTAATTATTAAGTTTTAATAGGTTCTTATTGTAACAAACAATTTTTTTTAAATTTTAATATTAATAATAATAATAGTTGAAATAGATTTTGGAAATAACGTCATTATAAAACCAAGAGATCAATTTCTAACACAATTGAAATGGAAATTCTGGCCAAATGATAAGAAATAGGTAAAATTGACTAGGACTTTTTTTGTACAGAATTTAATTTTCTACAAGAAGAGATCTCGTGTAATTTTTTGTATCTCTGATGGATAGCTCATAAATTTGACTCTCAACATCATCTTGATTCAAAATTTTATTTCTGAGATTATTTAAAAATTTTGAAGCCAATAATAATAATAATATTAATAAAATTTTGAGTCAACATTATTTTTACTATTATTATAGAAAAATTTATAAGCTCAAAACAATAGATGTTATAAAAATAATAATAATAATAATAATAAATTTCTAGTGTAAAGGCGATTCAAGACCTTTTACACTTTAAACCTTCTCATTTTGTCTCGTTACTTTTAATGCCTTTTTGTTGTTGTGGACCGGCTTGTGTTTTTTATACCGCATTTACTCTGTTCCTAGGCTCTTAGGTCAATGTCATGGGGAAACCACAGAGAAAACCTTTGCCAGTACAGTCGGAGCAGGGCTAAGCTCACGATAATCGATAAGAGACTCTTCTTTATTGATTACTGAAACTTTAGCCTCCTCTCTTAGCGCACAGTGATCTATGCGCTAACCAACGCTGACTAAGCGGTCACCCATCCAAATACTAACCGCAGTAAATGCTGCTTAGCTTGGGTGATCGCCAGAGTCAGACGCGTGACTATCTCTGCCGTTGTTGAATTATTTATTTTTATTATTAATTTTTTTTCAACTTTGAAAATTAAAAAAAATTTTTTTTCTTAAATAAAAAATTATTGTTATCATTTATCGAAGTAGTAATTTTTTCAAACTATTTCTACACAGATTGTACAGATTACTCAAAAATACTTAAGATAATTTAACGATTTAAATATTTTCAAGGTTTTACAATTTTCTAAATTATCTTCAATTGTATAGCTTTCTAAACCGTTCATGATTCATCCCTACAAATTATTTTAGTAAAATTCTTCGATCCTAAGCTGCTAAAAACAAACAAGCTCGACTAATCTCTCAAAAATCCAAATTCCAACCTTGAAATCAGTTTCCCAAAAGTGATAAAAAAAAGAACCGACAAAATAATACAAATAATGAATGAATCTCGAACCTTGAGGCTAATTGAGTAATTTAAAAAAGTTCCGTTGCATCGAAATAGAGTATAATTACATAAATACACATTAATTTGGTGATAATGGTAATGACGATTACTTTCTACCCGGGTATATACAATTTTCCGCATTTTTTCCACTTCAATTCAGAATTTCGTTGGTTTCACTTTCTCCGTACATTTGAATGCATTCATATTATATTAAGAATTCGTTCTTTTTTTACTCTTCTTACTCTCGATCAAAAAGTACCAGGGTCCAGTTGCCCAGTTTATAATACTATATATACAGGCGTGTTGTCAGTCACTCGCTCAACCAAGGATAATTTAAAAAATGTTATTTTTATTTCGGGCGGGCATTTTAAATAATATCACCTAAAGTTCAAGGTAAAATTGATGGCTTCATCGGTTCCATTCAGTTGTAAATTTACACATTTATTTATTTTTTTTTTTTTTTTCAATTTACTCATTCATTGACTTCTAATTAAATATTTACCGTTTACCACAGTCCCTACATTTATTTTTTAATTTAAATTTCAAATTTATAAACACCAAATTAAATATGAGCATGAAATTAGCGACAGCTAATTTTTGAAAATTTTTAATTAAATATCTTGTCCTGATATCGGATTATTATTATTATTATTATTATTATTATTATTATTATTATTATTATTATTATTCAATTTAAAATTCGATCTTCAGAGATTTTGATCAAAAGTCGTATTTAAAGTAGATTAAAGTTAAAATTCTGGACTCTTTTTTAGAGATACAAAAAAATGATGAAATACTTTTCTGTAGGGAATTAAATTTTCTATAAAAAAGATTCCTATCATTTTGCACTTATCTTTTCTGATTAATCAAAATTTCAATTTGAAATTCGATTTTTAGATGATTTGATTAGATCATGTATTTAGACGAATTTATAACAAAAATTCTGAGCTATCTATAACAGATATACAAAAAAAATACAAGAGACCTTTTTCGTAGGAAATATTTCTTATCATTTAGCCGGAATTTCAATTTAAAATTTGATTTCATTGGTGTTAGAAATTTATCTTATGATTTTAATAGCCGCGTTACTTCAAAAATTTATATCAATTATTATTACTATCTTATAATATAAAATTGATGACTGAAATGAAGTTAGTTTAGTATCGAAATTATATCGATACTAATCGAAAAAAATGGCCCCTGATTTCTTATTGGTTTAAGACTAGAGCGCGCGCAATTTGAATTTCTAGTCATGAAAAGAATCAATAAACCATAATTACACCTTATAACTTCTCCAATATCAAATAATCTTAAAACCAAACATTGAAAAATTCAATGAACATGATAAACGAGACTATCAAAGTAGTAATAAACAATAATAACAATAGTAAAAATGAAGCATAAGCCGATAAAACGAAGAAAAAGGATGCATGAAGCTAAACCTGGGAAGATATATTACATATTAAGATTGCGAGTGAAAGATCTGCTAGCGCCGGCACCAGCACGTGGGCAGACGTGTTCCCTACGCTAGTCTGTACTCAACAGTCTAATGTCTAATGTTAACTTTAAGAAAACAGTCCACGTGTATAGTACACAAAGGACTCTACTCTTGTTGTTGTATTACATTATTATACACCACGTTTTGTTTCATAAATGTTGACTGTATTTATGTATTTATGGTTTATTGTTGTGAGAAAATTCTCGACAGGTAATCGCGATCTTGCGTAGGCCCTGCACCAGCTCATGCATTAGTACATGTAGGCGTTAATTGGGACTTGAGCTTGACTTGAGGACTAAGCTCATACTCGAGGTAAAATTAATTCTGGACCGAAAAGTTGAAAGTCAATTTTTTTACATTGCACCATTTTTTGGAAAATATTTATTTATTTTTTCATTTGAATATCGAATATTTCGGACTAACAAAATAAAATCTCTCGAAACAAAAGATATATTTAACTAACTCCAAAATAAAATAGTTCAACTTTCGAAGATGATGTTCTTGGCTTTAGAAAATTCGACAGCAGCGCCGCTGATAAATCCCAAACAAAATCATACATATTACTAATATAACATTAACAGATTAAAGTCGTGTACTTAAACGCTGTGTTGGCGAATTGGTATCACTCTTTTTTAAGAGCAAATTATGATCAGGGTTCGAGTCCAGTATAGAGTTAAAATTACATTATTTTTAGTTAAGAATAAAAATAAATATTCTCAAGCTAATAACATTAATATTATGGAGTTAAGTAATCACTTCTTCAGCTCAGATAATTGTTTAATACATTTCCAAGCCCTCTATTTTTTAGTCAAAAGTTATTTTCTTAATTCACTTTTTTTAATCCTATTAATTAAAAAAAATTTCTCAAATGATGAAAAAGGCTTCATTAGTCCAAGTTTTTTACCATAATTTTCTTGATTCAAGTTAACCTTTTTTCAATGTACAGTCATAAAAACACCTTGACAATTAAAAAAAAAACGTTATTGAATGAATATTAATCCTCTGACGTAATAGAACGTATGAAATTGCCCTTGAAGGGATTACCATAGAATCCAGGAGTGTGGGCAGAATAAAACCAGTGTTTAATAATGTGACTATCAAGAATAAAAAGCATTAAATTCATTGTTAATTTCACATTGAGACTTTAGCACCTTCCCACTCATAGTGACTCTTATTTCCAGATTAGCATCACCTCATTCTCATTCTCTATATATACATGCAGATATTTAATATTTGCAACGTCTCTCTCAATTACGGTTGCATGCACATCACTGGAGCCGGTGATGTATCCAGGACGAATAAGACAAGACAGACATGCGTACGTACACGCGGTTCTTATTATTTTATAATAAAGAATGAAGATACGCTTGCGAATACGCAGACTAGTGAATTTCCCATCAGGAATGGCGCCAACTCTCTCTTTGCTTGCGTACATACAATGTAATGCAAACTCTCGGTGAACCAACTCGCATCGTACTTGAGCATACATCCTCATCCTCATCCTCATCCTCGTCCTCGTCTTCATCTTCCGAGATAAAAAGAATAAAAAATTGAGAGCCCTTCAGCCGGAGTCTTCTTTTTATTCATGATTACAAAAACCATCCGCTTTCCATACACGTCCACCCTTAACTTCACTCACTAGTCAGCCTCTACAGAGAGATGCTAATTTTTTCGTCATTAAATTTTAAAGGTGCTTTTTATTTTTAATAAATAAATAACTGAGAAGTCACATATTATTTTTTTTAGTTTAGTTTAATAAAAAGTTATTGAGAAAAATATTTAAATTATTTATTTATCTGGTTAATTGAATGTTCTTAAATTGAATGTTACTTTTTAAAAATTCAAATTCTAAAGACAGTGACGTCATGCCATTTCTGTTGTGCAACGCCAATAACATTTTATATATGTTTAAAAAATATATACATGTTTATGTTGTCATTTAAAATGTAACGAAAATTTCTTCTGAAGAATAAAAAATTATTTGGGAAAAATAATAGACGGAAAGAAATTTTATTTAAAAATTATTGTGAAAATGACAGTAATTGTAATTTTTTTTTAATATAATTGTTCACAATTAAAATGGAAAAAATATAGAAAACTACTATTCATTTTTACTGTACTGTACTGAGAAAAAAATATTTTAGTTTTTCAAAAATATAAGAATAATAATAATAATTCATTAAAAACAATATGCTCAATAATAATTCTATTCCATGTGTGCAGTAAACTGCATTAATTTTTTTTTATTTTACTGTAGATTGGTAAATTTTTCTGAGATAAAACAGCCCTGTAATTTTTATCGTGAATTTAACAGTAAATTTAAAAGAAAATTTCTTTTCGTGCGTTGTTGATATCTTTAGTACCATCAAGTATTCATTTATTATCGTGGTATGCTGTCTGTGCCCTATCAGCATCAAGTACTGGTACTGGTTATCTCTTATCTTTATTTATTAGTACTCGTATCAATGTCGTATGTATGTAATACTGCAAAGAAATGTAAGTAATATAAGGTTCGAAGTAACACCGTTGATAATCCAACTAATCGAGCAAATGCGTCAGCGTTTATGATTCCATTCTGTTAGTTTCATACACCTATTACATATAATTCTTTTAACTCGAAAAATTCCCAGCACATTAGTCACTCTTTCCACACATCACACATTTTAAATATTAATATATATACTGTATGTGAGCATAGCGTGATTGATGGATAAGAAATTTTTTAGTATTATACAACCAATTATGTAAGTTTTTAGTTTTTTGTTACACTTTCGGTTAGATAACTTTTAACTTTTGACTTATTGTCTGGCCTATTTTGTGTGATCCAACTTTTCAAAAATTACATACTATTTCGAGGTTGAAGAAATCTGTTGTATAATTTTTTAAATCAATCAGCACTCACAATGAATAATTACGAGCTTACTTGTGATAAAAAATTACCCATCAGTTTTTGGAATCAGTTTTTTGGGTTAAATATTAAAGATATTGGAAAATCATATGAGACGTTTTTCTAGAGAATTTAATTCTTTACAAAAAATGTCATTGTCACTTTTGCGAAATCTCTAATCGTTTGGCTAGAATATCGATAAATTTAATTTTGCGCGGGTCACGTAGTCACGCGCAAAATCAGTCGATTGAAGAGTTTGCCAGTTCAATTAAAGTGGCAACTAGGAGGGAGTGTGTTTGAAGCCCAGTGATTGCAATTTTTTTTTTTTTTTTTTTTTTTTTTTTGTAAATTCAGCAATGAAAATGAATAAAATAGTGAAGACCGAAAGAAATATTCAAAGTAGGAAGAGTTAATAAAAAAGTAATTTAAAAAATGAAAATGCCGACTTCCTGATTAGAAAGATAACAATTGGAACGGACATTTAAATGACCTGTGAATAGATTAACTCGGGTATTCCACCCACCAGGTACCAGGTATGTTTTATATTTTATAAACACGTCATATGTTATATCACACCACTAGATAAATATCAGTGTAATACACAAATGCATAGTTTGTTATTATAAATATAATATGTACAAGTTATACCATAACCGTAACTATTATTATTGCTGTTACGATTACTATTACCATTATCATTGTGTATGTAGACTAGGTTTACTCGGTATTGACCAGGAAATAATCCAAGTGTCCATTCGACCGTTTTATTGTATCGTCAGAGTACACCGGTGTGTTATATTTGTTCCCAGTTACTGTACGTTCTTACGACGATATTCTATTTTATTTCTGTTTAAAATTGCTTTTTTACGTTGTTACATTTATATTGTAGTGAATATTATTGTCGGCATAAAACAACAAAATAACTATATAATATTATATATAATACAATAGCAACTGGAACGTGTCGATTTTAAATAAATTTATTAATCGTGAGAAATAATCTTCTTTGTTTTTGACTTCTTTTTTTTTATCACGAGTAAGGGATGTTATGGACTATTTTTAGTTATAGAAAAAAAAATTTAAAAGAAACAGATGAGATTTAATTTTAGGGCCAGATGTTGATTTTTTTTTTCAGGTCCAATGAACTTTGGTTTATAAAATTTTTGGTTTTAAATAATAATAAATTATTAAAAACTAAAAAATGTTGGTTATTATGATTGTTGTTGTTGTTGTTGTTAATAACAATAAGCAATAACAATGCTTGTTGTATGAAATATTTGTACAAAACGGCCCTGAGAAACAATACGGCTTAAATTTAACAGAACAATGTCTTGTTTTTAATATTTTTCAGTCTTTCGCAATTTCTCGGTAATATAATTTTAGTATCACTCTTTATGCTGTTGTTTTCAAACAATAATATGTAATAATATAATTATAATTATCATTAACCAAATAAATAATAAAACATTTAATTGCAATTTTTATTATTACAATAACAGTTGTTAAATAATCCGCACCATAATTCAAATAATTCATAATCATGGTCCAGAATACAGTATTGCATTTAGTTTCAAAAGTATGAAACTATTTATATGGGTTATTTTTAGACTTTGTTAAAAAATTTTTACCTCGACAAATCTTTGCCTGAACTTAATCGAGTTTCAATAGAGATAAAAATAAAAATTAACGGTTATTTAATGATTGAATAATTAATTGAATAATTATACACTAGATTACATTACATGAGATAATTTTATATTAAACGTGATCGGAGTTTTAGATCGATGCTATGCCGAGCAGACTGAGACTAAAGACGGAAGTCGGGAGAAATTAAAACTGTCGAACCGCGTCGGCGTATATATTAATATTATTATTATTAAAAATGTATTTAAAGTACCTACTTCTTGTTAATACCATAATAATAAACTATAAAAAATTTTTTTATTTTAAAAATTTTCAAATTTCGCGGTTTTTTGCGACTTGGTATTTCTAACACACACTAGACATGTTGATATTTATTTTAAAGGAAATTTGGTGTCTTATAATAAGCTTATGCAAATCACAATAATAATAATATTATTATTATTATCTTCCGGTGGCATAGTCACAACTCCAACTTTATAGTATTAATTATTTTATCAACAATCAATGCCACGAGAGTTTTATCCGCGTAATTAAAAGCCTCATTTGTTGTCGTAACTCAACAAGCAATATATAAGTAGGCCGTGCTGTTTGTTTACTTTATTCTGTATTTCATTTGTATATTTATTTATTTTTCATATATTGCGTGTAATTACTTTCTAGGAGACTTCAGCACTAATTGTGAATTTTAAATTCTTAAATAAAATGAAACAGTTATAATTACTTCGACCTTCACTTCACACTTGAGACAAAAAAAAACGTTTAATGACTTTATAAAATTGTTTTCGGCTCTCCGTTATTTTGTCAATTTTTTTTTTTTAAATATTTACTTAGCCTTCGCTTTTAATACTTAAGGAGTCCGCTTGGTATAAATTAACACAAAAAATTTAATAAAAGTAAATTGACTTAAAAGAAATAAAAACTAATATTTCAAGTTTTTTATATTAGTTTACCGAGCCGGCGGGAATCGAACCTTGCTCTCCCACGTTAGAATCTTTAGATTCGGCATCAAATTTTTTTAGAACAAATTTCGTTAGAATTCCTTGAAATAAACAAAAAATGTTAATTATTTTTTTCAGTAGAAATTGAATGAAGGCTTCTTTTGTTCAAATTCTAACGATTAAATAAAAATATCCTAAATTCGCGAGTCCGTTATATCACGGTTGTTGCCCTTGAAGATAACGTCAGAGGTTACGGTCAAAAACCCCCGACATAGACACAAGTTAAAATAACCGAAACGCTTGTGGAATAAAGAGGACCCGGAAGTTTAACTCTGCCACGATAAATCTTCACTTTATTATCATATAATTTAGTTTTATTTTTCCCTAAAAATGAAATTTAGCCGCGGCCGCGAACCACGAGTTGCATGCAAAGGTTTAAGTTTTTAAAATATATTTGGATTTAAATCTAAGAGATAAATTATATTTTTATATGTGCTGGCAGAATTACTGCAAGGACAAAAGGATATCTTGTCTCAAGAAAAATCACGAATATCTTGATTCAAGTAAATTGTTTTCTTGACATTGAACATATTCTTCAAAAAGTTTCAAATATTTCAGTAAAGTTAAATATTCAGGGAAGATTTGTTCATTTTTTCATTTGAACATAAAATATTTCAAACTAACAAAATAAAATCTCCCATAATCAGAGATATATTCAACTTACTCCAAAATAAAGTAATTAAACTTTCGAAGATGATGTTTTTGGTTTTAGACATTCCGACCGCAGCACCAACGACAAATCCCAAACAAAATAACATATCACTAATATATGAGCAGATTAAAGTCAATTACTTCAATGCAGTGTTGGCGAAGTGGTATCGTTCTTTCTTAAGAATAAAGACCCACCTGGGTTCGAGTCCGGTCTCGGGTTAAATTTACATTATTTTTAGTTCAGAACAAAAATAAATATTTACAAGCTAATAACATTAATATTGTTGAGTTAAGTACTGACTTCATCAGCTCAGATAATTATTTATTAAATTTCCAAGTCCTCTACTTTTTAATAAAAAACTTTATTACTTTAATTTAAAAATAGAATTTTTTCCAATCAAGTTATTTTCTTAATTCACTTTTTAATTCTATTAATTAAAAAAAAATTCTCGAATTAAGAAAAAAGCTTTTTTAGCCCAAATTTACGACCAAAATTTTCTTAACTTTTTTTCCTGTATATTTTTAATATTTATCCGCAAGATGACTGCGGAATTTTAACGCGTAACGTTAAATTCAATGTAGACGTTGAAAGTTGGATCGATATCATGATTACGGCGATAATAAACCGGCGTCGTTAGTCTATATATATATATATATATATATATATATATATATATATATATATAGACTTACATGCATATAGAGGGAAACATTTCCCGATATAATACGAGCTGAGTATTATAGACTCTATGACGTTTTTTTTACGATTTTTATTTGTTTTTTAATTCGTCCTGCTGATATCACCCATCAACTTGATACTAGACGAGCTCTAGCTCCAGCTTGATCCTCAAAGGAACGAGTTGATGTTGGAGATAGAAGAGAAAGAAAATACACATGATATGATAGTTATCCCGGAAGACTTTTGCACTGTTATTAACCACTGATTTTTTTATTTAGTTTCTTCTGTATTTATTATTTTTCCTACACCTTACACCTCAAGATATTTATTACGTCAACGTCAATATCAAAAATTATTTTTTATTAATTTTTTTCTACAATAAATATAAATTTTAATTTATATTAGACCGTTGAGCCTTGCCAGGAAACTAGCATTGTTATGCTAAGCGAAGAACCGTGTCGTCCTTACTTAACTTAGTGTTTGTACTTGTGTCTCGTCTCATGTTGTAGGCTGTAAGTATTTTTTTTTTTTAAGTTGGACACGAGTTGGGAAGGACATTTTTTTTTCTGCAAGAAAATCCGTAACGAAACAAAATACGAGCAGCTGCGAGGTTAAGTTTGAGTTTTAAACTAGTGTAGAGGTTCAACAGCTGCATATGCACACGCTTCTAATATAAAGGGAATCGATTATTAGATACTTGAATATATTTGTTATTTATTTATAATTCTTACTTTTAGACTTTTCATTATTATGTAGTAATTTAAGTGTTTTACTTTAAAGTACTCGATTTATTGGCTCGAAATGCGATATTTTTTTTTTTTTCAAATTATTTTGTAATTATTGTCATAACTGTCTTAGACGAATTGGAGGTGTAGAAAAAATTTTCAGCCCTAAAAATTTTATGGATTAATTGGTTTAATTTGTAAAATTTATTTTGGACAATTTGAATATTAATTACTTGTAATTTAAGTTAGAATTTTCCCTAACTTGAGAAAAAATTTTTATTGAAATATCTAACTTAAATTTTGAACCTAAAATAAAACTTTTAGCTCTTATAGTTTTCACGTAATAATTAATTTAATTTAAGGCAAATCCTTTTAATAAATTAATAGCTATTCTTTATTGACATTCAAGTTTAAATGTTAATTACTCATCATTGAAATTAGATATTTGGATTATTTTTTTTTCTTAAAATTAAAAAAACAACTTGACACCATCGCTAAGCCGAAATTCACAATTTTGCTCCAATTTGTAAAAGAAAAAATTTAACTAAAAAATTTCATGCTCAAAATTATGAGAAATTTCTTTTTTCAATTAGACTACAATTTTGTTTAATTTTCAAGTTAAAAATAAAAAAAAAATCTAGATTCAAGAAGATAAATCTTAGAACCAGGAAATTCAAAAATAGAAAACTTTCTTCTGGTTCAATTTAAAAAATTTATAGCTCCAAAATAAAATAAGAACGACTTTAAAATTTTGTTTTATTAAAAAAAAATATTCCTTCTGACTTTTAGGGTCAAAAATTAAATTTCAACTCCTAATTTTCAGAATTTGAATATAAATTACTCTTTAACAAAATAATTAAAGTCCCGACGCGATAAATTACCGAGAAAATGTCCTAAAAAATAACCTAGATATTAAAAAAGGGCCATAAACCTCTCAAGTCTCGTTAGCGGTCATTTTAATAGCCAAGTACAAAATAAATTCCCCGTTGCTGGTAGCCGAGAGAGAAAGAGAGGAAGAAAAGAGAGAGAGAGAGAGAGAGAGAGAGAGAGAGAGAGAGAGAGAGAGAGAGAGAGAGAGAGAGAGAGAGAGAGAGAGAGGTTTACTTGGTACTAATTGCAGAGCGGCATTACCGTTAGTCTCGCAGATGGCATTACCCACTGCTATATAATATACTTTACTTTACTGAGTACTATACTGGCTCTACATACATACTATTACACATACTATTATACATATGAGAAGCTTCTGTCGCGCGATTTAATTCTCGCTCGTCCACTATTATATACTAAACTGAAACCCCCATTGCCCATTGCATCTTGCATATTATATTCTCCTCACATCTTTACTTGTAACGTTACGTAACACACCTATCGTCTACGCATCACCTGTATCTACTCATCCTTTATATATAAATATATATGACATATTTTATGTGACTATTACTTTTTTTACTATTTTTTTAATTCTAAATTTATTAATTATTAATTAAAATTCAAGTGTTATTCTTTATCTATTAATATTTAAAAATTTTTTGCAATTGTAGGGAAAGATATGATTTGAACCAAATTTTTTCATAATAAATATTTTTTTTTTCATATGCAAATTTTTAGTTTTATTTTACTTATAGATTTTTTTAAGTAATAAAAAAAGTTTGTGAGCTTTTAAGAATATTTAATAAAAATTATTATTGAACTCCAGGAATTCAAAGTCAATTTTTATTTAAAAACCAATGAAATTTTCTGATCAACATTTTTTAACGAGAGAAAAAAATTTTATATTTTTTCTTAAAGATTACTCATGAATTATTTAAACTGATCAATTTTTAATATAAAGTAATTGACAAAAATTTTAACAATTAACCAAAAAATTTTAAGTACAATTTTACAATCTTTTTACAAACATAAATTGTTCATTTTCTTCTCAATTGACATAAAATTTTTAATTTTAATTAATAAAAAACATTTAACGCCTTGTAATAAATATTTTTAATTTAACTTCAAAAACTTTAAATTCATTTCTTGAAATTCAAAATATTTACAAAAAAAAAAAAACAAAATTTTTTCATTAAAAAATTCTTTTCTACTTATAATTCTTTAAGAAAAATTTGTTGCTCCAAAACAATTAAAATTTTTCAAAATTTTTTTTTTTTTTAAATTAATTTTTTAAAACTTAAAATTTTTATTAAAAATTGAATAAAATTTCCTTGAATAAAGACAGAAAAATCCAATTAAATTTTTCACTCCAATAATTTTTTATAAAAAAATTGTAAAATTTTGGCTTCGTTTTCAATATGAATTTATTAACTAAAATTTTTTCAAGCACATAATTGGTTTAACTAAATAAAAGATTTGTAAAAAAATTGTAAAACATGCGACGTTTAATTTTTTTGATAAAACAGGAATGAACATCCTTGATCCTTAAAAAGAGAATCGACGGTAATATGTAATAGTAATAAGTAACAACAAATAACAAAAATAAAATAAATAACATTCAACAACAGTTATGTGTATGTGTTCACCGGCTAATCGATATTCATGCGAATAAGCAGTCGTGTTACGCGGTGAGATTCTCATGTACGATAACAAAACAAACGACTTTACTCTCTTCTCTTTGCTTCTCCTATTATATTCTCTTTACCCGACTAGACACTATTACTAACATTACGAACATTACTACCATTACTCGAGCTTATATATACCGGTTCTCTTTAAATCTCAATGTTAAATGTAACTATTCACTATTTACTATTTACAAGTACAAAGCTAAGCATTAACCCAAGACTAAACGGTTTTATTGAAATAATGTTAAGTCAAGTCAAGCTTTGTCTCGCGAGATCTTGCCCGAGCAATATAACTGTACTCAATGCTATTGACAATTAACTCATTACCGGTCACTCCTGGGATTGCTATGGATTTTTTATCGTTATTTTTATTGTTTATTGGTACCATTAGTCATTAAAATTGCTTTAAACTATTTTAAGACTCATTACCTAGACCTTGGATAAATGTTGACCTTAAATTTCACCAGATTTAAGATTCAGACTTTTATATTTTATAAAATTATACTGATTTATGGCGTTAATTAAAATCAAGAAATGAAGCAGATGTTTTTTAATAATAATAATAAAAATAAAAATAATTATTATTATTTCTTTTAAAAAATTTACTAAACTACACTTTTGTTCTCTTATGATTTTCTCCTAAACTCAATATTTTACGATTTAAAACTAATTTTGTAATCTATAACTTTTGTCAGCTTATTAAAATAATAATAATGTGAGATCTTAAATAAATAATTGTTGTTATTATTATTAAAAATATCATTGAAACAATTCCCAAACAAAAATAAATATAATAATAACAATAAAAGGTAAAATAACGCGACCTTTGCCGGCACTTTCACATTTAGTCATTTGATACAAAAGTCAAGGTCATTTTTTTTAATTGCTTTGGATAATGAGTGGCCGCTATCAAATGGGTGTTAATTGTCACTAATTAAGGTTATTGTTTTTGTGATATGTGATATTGATATCACAGGTTTTTTAGTTGCTTATAATAACGTTTTTGATAATAGAGTTCTAATTTTATAGATTACCAAATAGTTAAAATTTTTTTTTAATTATGAGCATTTTTGTAAAAAAAATCCAAAATCTATTTTTTTTTCTTCAGTAGTTGAATTAAAAATAATTATAAGTTTTTCTCAATTCAATCAAGATTAAAAATTTTTAACTTGAAAAATAAAATATTAAATTTTTTTAATAAAACAAATTCAAAATTTTATTTTAATGATTTGATTTAAAATTTTCTGTAAAATAAAATAAAAAAAAATTTCAGCTAATCAAGCTAGTTAAAATTGACAATTAACGTCACTCAAAACAAAAACTCAGGCAATTAAAAACGAATCAATCAAAGAATCGCTTAACCCGGTACGGAGTCGAGTCATAGATTAATTTCCTCGATTGCAAATTCGAAAGTAGAATCCATTGTCTTAATTACTATACCCAGCAGTGAACTATTAAACTATTGATCAATAAATGCTGCAAGTCTCGAGTAATCTTTGTATTATTCCTGCAGCGTTTAGTGTTTAATATTATCCACTTAGAATCCAATAAAACACACAGCACACACGTGAATGCCTGATTACGATACGAATAAAATTTAGATTGGTTTTATAGGATTTTCTGGCATGTCAAAAGATCTAAATTGAGTGACAGTCATTAATACGCTTACTGTTTAGTTATGACTAAAATAACTCCCTCTGCGAATCGAACTAAGGCCCTTGACCTTCAGACAGCCAAACAAATAAAATCCCTTCTATATTTAAACACATCTTCTTACACTCAAGTTCCATACATACGACTTTACTATTTTAAAAAAAATTTTAGATATTTTTTTTTAATAATTTTTATTTCATTTAAAAAATGTCATCTTAATATTTTGATTTTAATGTAATTAGAAATTTTAACTTTATAACCATCAAAAGATTTGTTTTAATTCTTATTTTTCTTCCCTTTTATCGAAAACATTCTCACAGTTAGTTTCAGAAATTTAGACTTTACATTTCTTATAAAATTTTCTTTAGTAACTCCGTAAAAATTCAAGTATTTTTTTGTTTCTTCAAGACAAAAAAATGACAAATTTTGCACTTTTTGTTTTATAATTTTATAACTAAGCATTTATTCTAAAATTTTCTTCAACTTTTTCCTGAAAAATTGAAAACTTTTCTTTCTCTTTTAGAAAAAAAAAAAAATAACAGAACAATTTTTCACTTCTAGATTCTCAATTTTAAAACATTAATGTCACGTTTTTTATAAAATTATTCTCTAAAAAAATAACGAATCACTTTATTTAAAACAAAAACTATGAGTAAATTTTCTACTTTTATTATCGTAATTTTTTTTAATCAAAACTTTATAATTCTTTAATTTTTTTCTCCAAAATTATCAATTGTTTCTTCTCTTTTACCAAAAATATAAAATAATTTTCGACAGCTAATTTTACAATTTTCAAACCAAAATGTACAAATTTTTCTGAAAATTCTAAATTATTTCTTAAAAAATGTCTATCTCCACCAAAAAAAATTTCCACTTTTACTTTCATAATTTAAAAACTTAAACTTGACATTACTTCTCAAGATTCTCTCATTTTTTCTAATTTTATCTTTACCCAAAAATCCTCTAAATATTTCTTTTAATTCCCTAATTTTAAAACTTGAACTTTTCATCCCATTTTTCTAAATTTTACTCCATCACTCTCTAACTACAAAAATGACCATTTACATTTATGAAAATCAACAAGCCGACAAAAGCCCGTCATATGTGTGATTCCTCATCATCACCCACACATTTTAAATTCCAACCTCCTCAAACCGAAACACAATTCTACTTCCTAAAACTTCTTTATTAAATTTTCCAATCTCACCAAAAAAAAACACCTTGAAACTTAACCAGCAAATACATCAAGACAAATAAAATTTTAATCCTAAAAACTGATCTCAAGAATCAAGATAAAAAGCAAGCAAGGTACATTTAGTTTGGAGAAAGAGGTTTCGGTTTGTGTTGGTCATAAAAGAGCAGGATACCCAGTACCCAGAGTATAGAGCGAATGAAGTAAAATACCAAAGTAAAAGAGCCAATCTGTCCATACATACATACATATAAGTACAAACATATAAACTTATACTCGTATGTATATGGTGTATGTGTCTTTACTTGTGTCTCGACCTCGATCTTCTGGCCGCACTTTCTTCCATAGAATAATCGTTTCGTCTCGTCGTCGAATGACCGAGTCTCGTGTCCGCCATTCTACATCTACTTCTAACCGTTTACTTTTTACCAGTAAGACCTCCAACTATTATATGTGATACTTCAATTCATTTCTTCATTGATTTTGTTATTTTATATTTTATATTAATGATTTTTATGACAAATGAATTGTAATAAAGAAAAATTCCACAT
This sequence comes from Cotesia congregata, assembly GCA_905319865.3. NCBI lineage: Eukaryota > Metazoa > Arthropoda > Insecta > Hymenoptera > Braconidae > Cotesia > Cotesia congregata. The sequence goes on from CAJNRD030001114.1 coordinate 7,288,586, forward strand.
GTAGAAAATTAGAAAAATTGAGTAACATTTTTTATAACTTATTTAGTTGTTAAAATCCAAATATTGTTAAATGTCTGCTAATTTTAGTGAAATTAAAATGCGATACTGATATTCAGACATCTAAACACTTAAGATTTTTATAATACATTAATTGTAACTAAAAAAATTCATAAAATTGTAGAAAATGATACGTAAAATTTTTTAAAGATAATCTTTTATGATTAATTTATTTGTTAAAATCCAAATATTGTTAAATGTCTGCTAATTTCAGTGACATTAAAATATGATACTGAAATTCAGACAATTAATAATTTTTTAGATTTTTAAAATAAATAAATTGGTAACAAACAAAAATTTTTTTTTTAATTTCATTTGTAAAAATTAAAAAAAAAACTATAAGAACATTTTTTTATAACAAATTTATTTATGAAAATCCAAATATAATAAAACGTCAGCTAATTTCAGTGTCATTAAAATGTGATACTGAAAATAAGCGACATTTGATAATTTTTAGATTTTCATAGCAAAAAAAAATTCTTTTAAAATTCCACATGAAGAAATTGTAAAAAAACAATAAGTGGAATTTATAAAAAATAGTTTATTTGTTAAATATTGAAATGTTTGGGAATTCAAGTGACATTAAAAAATGAGGAGCATATTGACACGTACCTGAAATAGCCAGAGTTAGTTAATAATTAAAATATTATTTATAAAATAATAATTGAAATAAAAACTTACCGTGCGAAAGGTTGTTCCTCAACCTCGTACAATTCCTCCAAAGTCTGTTTTGAAAGAAGCCGCTCTAATCTTTCTGGCGTGGGAGCGAGATGCCCTGGGATGCTGGTTGTTTCGAATAGTCCGTCTACAGTCATCGTTCCTCACTTTTTAGTTAACAATAAATCAAAAATTATTATTATTAATAATTAACAATAAACAAATTTAAGATTTTTATCCATCAAAACTTCACAATCACACACTTTATTAAAATTGTATTTTTTAAAATTAATTATTATAATTATTTAACTATTTATTATTATTATTATTATTATTATTATTATTATTATTATTATTATTATAGATTCACAACTTCCGCGAGGCACGAATTGGCCTCACGAAAGCGATAATAGTCAAACTATACTTAAATATTTTTTATTTAAGACACATCACTGTTGCTGGTGAAAACAAACATTTGAGCGCGACTTTTTGATTTACCGATTACGGTTTTAGGTTATGATTATTATTATTATTTTTTGGGAATACTGGTGGACAAGTATCCTGTGGAATTTGTGTTGAATATTGAGTGACGGAGCAAAGACACGTAAATTTTCTAACCGATCTTTCACTCCGACGACTGACGCGCGAATGAACGACCGGAGAATGACGAGTGCGCTCGCTAGGTTCCCCCACCGGAAATTCCGAACCAGGACGGACGAGTACGGACATGCGCGAAGGGAAATGGATGTGAGGCGAATAATTGACAATTTAGTATTAGGTGCTAAAATGTTTTTTAATTGTTTTTTTTTTATTTATTTTTATTAAATGGAGATTAATACTTGAAAAATTATGATACTAAAATCAGTAAACATCTGATTTTATTGAAATTTTAAATAAAAATCAATTATGATAAAATTAATATTTTTGAAAATTTTTCTTTATTTTTACATGAGGAATTTTTTTATTAAATTTTATTCATTATAATTTAATTGTTATAGAAATCTAAAAAATTTTGAGTTTTATATTTGTCTTTAATATCATAGAATAATTTGATAATTGAGATGTTGGTTTTTTTCTTGAAATTTTTAAAAATAGTTATGTAATTTTGGTACTGAAATTAACATTTGATCATTTGTGGGTTTTGATTAATAATTTTATTAATACAGAGAATTAATTTGAAAATTGGATTCATAGATTTTTGAAATTTTTACATAAAAATTAAAAAAATTTTATTTATGTTAATTTGGTGAAATAACTTTCTTATAAATGTCAGATTTTCAAAATTTGTTTTATTGAATATTTAAATTAATTTTGTTTGAATTGAATATTATTGTTTTTAATTGAAAATTTTTATTTATGTGTGTTTGAAGATTTTTTGTTACAACTAGTGAAAATTTTAATTTTTTTTATTGATTTTGAAAAGTTGAATTTTTTTGTTCTTATTAATAAAGTAAAAATTTCAAAAATATGTTTTATAAATTGAATTACAATAAAATTATCAGACATTTGATGATTTGTTTATATTAATCATTAATTTAATAAATGAATTGTTAAAATTTCAACTTGGATTTTTCAAAAATATCAAAATATAGTTTGAATATTTTTTTTTCATTCATAATTTATTTTCTTTATCGATTTTTTTTATTAAGCATGATTAAACTAAAACTTTTAAAAACATATTTTATAAATTAAATATTCGATTTTTCTAGAGGTTTACTGAAAATAGTTAGGACAAAAATAAATTTTGAAAAATTCCGTTAGCTTTATAAAATATCGAATAGAATTTTACCATAAACTTTTACTATAAATTTCATACGGAAAGAACAATAACTCACTGTACATACTCATAAAGTATACTCCGTGGTATTCATAGTGAAAAAAATTTCAAACTATAGTCAATATCTTTTAAAGTATACTGCATGAGTTTTTAACTGTACTCCGTGAAGTTTCCTATTTAACCGAGTATACTTTAAAGGATATTGACTATAGTTTGAAATTTTTTTTACTATGAATACCACCCAGTGAGTTGTTGTTCTTTCCGTGTATATACACAGTAAAAAATTTGCTGTCAAAATTTTAAATTGGTTAAATATTTAACACTTTTTTGTGTTGATTTAACATAATAAATATTAAATTTACACATAAAAGTGTTAAATATTTAACACAAAAATTTTCAACACTAAGTTTTTTGACGCAATGACGCAAAATTTTTTACTGTGTAGAAACCATAAATTCTAAAAAACCAGATTTGTTCATATAAAATTTTACGTTCCAGTAAAATTTCATCAGTAAAATTCCTTAATAAAGTACAAAAATTCTAAGAACCGATCAAATATTTCCGAAATTTTCAGTATTAGTCCTGGAGATAATCACGAAAAAGAACACTACACCCCTATTTCTGAAAACAAACACTTTCACAAACTTTCAAAAACCCAAATTACCTACCATTTAATTATATTCTACCTCTACCTGAATTTCCAAGAACAAAAGTTATTCATAATAGATAATGTATAGAGAACCCAGACGTGCAATTTTATGAAGACGAAAAAATTTCCTAATCATAAATCTGTCAGCCCGAAAGTAAAATTTAATTACAATGTTAAGCCGAAAATGACTATTTCGATTTCAAAAGTTAATATAATTACAAAATAATTACCAAAAAATTCAATAACAATTAACAATGATTTTTGTCATATTGTTGGTTTTGTTAAATTAACAATGAAAGTTATAATGTAAACTTACTGAAAAGTTCCGGAACAACTTGAAAAAATTATTGAGATATATAAGTAATAACAATAATAATAATAATAATATTAAAAAAAAATAATAATAAAGTAATTAAAAGAAGAAGCACGTTTACGCCAGTAAAATTTCATGATTCGTTTCGGGCTTAGATAACCGCAATATTATATTACATTTTATAAACGGACTTTGATCTTGATAATCCTTATCCTTATCACGATTACCTGATTTCACTCGGGATCGAGAGCACTTGGACTTATTAGCTGTATTTAATATATTAATAGTAATTTCGCACGGTAAAGTCTCTTCTCTTCTCAAGATTAAATAAATGAATTATGCATCGTATTATTCATGGGTTGTCAAGGCAATCACGCGTGATCGTTGACAAGATTCAGGTGTCATGTTTATCGCTAGCTCACAACAAGACCTCTACTATATTTAAACTTTAACTTATAATTATAAATACTAACAATAACAATAACAAATTTCTAATCATCTCACGGATAACAATCTAATTTTCTTTTCCGCTTGTTATCAACTCTTCCGGTTTTTTCTATTGTTTAATTTTATTTATTAACTCAACTTAATTAAAAATTTAATTGTTTAACCAATTGTTAAACTTCCTTACTAAATTGTTATTTATTACTTAATTACTCTCAAGAAATTCAATTGAAACTTCAATTTAGAAAATTTTCTAAAGGAAAAGTCGCCGGTTCGAATCCCGGCAAGGTCGAGTAAAATTGTTTTTAAATTTTTTAATAGAATTTCAGTGACAACTCACTTAAAAATTTCACGTGAGGAGTGAAGAGTCAAAAAAGTAAATATGGCGGAACATCAAAAAGATTTCCACGAGTTAAAAAAATTCGTCTAATCCTTTAATCCGCTGTCAAATTTATCTTCAGAAATTAGAGCTCTTAAGCTGTGAATTTTATGGGCCGGAAAAAAATAGGTGGAGTCCTGGAGCTGCGTGTTTATGCTTAAAAAAATTTTATTTGTTTTTTTCGAGAGGAAATAGGCGGGGTTCGTTATGCACACTCATCTTTTGATAAAATGCGGTCGAGATTTTCAATCTTTTATCGCTGATTGATAAGCCAGGTAATAATAAATATGAAAACATTGTTGCAAATGTAAGGACAAATCATTTATTATTCAGACAAAAATTATTAGAGTCGAATGAGAATTATATTAAGGAAAAATTGATTTTTAGAATGGGTAAAAAATATTCTTATTTTGAATAGAAAAATTTTATTTTTAACCAAAAGATTAAATTTTTAAAGAAAATGTTCAATATAATTTTGTTTTTGGATCAATTGAATTTATCTTTAACCAAACTATTTTTCTACTCCGATGAAAAATATTTATTTTGAAAATATATACTGAAGTATCACAGTAAAAAATATTGTGTTAAATACGGTCCACACAAAATTAGTGTTAAAATAGTGTTAGGATATTGAACTTGTAGGGATGATAATATTTTAAGCTCAAGAAAGATAAAAATTTTTTAATACAAGTAGCCAGATTTTCAGTTTTTAGAGACTTACTTATTACAGTAAAAAAGAAAAAAAACGGTAATATTTGGAGATTGCAATCGATAAAGAAAACATTTAAAAAATATGAAAATCCGCTTAAGTATATACTCTGTATAATTGTATTTTTCCTATCCATTTTTGTAGTTGTAAATTATGAAATATTGATGTTTCAAAAATAAACAGTTTCTCAGATTCAAGATAGGCTTATGAGAGATAAACATGGATTTTCGAATTACAGATATTATTTTAATATTTTTTCGACATAAGACTTATTTTTCAGGTAGTATAATTTCTAAGGTAAAGATAGTTACGAGTGTCTTATTCTCTTATTTTACATTGGCTAAAAATTGTTATTGGTTATGATATTAAAAATGTATTAAGTAATTGGAGAGATAATGCCAAAGTCTCCATGAAAATTATTCAAAAATATTCTAATATTATTGATAAATTAAGAAAAAATATCAATTTTTCTGTAATATTCTATAAATTATTTTTTTTTTGTTAAAAATTTGGCTGGCTATTTCGTGAATTCAACTTAGTATTCATTTTTGTACTTACTGTGTGAAAGAAATAAGTATATAAAGATAATATTCCAGGTATATTTGAGCAACTACGCCTATGGAAAAAGGATCAATTACAAAAGGGTCGAAAGTCGATAGGGACCATAAACACTTGTCTCAAATTTAAAAAATTAAATAAATCAGAAAATTTGATAGTCGCAAATTTCATAATTCGCACGTAATTCCTATATTTCACCCTTTATAAATGCTAATTCGAATCAAATTTCTATCTCTATTTGATCAAAAAATAGCGAGTGACCATTGTTTATAAATTATGATAATAATTTATGAAACAAATAAATATTTTTTTTCATCATTGCGTTTAAGAAGGTTCAACTAATCACCAAAAAATTCAGCGTGGAAAAAAAATTTGAATTTATGATTTTACAGAAGTCTAAAGTTGATGCTTATATTTTGACCCTTAAAAAACCCCGTTTTTAAATCTTTTATTGTTTATATTTCTTGACAAAAATTTTTTATGAATTAGCAATTTTGGATAGAGTTACATAAAACTTTGATTTATCGATCTATATGTGTCATATTTTAATGCCATTTTTTTAAATATAAGTTACTCACGTTTGAAAAAAATAGTCTATTCTATTTGACTCGATAGTAGTAATTTTTTTACCATTAGCTATCATTCTTACTCATATTTTCAAGTGAAATAACCTTGAAAAATAAATTAAATCTAAAAAATTAATTAAAAATTCAATCTTATTGAATAAAAATTAAGTTTTTTCAAAATACAAAACCTAAAAAAATAAAGGCAATAATTACCTTGGATGAAATTTTTTTTACCGAAGAAAAATTTTCTTTTTTTAATAGGAAGACTAATTCGATTTGTTCGTTAACTTTTTTATTCAGAAAATCTTTCTCTACATTAAGCTTGAAGTAAATTCTCATACAATTTTTATCCATTAAAAAAATGTCAATAACAATTTCTCAGTATCATTAAAAAAATCTGCAATTGCGATAGTAAATGAATCCAATAAAATAAAATAAATGAAATGAATAGTGAACGCGTGAGAATTAAAGTGCAGCAGCAGAACAAAGTTTCGTCGGATCTAATCGAGCTACTCGAAACATAAACCATATAAATTGTATATATGTATAACTATAACATAATCTAAGGAGCTGTTGGTTACATTAGTAGTTGTTGATTACCATCAATAATCTCCCAAGCAGGCGCTGTCAAACACAAACCGAGTGGGCGTACAATTGGTTTAAACGGTATGATGGGAACAGACGAATAAATATTAACGATTAGATCGGACTCATTGTTTCATATTTCATATACCTATACATATATATATATATATATATATATATATATATATATAATATATATAATATCATATCACTCATTCATTCATCTATCCATCCATTTCATATACAAATTAAGCTTACACATGTTTCATTAGATTACATAAACTTATTTTTCATCTTCATCCTTTCCCGATACAAATCAATTATCTGGTCCATGATTACTGATTACTGATTGGTCTGCACCTTCCTTCACTAACAATAAGACTGGGTCCATCAGTAGGAGCACGAGCTCATTTTTTATCTTATCACTTATCACTTTTCTGTATCTGAAGATTACTCAAGAGTCGGTGGGAATGGAAACAAAAATGAAAATGAAAATGAAAAATGGTATTTTCCCAATACAGAACTTGAGTTGGAAACCGAGATAGATCTTTTTCTTGGTGGGCCCTTTTACTCGTTGGGTGTCCTTGTCCCTTTCTAGCGCATTCCTTTGACTTGAGTTCCTGACTGCTCTTTTACACTTAGCCGACAATTGTCGTATCTCGGTATCTGCTATTATAAGAATAACTATAGGTAAGTATTGGTTGTATATTCTACAAAAGTTGCGGCTGTAGTTGCTTGCCCTGCCTTTCCCGGAATAGGAAAATAGACTTGTACTGGAATAAACGGGGACTCTTTCAAGCAAAAACATTTTAATGGAAATAAATATTACGTATTTCATAATTCAACTTCTGAGGATTTATCCGCTTTCTGGAAAATAATCTAATTGGGTTCTTGGATTTCTTCAATTTATAAAAAAAAGATTAAACCATGAAAATTTTGGTAAAAAATTTGTTACAATGAAAAAGCCTTTTTCTTAATTCGATAAATTTTTTTCAATTAATGGGATTAGAAAAATTGAATTAAGAAAATAACTTTTAATTGGAAAAGAATTTATTCTTAAATTAAGGTAAAAAAGACTTTTATTAAAAAAAAGAGGACTTGGAAATTTAATAAATAATTATCTGAGCTGAAGAAGTAAAATACTTAACTCAATAATATTAATATTATTAGCTTGAGAATATTTGTTTTTGTTCTAAACCCGAGACCGGAATCGAACCCAGATCGGACTTTATTCTTATGAAAAAACGATACCACTTCGGCAATACTGCATTCAAGTACTTGACTTTAATCTGTTGACATATTAGTGATATGTGATTTTGTTTGGGATTTGTCGTTGACGCTGCTATCGGATTGTCCAAAACCAAGAACATCATGTTCGAGAGTTTAATTATTTTATTTTGGAGTAAGTTAAATGTATCTCTTGTTTCTTAAAATTTTATTTTGTTAGTCCGAAATATTTTTTATATTTAAATGCAAAAATAAATAAATATTTTCTGGTAAATAATTTAACTTTATTGAATCATTCAAAACTTTTTGATGAAAATGTTTAGGATCAGAACCTAATTTCCTTGAATCAAGATCTTTGTTTTTTTGCACGTCTCATAACGCGAAGCGGTTGAGATAGTGCTCTACTCTTGCCTTACCAAAATCAAACAACTTTCTGAAGTAAGAATGTCTCTATTTGATTCACATTGCACTTATAGAAGAATATGAATACACGTATGTCAAGATAAAATACTCATTTTAACCCATTTTATTTTCATCTCAAAAAATGGCGCGAAATATTTAAATCTATAATTAAAACATTATTTGTTAAATTGTCCATTTAATACAAATAAGTCAGTAATACGACTTATTTTTTTCTTAAAAATTAAATGAGCGTTCTGAGGCATGCACTTTTGGATCTTCCTAACTTTTTTCCTTTGAATTTTCTTGAACCAACAATATTCTGTTTTATCTGGGTAATATTTGACGATCTGTTTATTGGTTCCACCAGAAGATTTATGAAATGTATTCCGTGAATTAAAAAAAAAAATTTAATTACAAGGATAAAAAGCATAAATATATATTTACGTAACGATAAATTTGTATTATACGCGAGGATTATTCGGGAGGGCTATAAAATCAACCGTGTACGAGTATTTGTACCAAGAAGTAAAGTCCCTTGTCGTTTAAGAGTATAGGAACTGGAACTGGTTCCCTAAAAATATCGTACGTCCTGTAATACCGATACCCTCCAAAGACATGATTACATTAGACTTTAAAATTTAAGGTAAATAAATGTGTACTATGCACGAGACAATTTGATTGGTTAAAAGTGTTTGTCAAAAATTAAAATTAATTGATTTTGAATTCTTAGATTAATTGAAAAGTTTTTTATGTGTTCAATAGACCACAAATTGACTATAAACAAGTTATAATAAATCGTTTTGTATTCATATGTATATATGTACTCTAATGATGTGTACATATGTATATTTTTGAAATTTATTAAAATAAATTTATCTTTTTTGTTTGTATTTCTTTGAGAAGTCATTCAACTCAGCCCTTTTCGATTAGGACCAATAGCTCATTTTTATTTTTATATTTACTTTTAAAAATTGATATACGTATGTATATTTTTAAAAATTATTTGTATAAAAATTTTTGAGAATTTATGATAAAAATATTTAATTTTTCAATTACTATTATTATTATTACAAATTTTAATAATACGATTCCAAAAATTAATAACAATGTTTTGAAAAATGTATTCAATTTTATACTTTAAGAAAATTCAAGAAAAAAAATTTTTTTTAGATCCGTTTAACGAAATTTAAAAACGATTATTATTATTATTAAGACGACTTAAGAAATTAATTATTAATAATAAAAATTTTCCAAGAAATTAAAATTTACAATTAAAAAAAAAAACTTTGAAAAATTTTGAGTGAAGAAAAAAATTTTTTTTATAAAATTAATTTCATAAAATTTGCAATTTTTTATTGCCATGTCATTTATTAAAAAATATCAAAAGTATAATTATTATTACAAATTTAGTGGATGAAATAAAATTTTTACTGCATCGATTGCAAATGAGAAGGGACTTTACTTAGTAAAGTAACTTTCCCTCCTACGCATACGGACGAAATAAACGTTCCTTTCTAATCCGAATGGAAGCAATACGTATGTACACATATATAAAATATAAATACATGTATACACATATGATTTACCAAACAACACTCTTAGTTGGTGCGCAAATGTTTTTCGAGCTGTTAGTAGTTGGTAACGGACGTATGTTATCCAGCATACAGAATAAACTACATCACTATACACGGAATACACGGGCAAGGACGGCCGAGGCCGTATTACTATAATGAAAATAAGAACTGATGCACTTAAACGGGAGAACGTTTAAACACCGTTTTATTATTATATAAAATTTATTTTTTATTCATATATGAATATCCGAGATGCCTGCTGGTGTTTACCTAATTTTACTTTTTATCAATAGGCACAGTTTCGAGGGCTTACAACGGTTTTTTAAGAAGGATATGAAAAAAAAAAGAAAAAAAAAACCCGGAAAAACCGTAATAATTGTTTGAAGATTACCATGGGAACCAACTATACTATTTCATTATTAGATTAATTTTTGACTATTTATTTAAAAAATTCTTTTAATTAAAAAAAAAAAAAAAAACAATATTAAGCTGCAATTTTCATTTCGCAACTTTTCATGAGACACATAAAGAGATTAAAAAATAAATTGAGTTTAAAAATTAATTTTTTCAAAAGTTACTGTGGGTACCCTTCTATAAAGTTAAAATTCATACTTAGCCATTAAAATCACTTTTTTGTTAAAAAATAGCAATTAGTCGATTTGAAAAAAATTTTGATGTTCAGCGATGATTTTTCATTCTAATAGTAGTGTACTTTTAGCATCATTTATACGTAAATTATGACTGTCAAGTACGATTTCATGGGACAAAATATTGAGATCTTGATTTTTGGGCGACAATAGAGCATACTTTCGTGCTTGTGTTTAAGACATGAAAAATTTGAAAATAAATTTGAGTTCAAAAAAGTAAAAAATACAGCTTAATAGCAAATGTCACTGAAAAGTAGAAAAAAATTTTACTGATTTTGAATAAATTAAAAATGAGAATAGATTTACAAAAAAAAAATTTTCGTTGTAAAAAAAAAGCACAAAGTATTTTTTTGTAATAATTGCATTTGTACAAATATCTGTCAATCAAATTTTTACAATAATTTTATCAAGCACTTGACTTTTTTTTACAATAAAATGAATTTTTTGTTAATTTATTCTAATTTTAAACTTATTAAAAATTATTTTCTATTTTTTAATTTGGCATGTTATTAACTCGAGTTTCTTACACTATGTTAAAGAATGATTTTTATTCTTTATGGCAATAGATGATTAAAAATGCTGAACAGTAGTCAGTCTAAGTCTGAACCACGGAAGCAATAAAACAAAAAAAGACAGTAATAAAAAAAGGTAATTAAATATAAAGAATTATTTTTCTTGAGTCGGTAGAGTACAAGCAAAGGGATAAAATAAAATAAAAATATTAAGAGTGGACACGTCTACACGTAGCGAAATAAATGACCGGATGAGGTTCTACTTAAGGGGGAGCCAAACAAATAAATAAATACAAATAAAAACAAGTATGCGAGATATAAATGAGCATTATTGGCGACGCGCAATAATGAACTTAATAGGATAGGGGGATAGGAGTTTTTAGAGGGATTTAAACTCTGATTAACAGAAGAGCTAAGTAAAGGCAATGGTTATTTCCGAGGTAGATATATACTAGAGACTACAGAGCAGAGCTTCCCATAAAGCTGCCTCAAGATTTAACTCAACTCGCGACTCATCAGTCGCGGCTTCTGTCACTTTGACTGTGATTCGATCTATCTTCACTTATACTCTTGTACTTCCACTCGCGAATTCTTCTTTATTTATTTATGTTCCGTATGTTACATCTATAGAATTTCAATCAGTACTGTGCTATTATGATTTTTCATATTAGCTGGTTTCAGATGTAGTGCTTATGGCCTCCGAAAGATGGCGTATGGTCGCTAAGTATTTCTGCTACAGGAGAGTTCTCCGAGGCAATAAATAAAAAAGTTTGGAAAATCCAAAAGTGCACGATTCATACCACTCATTGAATTTTTAAGAAAAAAACCCGAGTTGAATAAATTAACTTAAATGAACTTAACGGCTAAGGTAAGAGCCCCAGTACATGCTCACTCCATGTATTTGTATATCTATATTTGTGAATAGTTGGATGGATGACCGTTTGTGTTATATCGATAAAATTACCTGTAGTGATTTTTTTTTTTCATTTTAATTGGTTATAGATGATTAGTTACGACCATAGAAAGTATAATTTATGAATATCATCAAATATTCAATGAGAAGTATTGGGACATACAATAACCTGATCAGACATGGACAGATCTGATCGGATCTGTTCATGTCTGGCCAGGTCTGGTTAGGTCCGGTCATTTTTCATATCTGATCAGATCTGAAAACTCATGCCTGCTTATATCTGATCAGATCTGATCATTTCTTCCCGGGCACCCAATGAAATAGTCTTTTCTAAATAATACAAATTTTTTGCAAAGATAAACTATAATTTTTGTACTAAAATTTAGCGTCTAACTATAGCTGTAACTACACGGAAAAAAGTAAACTGTAATAAATAACAGTGGATATATATTATAATAAGTAATGATTAACTGCTAAAAATTACCATTTCAAACAGTAAAATCGTGATTTTACTATTCACTTTATAATATTTACCATTTAAACGTTACAATTTACTCTTTACATGGAAGAAAATAACTATTTCAAACAGTAATATTCGCTATGTAAATGTCTAAAATGTTTAAGTATAATAATTAAGAATTT
>CAJNRD030001114.1:7309877-7324276 GCA_905319865.3 Cotesia congregata
GGTGAATTTAATAAATCAGAATCTTTAACGAAGCCTGCTTCCAACGATGTATCCAGTTGAGAATCATTACCCTCTATTACAACTTCGTCTAGTACAGAGGAATCTATAGATAAATCAACATTTTGAGTCACAGTTTCAGCAATCATAGAATTGTCTGTTGACGTTGACGGCTGCTGAGCAGATAGTGATTCCGTTGATAACGTATTAGATTGAGATGTTGAAGGCGCAACATCTTTTATTTTTGTATCTTTCTTTTCATAAAACTTCGTCTTTAAAGCTGTGAAAACCCGATAACAACTGCGATGATATCCACAGTCATAAAGATCTGAAGGTAAAATTACATCTTTGTATTTTAGGTTATGATGTTTTCGTAAGTCTAGAATACGCTGACACCTTTTTAAAGTTTCTTCAGAAAATAAAAGCACTTTTTCGTCTTTTTCCGAGGCACAAATCACACACTTTAAATTATCAGCCATATTGAAAAAGTAATGGAAAATAAATTAACAATCAATAAATGCAATGAAAACTATTCACAGTATTATGTCTCTATACTTTTAACATGCAACTGACTAAAATATATTTGTCCGTAAACCGTTGGGCCTGGTGTGCCTTTGTGTTCGTAAAAGGAACTAAATCCCCACCACTCAGCCCTAACATAAAAGGAGAAAATGTTTGACTAAAGAGATAGAGAGAGAGAGCATAAACTACTACTCTTACTGTACCACATGTTTTCTAAGCATAGACTGCAGGTAATGTTTCGCTGTAAACCGGATAGTTACAACCGGAAAAAATGTCAGCCATTTTTAATATTGGCTTAAAATAGTTCAATAAATAATATATTAAAATGGCTGACGCCGTAAAATACTTTAAAAATTTACTTAATTTTCATACCTGACTCACCTGAGGCACCCCAAACCTACCGCGGCCGGGCTTAGCTAGTACCCATTGCTTGTTTACTGGGTATAGAAGTCTCACTGGACGAAATTTCAGATACCGTAAAGAATGTGTTGTCAGATTTAAGCTGGCAATTATACAATATATGTTTGTGAACTTTACAATTCAACTATTGTAAAAATTCACAGTTGGTTTTTTTAAAAGAAATATTAGGGAGGATGAGAGATAGAAGGTTGGGCTAATTGATACCTGTACAGTAATCGAAAAAAGAAACCGTCATTTTCGGGCTATCTGGGAATCGAACCCAGAACTCTGTGTTGGCAGCCAGAGACTCTTCCTCTACGCTATCCGAGGTAAACTAAGACCCATATCCTTTAACATTTATATAAACTCAGAGTCTAGCGCTTTGCACGGTCATCCCTCACACTAATTGAGAGACATTCCAATTCAACTATTGTAAAATTTGCTATGGTTCTATTGGAAAGATACAGAGGCAGCACTGGAAATTTTCATCTCTTACTTTTTACAATAGTAATATCGTATTTTTTCATGAATAAATAGTATTTTGTCTTCTAAAATATTTGATAATTAATAGTAATAAAAGTATAGTCCAGCTTTACAATAGTTGTGTCGTAAATTTTCCCAGAAATTTTTTCCCGTGTATATGATAGAACCGGCCTTGTCAACACGATTACGGCCGGAATTCTTGACAGATCTTGATAAAACTCAATACATTTATTATATGAACGAAAAAATTGGTCAAGTTCGAAAATGGGCTAAATCAGTCCGTTAGTTCCGAAATTGTGTGTCTGAAAATTTTTTTTTCATTTTCAGGAAAATAAAAAAAAAAAAAAAAAAAAAAAGTTAATTTCTAATGTATATACATCAAATTTGTGAGAATATTACAAATTGATAGAAAATAGCAAATTTTTTATTTTATGCTACTCACCACGACCACCCCGTCCAGGGCTACTACCACAGCGCGGGAAGGGGGGGAAGTGAGTTCGACCGAAATCACCGCTGTCCATCTTACAGCAACAAAGAAAGTTAATTTCTAATGTATATACATCAAATTTGTGAGAATATTACAAATTGATAGAAAATAGCAAATTTTTTATTTTTATGCTACTCACTCACGAGATTTTCTCAAATTCAACTTCAAAACTATAATTGATAACTAAATTCTGGCAATTGAATTTTAAAGTTCGCCATGTAATTAGCTTTAATTCACCTTGTTATACTTGCTTGTTTAATCATTTTTTGAGTTTTTTCTACAGTTTCTAAAATCAGCAAAAATATAATAAATTATTATTCTTAAGTCATTATCCTCGAATAATGAAACTACTGCATAGTTTATTTTATGAAAATTCCGTAAAGTGCACAGAAAAAAAATTTACTTGAATCAAGTAAATAATTTCGAAGAATTTCATCTTCTGAATTTGAGTAGAAAAATTCTTAAACTAATTAGTTTCTTAAGAAATTTTTCTTGGTTTAAGTAAATTTTATTTAATTCAAGAATTTTTCTCTTGACTCAATTTAATTTTTTTTTCAGTGTGGTTAAAGCTCATTATAATAATTCCTGTAGAATTTATAAATTTTATAAACGTTTCAAAGGTAGTATTAAATATTTTAACCATTACTAATGTGCTAAAATTGAGAAATCAACTTTTCCATAGCGGGTGTAGCCGAATGGTGTTTTTTCCCTGGTATTTGTGAATAGTTATTAAAAAAATTGTACTTACTGTAATTTTCACGGTAATTTTTAAAAGAAAATTACTCTCCATGTAGTATATTAGTTAAATAATTTTGGAAAGATTTGAAGTTTATATTTTTATAACAAAAGAGAATGAGCAGGTGGAAAATTCACAGCACGTGTACAACAACCCCAACTTTAGATTGTATATTAGATGAATTAGGAATGAAAACCGTATCACAATAAAGGCAATGATGATGATGATAATGATGACGAATAATGTGGTATGATTAGAGCGCTTTGATACCATTCTGCTTCGGATTTAAAAAGTAGGGTACGATTTAATTTAAGCCGCCGTTGTTGGTTTAAAATGTAACAAGATACTTTTATTTCTACAAACGTTTCGAGAACCTTTTGTCAGTTGAGGGAGTAGAACACATGTGCGCTAAGAGCACAAAGAGGGTTGGAATTATTTTCCTGTTGAATATCAAGCAAATGATTGTAGTGTAAAGTCCGTCACGGGGAGTATACACATTTTAGTTAGAGTGCAGTCGAATGTGAGTCGGGTGAACAATGTGCATTAAAATATGGATAAATGTACAAAGAATATGTTTCTTTTGAAGCTCAAACAAAGGATTCATTAGTAAATATGAGTTGAGAAAGTAGAAAATGTTATCTCAAATGGTTTATCCTTTTTTTCGCGCTTTTTGTAGAAGTATTTTGAATTAATGCAGAAAAAATCTGGAAAACGGTTGACCATAAAGGCCATCCCTACAACTTCCCGTTAATTCCATATCTGAGCGCTTAAAATTGCACCTCTGACGTTTTTGAGCTATTTGAGGTCAAAAATATAATTTATATGATTTTTCGAGCTCTCCGAGCTCAAAGAGTTAGCTGTTCTAAGATTTGAGCTCTTCAAGCTCAAAAGTCTGATGGAAGTTTAATAAAACAGTATTTTTTGAATTTTCAAACCGCAATTACTTCTGAATGAATGAACGAACTGATTCTCACGTAGTTGGTAGCATTCCACACAATTTTTTAAATTCTATGATAAACTTTTGAACACTAACTGATCAAACCGAAAATTTGAGAGAAATTTGAAAAATTCACTTTTTCCAAATTTTTCCGACAACGATAACTCACGAACCAACCAACCGATTTTCATGTTTTTGGCCGCGATCGACGTGGTTTTTTTAGACTCTAATAATTATTATATGTAATCAAAAACGATCAAAAAAGAAATGTCAAAGTTACGTGAAAAAAACACTTTTTTCGAAATTTTTCGTTTTCGATAACTCCCGAACGAATCAACCGATTTTAACGGGACTGGTGGCAATTAACGTGATTTTTCAAGCTCAAGAGCGGATCAGTTGTTGGAATTGATCAGTAGAGCCGTTAAGAAGTTATTCCAAAAAAACTATTTTTTGAAAATTTTATTTTTGAGATTTCTCAAAATCTAGCGAACCGCTTAAAATTATAGGAATTTTTTTTTATAGATAATTAAATTTTCTACAAAAAAGATCTCTCATCATTATTCTCTATCTTTAATATTTCACCCGTAATTTTTTTTTCAATTTTTTATGATAGATCTTAATATATATAAATAACGTGTATGGAGCGAAAATGAAAAAAAATTGTATTGGAAGAATTAAAACCAATTTTGTGCATTAAATATTAGAGAATAGGGGTAAATTGATAGGGACCTCTTTGTAGAAAATTGACTTTGTTATACAAAGCGGGTTTCCGATTATTTTTCTGTATCTTCAAAATTTTACCCGTATTGTTGATTTCAATTCTTTACCATAGATCCTAATGTAAATTAATGTGTCTGGAGCGACAGTATAAAATAATTGTTTTTGAAGAGTTAAAATTAATATTCTGAGTAAACTATTAAGAGTACAAGAAAATTGATGAGGATTTTTTTTGTATAAAATTAAATTTCCTACAAAAAAAGATGCTTATAAATTTTCTGTATCTTCAATATTTTAGCCAGAATTTAAATTCCAAATTTTTATAATATTTTTTCCCAAAATTATAGAATGTATAATTCAAAAGTATTCTGTTTCTGATTTTTTATGCTCTAAAACAATTCACAAAACCTTAAGAAATTCCCAAACAGGAAATTTACGGTTCCCAAATTTTCGATAAAAATAAAAAATTATAGAAAATTTTGAGGGAAGTAAAAAGGCAGCTGAAATGTATCATATGTATCTACAAAGTTTGAATAGGATGATTCACAGCCTGAGGATATTCCTGGCAGTGCGTGACGTATTAATAATGCAATTTGCGCTCGGGAGATGCTATTTCTGTAGACGGAATCCCGTCTGTTGAATGTATGTATGTATGTACTTAGAAGAGTTAAAGCTTAATGTAATATAAAAGGAGGAATCCCTCTTACTTTCTTCGGCACAATGGATCTCAGCTCATTCCTGGCCATGGCTCATGCCGCATTACACGGTGCGTCGGTGTTTTCATCTGCATTGCATATGTTATGTCCATATACAGGATCTATTATTTTTATTTTATTTTTAAACTCATAAATGTATTATTGTACGTATGCATCCCGCTAGACTTGGCGCCAGCACTCGAGAACTCGAATAACTGCTATTAATAAATACTAAATCGCTCGAAAAATTTAATCCTCTCGAGAGATATCGTACAAGGCTTTGTACTTTCGATTTAATATTTTACTCCTGGATTTTTAGGATTTCATAAGAGAATAGACACGTAGATCATACAACACGTTTAACACATTCAATGTTAGATTATATTATATGTATTATATTAAACTACGCGGATGTTCTCAATAGTAGAACGTATGAATAAGAATACAATAGAATAGAAGTGGTACACAGCTGGCATATGCTCATTTTACTAAAAATTCAATAAACTATACCTCACGTGCTATGCGCGATGATACATCCCATTAATATTTAGCTTATTCTATTTTGTTTTATACTCGGAAAAAACATTACCTGTGAATATTACATAAATGGTGATGTAAAATTAACATCTTTAAGTAATGGCATACTTACAATGGAAAACTGTTAAATTTACAGATATGAAAATGGAAAATTTAAATGATTAATTGATGTTATATTGACAAAAAAAATGGTGTTAATTCGTCAGGAGTAAAATACTGATTTGGAAAATTTCAAAAAAGAGAAAGACGTCAAAGGATTTGGTTTATTGATTGCATTTTAGCTTATATATATGGATGGAAAAGCTTATGTTTTAAAAAATTTTTGGAGGCTAGTGTGTCTCTAATTGAACACTGTCAAATTCATTGAAATTGCTATTGAAAAATATTTTTTTTTTAGTTTTCAAAAAAAAAATCTAAAAAGGAAAATCTTAATTAACAAAAATAATTTTTTATGATGCACAATGACGTGGAAATTATTTTTTGTTTTTTGAAAATAGAAAAAAATTTTTTTTTTCTATATTCGCAGAAACTTAGGTTAAACTATTTTTTTTCAAAATATTTTCAAGCTTTCAGAAGAAAACAAAAATTTGTTTACCAAGTTTTTCTCATGTAAGCTTTGCATTTTCCCAATGTAAAATTTCCGAATTTTTTAATGCTAAATTAAAATTTTTTTCATAGAAATGTAATAGTTTTCTTACATGTTAAATTTACATTTTTTTTTAATTGAAAATTAAAATTTTTAAAAATGTAAAATAAACATTATCACGTTGACTGTTTTTATAATGTAAAAATTACATTTTCATACATGTTAATTTAACAGGTAAGTTTATTTTGATAAGGGTAAAACTGTAAATAACAGAAAAAACTACAATTCGACCACCCACGACATAGATAAGTAAATTAAAAAAAATATATGTACATCATCATTTGAATTTTTCATGACACAAAATAAACCCAAGAATTTATTAAAAGTGCACAAATAATAATTAAAATTTAAGATAAGTGTGTAAACTTCTAAATAAATTTATTTAGCTATACTTCAGGTACTTTTTGCAACTTAAAAATTATTTCTATAGAATTGAATGAATTTGAACTTTTTTTTAAATTAATAATTTTTAAATCGTCTTTTATTGGCAAACTGACTGAGTGACTGCAATGTGAGCCTGTTGAGAAAAAATTATTTAATTTAACATATATATTTATACCTGAAAATTTAATAGTTTTTTTTTTTTTGTAAATATGACATTATTTAAGTATGTAAATTTGACATCACCATTTATTTAATTTTCACAGGTAATTTTTTTTCTAAATATGAAAAGTGGTGAAAATTATTAATATTAATTGCATATAATGGAAAAAAATGAGTAAAGTGGTTGGAATGTTAAAATATTGTTATAAATAAATATTGAAACGAAAATAAAAGACCCGGTTGGCACGAACTATGAAAGTTTGACACTAGTAAGTAAGTAGTAGGGTTAATAGCACTTTAGAATATGTATAACCACGTTATATTTTCATAGCCAAATAGTCATCACTGTGGTATTTAGCGTAAGATAGGAATGAAGTAGACAAATTTAACTATGAGAATTTAAATAATTTTGCTAACTAAACATGTTCACCAAAAATAGAACCGAGTAGATTCACGCGCCACTAATCATCGATCAGTAACTTTATTACCATATAATTATCGATTCCATAATCGATGGTACAAATAGATATTATTTATTGTCATCAACAAAGTTGTTCGGCAATTGTCAGTGACAAACAGACCGACAGAACGGAACAGTCAGTTGGTGCTATATCTACGATACGAACACGTGGCTAGAAATAGAAATAGAAGCAGAGTGTGTTTCTCACGTTCCTAAGATGAATCATAAGACACTGGGGAACCTCAGCGACTAATGCTAGTACGTAAGTGTGGGCATATGATGTGTAATATGTTTGACCAACATTACCACTTTGCTTGATATTTGCATGCAAACCAAAAATAACATTTTTTTAACTTTATAATGACCATTAATTTTCATATTTTATTGCAGTAAAAATTATTATTGTTATTATTTATTATCATCAATAATAATAATAATAATAATAATAATGATAATAATCATTGTAAGTCACTACACTGAAACAAATTAGGAAAACGGTTGACCCTAAAGGCCATCCCTGCAACTTTTCGCTAATTTCATATCTAAACGCTTAAAATTGCAGTTATGACATTTTTGAGCTCTTCGAGCTCAAAAATATAATTTGTGTGTTATTTTGAGCTCTCCAAGCTCAACAAGTTAGCTGTTCTAGGCTTTTGAGCTATCCCAGCTTAAATAGTTAGCTGTTCGATGCTTTTGAGCTCTTCGAGCTGTATACTGGACAAAGATGCTCAGGATGGCTTATCGTCCCCTTTCTACTTGAACCACGTAACTACATTTTTTTCGAAATTGAGATTAATAGTTTAAAACATTTTTTAGCACTTGTTATGAACGTTTTTGATGATTTCCCAACAATTTCCATTTTTCAGATACGTGGTTTACCTAGAAACGGGACGTTATGTCATATTTTTGGCTCTGGGGCATGCAAGGCAATTCGCACTGCACTTGCCGAAGCTGCGAGAGGGCGGAAATGATGTGCATATTACAAATCAACCTAAATAGGTGCGCTTTGGCGCAAAACCTGCTGCGCTAGCGTGTCTTTGCAGATAAAATTAACGTCTGTTTTATCTACGAGCAACATCTAAACCTCCAAGGTAGAACATGGTTCACTGATAAATCTGGCACGGCAGCGATCTGGATAGTAAATTCGAAGAAGGTTACTGTCAACAACAACGGAAGCGGAGTAGGCTTCGTTTGGATTGAGATCCCCACGACCTACTTTATGAGCATCTCTCTTTCACTCAATGAAGGGATCAGTGTGTTCTGTCAGAAGATGACAAGCATAGAGGACACTATCGGCAAGCTCGACGGAGAAGTTATCGTAGCTGTTGATTTCAACGTCAAATCGGCTGAATGGGGCGCTGACTTCTCTGACACCAGAGGAAACGAAGTAGCAGACTTCACAGCAAGACTTGACCTCATAGTGCAGAACACCGTAAGTACCATAAACTTTAGAAGACCGGAGTACCAAGATTTCATCCTCGACATTTCGCTGGTGACTCCAAGGGTTGCCACCATGATTGAAAACTGGACTGTATCCGAAGAATACAGTGGCAGTGATCACCAGTATGCGACATTCAGCGTTGAACTGGCACCTCTTCCGGCTCGACAATGCAACCTTCAACAGGGGAAGTGGAACGCCAGGAAGTTTGATTTAGAAGCATTGCGAACGTCTCTTACTCGAAGCTCGTCTATACGGAAAAAATATTGATTTAAAAATTACAACACAAGCGATACTAAAATTGCATTTCAAGAGTGGTTTAATTTGAGAATCACAGGTGATACTAAAATTGTATCACTATGGTGGGGATTTCATATCAATTTTTGGTGCATGCGCAAACCAACTGTACTTTTCAACCCAAGTATAGGTTATATCTATTTTGTTTACATTTGTGTTTTTCATCATTATGCTAAAAGTAATAATAAAGAAATAAGAAATACGTAACTTATAACTTTGTGCATTGAAAATCATAGGAATTTCAATAAAAATACTAGTAAAAAATCCCTATCTTCGCGTATTTACAATCTATCGTAACTGAGGCGAAAGTATAGAAGCGACAAATAAGTTCCATTTGAAAATACATTAGATACAGATTTTGCATCACTATGTGGTGTAACTTTAGAATCACCTCAGTTGGCATCACCGGTGATACAGTTTTTGTATCACCTGATGCGATTTTTACATTCCTTTTTTTCCGTCTACTTTCCAGAGTAAACTGACTCCAAATACCCGCAGCGAGGCGGAAAAAACAGTGCTAAATGCGATGAAAGAAATTGCTGCCTCATGTGACGCCTCTATGCCGCGGCTGGAAAACCGGCGTACTGGTGGTCATCAGACATAGAAGAACATCGCAAAAGATGCCATGAGCTACGTAGCTGCGCAACGAGAGTTCCGAAACGTTTCCCAAACCAGGACTTATATTTGAACGAGTACAAGCAGGCTAAAAAAACGTTAAACCGAGCCATCAAAGCAAGTAAAGCGATTTTGTGAAAAGAGATCTGTAATGATCTCGACAAAGACATCTAGGGTAAAACCTACCAAATTGTCGCTAAACGATTTGGAAAAACCTCACCAGAAGACAGGAAAACCACCTGGCCCTGATGGCATCCCGACATCGGTGATCAAGATTATAACCCTGGAATACCCAGACTTACTCTTGAACATCTACAATGAATGCCTGACAACTGGCACGTTTCTCACGGTCTGGAAGCGGCATAGATTGGTTCTTTTAGACAAAGGTAAAGGAAACCCTGTAACACCTTCGTCGTTGAGACCACTCTGCATGTTGAACATTGCTGGAAAACTGCTCGAGAAGCTCATACAGGGTAGACTTCGCAACGACATCGACCGTGCTGGAGGCTTCGCCACCAAATAACATGGCTTCCGAAAAGGTCGATCGATAGTCAGCGCGATCGAAAAAGTCATAAAGACAGCAATACAAGCATGGTCTGGTAGCCTCAAAACTTATAAAGTATGCCTTCTCCTCACGCTAGACGTCAAAAACGCCTTTAACAGCGCGAATTGGGGAGATATTTTAGATGCTCTGGAGCACAAATTCGACGCGGAGCCAGAAAATCTGGCAATAGTCGATAACTATCTTGACGAAAGGAAGCTGATAGCGGAAAGTACGGAAGGCCTTCAAGAATACTTTATAACGGCTGGCGTCCCCCAAGGCTCAATAATGGGGTCCGACCTATGGAACGCAGACTACGAGAAGCTCTTAGGAATCCCGTTGCCGAAACAAGTAGAGCTCACGGGGTTTGCTGATGACATTGCGGCCACGATAGTAGTAGATAGGGCTGAGGAGGCAGAATCATTAGTTCGGGAAACTGTTGACGCTGTCGAAACCTGGCTCGAAAAATACCATCTGAAACTTGCCAAAGATAAAACAGAGATGGTGGTCCGGACTCGACAAAAATAGTTTCCAAATCCTTTCGCCCTGAACACAGGCGGGGGGACAACATTGACGTCAAAAAGGGCACTGCGTTATTTGGGAGTAGTGATAGACAAGAAGCTGTCTTTCCGAGAACACCTCGAAAACGCATGTACAAAAGCAAACAAGACAGTATCCAAGGTGTCGAGAATCATGGCCAGCATAATGGGACCATGAACCAAAAAGATACGAGTTCTTTTGGAAGTAGTCCACTTAGTATTGTTGTACGGAGCGGAGATATGGGTAGACATCCTGAAGCAAAAGACATACCGGCGTAAGATAGCAGCGGTGCAGTGGCGAGAGGCGCTCTCAGGGTTGCCTGCATCTATCACACGACTTCCGACGCGGCTGTATTAGTCACAGCAGGAGCTGCGCCTATCGACTTACTAGCGTTCGAGAGGGCAAAACTCTACGACACTAAAATGAACGGTGACAACTTTAAGGAGGCAATAACAAAGATGAAGAAGGAAACGACACATGAGTGACAAGACCAATGGACATCAGGGGGAGACGGGCAGATGGACAGCACGCTTGATCTCAAACATTAACGTCTGGCTTTCTCGGATGCACGGGGACATGGACTTTTTTCTCACCCAGCTGTTGACAGGACACGGACAGTTCAACGCCTATCTCTTTAAGATGGGACTGGATCGCACGCTGACGTGCAAATACTGCCTGGACTAAATCAACGACGCTGAACACACGTTTTTCGAGTATGTACGGTGGAAGGACTACAGAAGCAGCACTGAAGAAATTATAGGCAACACACTCTCCTCCGCCAATTTGTTGACCTGCATGCTCGAACAGGAGGATAACTGGTCAGCTTTCGCAGCCTACGCGCAGCGCCTTTTGAACGAAAAAACTGCTGAGAAAGAGCAGGAATTAGGAGCAGACGTCGTGAAAAAAACACAGACACAGACACACACACCCACACACATAAAGACATACAGACACCATCTTAAAAATTGTCAAATTAAAAACTCGATAATTGAAAAACGGGATAAAATCAATAACTTCCTGATTTTTGAAAATTTTTAATTTTTAGCGGAAACTTAAAAGTAACTCGAATTAAGAAAAAAAATTCTTTATCCAAAAATAGTATATTACACAACAAGAGCAGAAAGTTGAGATTTCTGCGCTGCGCGCTGATGCCCGAGGAGAAGCCGAGGGCATCATGGCGCGCAGTTCAGGGCTCTCAAATTTCTGCCCTTGTAGTGTATACTAGTTTTCTTGCTACCCGGTCGAAAGTACGCAAGAAATTTGTTCAACAATAAATTTATTTATTTGAGAATATTTATCAGAATGAAAAACATTTCTCGTTTTTTTTTTTTTTTGGGATTTAAATATTTAACAAGCCTCATTTCATTAAAATCAATATTTGTTTTCTATAATTAACTAAGTTTCAACCTAATATCATTGACACATAACAAGATAGATTCATAACAATCACAAGTAAGGTTACGCTTGTAAACATTAGTAATAGAGTGAGCGCGACTACCGACTTTCGGACTTTCTGCCGCCTCGTGTTGTGTGTATGTGACCCTTTTATAACTTTTGAACGGCTTGACCGATTTCATCGCAGTTGGTGCCATTCGAAAGGGCTTGACCAAACTTAGATTTTGAATACACTTTGGACCCATTCGGACCGGTAGATTTTGAGATATCTTAAAAAAACTACAAAAAAAAATTTTTTGAAATGTGGTTTTTTTTTCAATAACTTTCAAACGGCTCTACCGATCAATTCCAAAATCTTATCAGCTCTTAAAATCAAAAAACCACGTCGATCGCCGCCAGCCCGGTCAAAATCGGTTGATTCGTTCGTGAGTTATCGTTGTCGAAAGAAAACCGAAAAAAGTGTTTTTTGGAATTTCTTCAAAATTCCTCGTTCAATCGATTTAAACGTTAAGATCTGTTATGAGGTTTCAAAAACTGCGTCGAATGCCACCAACCACGTAAAAATCGGTTCATTCATTCAAAAGTTATTGCGTTATATTTGAAAATTCCAAAAATAGTGTTTTATCAAGCTTCTCGAAGAGCTCAAAAGCATAAAAAGCTATCTTTTTGAGCTCGGAGAGCTCAAAATAACACAAAAATTATACTTTTGAGCTCGTCGAGCTCATAGACAAAATACGTGAAATGTTGAGCGTTTAGGTATAAAGTTAGCGGGAAGTTGCAGGGATGGCCTTTAGGGTCAACCGTTTTCCTATAATTTTTAGCTTCCCGCTAAGAAAATTGAAAATTTTCAAAAATCGGGAAGTTATTGTTTTTGAGGTCCTACACTGTTAAAGAAAACTGTAAATTTAATACATTTTTCGTATACATGTCTATTTTAAAATTACTTATTCGGTATATCAGCGAAAAAAAGAAGTCAAGTATATTAATATTACTTTGCAGTATAATAATTTTACTAATTATATATTAATTTTAATATTTTGTAAAGTATTATAAATTAAAAATTTTACATGTTAAAAATACTAGATTTTTTGTAATATTAATAGACAGTTATATAATATCATTACAAATTATGATTCATAAAGTCAACATCATGATGTTAAAAAAATATCGAGGTATAAAATTTTAAATTTATAAAATATTTAGAAAATTAAATACATCGTATAGTAATTTTAAAGACAACAAATTTTAATGACTTTATAAACCAATGTACACAAAAATTACAAATCTTGCTGTTGTTTTTATTAGATATAAGAAGGCTAAAATTCGGTTTTACTTTCATGTTTAAAAATTCGAGTTTTTGTCGAGTGTCAACGTTTTGAGGTCTCTACAGGCCATTTTGGCTGTTCCTGCGATATATAATTCGATTATGTATAATTATACATGAAAAATAGCCAAATATAATCACATATAAATATATACTTTTGTGATATTCTCAATAATACGGAGTTTCGCAAACCTTTGATAATGTATAGAATTTTTTTTATGACAAAAATTGTAATAAAAAAAATGTTAACAAATTCCACGTAAAGGAATTTGAAAAAACCATGGATGGAATTTTTTAGAATATTTCTTAAAAGTTATCTGTTACAATTCTCGTTTATTACTTTCACGAAACCAGAGTGAATATTTACTATGCAATTGTAGTATTAATTTAATATTCAGACTATCAGTTATGATATACGTTTCAATAATTTTTTTACAAATTATAAATAGTTTATTTACCATACTAACGTGATAAATTTTATATAATATTGAATCATAAAATTTACATTCCATCTTATAAATTTACAATTTTTGAAACCAATTTTTAAATCTAAAACATGTGTATTAAAAAAAAAACTAGTATGAGAAAAAAACTTTTGATACATGTATTGTAAAAAGTCGGGATTTTTTTTAACAGTGTAGGTAATAGAACGGTCAGGATGGAGAAATTAATTTTTTTATCATCATAACCAAAGTGCTTTTGTAATAATTAATCATAAAATGTGTTTACTTGACCACATGCTTTTTTTTTAACAACTGTTTCCGCGTTCTGTCCAAATAAAAGTTGATGTAGTGGTAAAAGGCAGATAATTCAAAAAGAAAAAATTAATTTTTTTAACAACTATAAAGGGATCTACTTATCAAAAAGCTTTACGATGAGTATTACTGGAATAATATTTATTGAAGTTTATGGAACTTTTAAAAGACAAGCTAAAATTTTTAAAGTTGTTTATCCGATGATTTCCTTATGACTATTCCAAAACTGTCCTGATGTTTAAAAATTTTATTAAAAATTGGTTAGACGAAAAAAGTAAAAAAAAATTTTCATAATTATAACGGTCTTTCTTCAAATAATTAAAAAAAAAAAAAAA
>CAJNRD030001114.1:7324796-7380480 GCA_905319865.3 Cotesia congregata
ACCTTTTTCGAAATCAAATTAATTTTAACTCTTGAGGAATATAAAACTTATATTTACTTATATTCGATAACTCGGTGTTTTATAATTTACAAAATTGTTTTTCGGCTGGTATTCTATTTAAGCTAATGTATTTTATAAACTTTGAATGCAGCGGAATTTTAAATTTTCTAGAGTTTTAATAATTCGGAATGTTGTCAATCTGACTGGTTGACCGGGGTTATCTGAGTGATCCGAACGGAAATGTAGCCAATGTAATTATTGTCAAGGAATTCAAAAAGTAACTTGCTCTTTAACAAGTTATATACATTTAATACTTCATCCATAACACTTAATGTATGTCAAATAATAGTAAATTCTATATGATAAAATACACACATTAAAACATTTAAATATCATATTTATGAAAAAAATTAAACTGTAACCCATGAACTGTAACATTACAAAAGAACGACAATTGATCTGTCTTCTAAGTCTTTTAAGTCATAAGTAAGAAATTAGTTGTCGGTGAGGTAAATTTTTTTAGGTAACTGGCGGTGGAGGAAATTTAAATTATATAATTTAAATTCAAACACAACCTTTTTATTCTAAATAAGAATAATTCTTCTTGAAAATATTTATTGTTTTTATTTATTAAAATATTTAAATATTGATTACTAAAATAAAACAAAAAATTGCTTATTTAATGGGAAATTATTTATTTTTCTTTATAAAGTAATTTTTTTTTTTTTTTTAATTCTATAAAATATTAAAATCAAACTGTTTTTTATTTGTTTCAACTTAAATTATTATTTATTTATACACTTTCTCAAAATTTATCGATATTAAAGGAACAAAAACATCTTTTTTTTTTTTAATTTTTTAATATTTTTGGACTTACTAATTATATCTGATATTCCTATATTTTTTTATCTTTAATCTAAGTTTAAACGAATTATATTTAAATAAATAATTTTTTCTTTTTATGTTATTCTAATTACATATATATAAAAAATTATTGTTTGTTTTATAATATTCATATGACAAGAACGTAATTATTGATAAATGTTGAGACGGTGTATAAATAAATAATAGTTTAAGCTGAAACAAGTTAAAGAACAGTTTGTTTTTAATATTTTATAGAATTAAAAAAAAAAAAAAGTACTTTATAAAGAAAAATCAATAATTTCTCATTAAATAAGCGATTTTTTGTTTTATTTTAGTAATCAATATTTGTATATTTTAATAAATAAAAACAATAAATATTTTCAAGAATAATTATTCTTATTTAGAATAAAAAGGTTGTTTTTGAATTTAGATTATATAATTTAAATTTCCTCCACCACCAGTTACCTAAAAAAATTTATCTTACCGACAACTAATTTCTTACTTATAACTTAGAAGACTTGGAAGACAGATCAATTGTCGTTCTTTTGTAATGTTTCATGGGTTACAGTTTAATTTTTTTCATAAATATGATATTTAAATGTTTTAATGTGTGTATTTTATTATATAGAATTTACTATTATTTGACATATATTAAGTGTTATGTATGAAGTATTAAATGTATATAACTTGTTAGAGAGCAAGTTACTTTTTTAATTTCTTTACAATTATTACATTGGCTACATTTCCGTTCGGATCACTCAGATGACCCCGGATGGCCTTTAGGGTCAACCGTTTTCCAGATTTTTTTTTCTCAAATCATGTCCTTAAGAATTTTTGTAAACTTTATAATTTTTTATTTGCACGGATAAATGCTGTCAATATGATCGAAGTACCTTACAAGTTGATCATTAAAACGAAAAATCATTTTTAGTTTTGTATATTGACATCTCTATTATCGTAATCAAAATTCTATAGAATATATTCAACTTTTAAAATATCAAATCAGTCAATCAACAATGTAATTATTACGTTTTATTTACATAAATAAAATTACTAAAAAAACGTTTTTAATGAAAAGTTATTATTTTATCAACTAAAAAAATTTCGAAAAAATAGTATAAACTTAAACGATTAACTGAGAAACTTTGCATTTTATAAGATTAATTGGATGTCTATTGGTTTAATAATTTTGTTCGGTTAGGCATTTATAGTAAAGGTCTCTTCATTTATACGTTGCATACGCTGCATCTTTTGGTACAAGTTTTACGTCTAGTGGTTCAGACATTTTTTCATTCAGACATAAAAAACCTTCATTTATTAGTATAGAAGCTGTAATGTTTAATATTTTAAATAATTACGTTTACGAAAAGCAAATACCTCGAAAAATAATTAAATTTTTGTTCAAGTCAGTCCAAAAAAAATAATAATTAACTAACAACCAAAAGTGACATAATATTTTTAGAGAGTTAATGACACGTCTGAGTAATAGAAGACCGAAGAAAAAATAATTAATAGACGAGGGAGTACACGAACTTTCTTCCAACTTGCCCGTTCACACTTTCCATCTTCAAGCGACTAAAAAAAAAAGAAGAAGAAGAAAACAATTTTCTCGCCGCTGGTTAATAAATTGTTTCCGTTAACATTTTTGTCGACGTAGGAATTGTTCAATAATCTTTCTCCTCATCATTGATCATATTATAATTTTTAATTTTAATAATTGTAACCAGTGAGCGCTTATTAGAGATTGAACTTAAAGTTAATAATTAATCGACATAAAAATAATTAATTATAAGTTAATTTTAACGAATAACTTCAAATATTTGTTAACATTTTTAACTTTTAATCTCTTTTTTTAATTCGAAAACTTTAAAAAAATAAATTGGGGCTCACCGATAAATCTGTGAGAACAGACCTGAAAAAAAGTAACATTTTTTAATGAAAAAACGAAATTTAACTTTCTTAATTATTAATTTTTATTCTTTAAAGTAGGCAATACTATAAAGGAATGATTTTATATACTTTGTTTCACTGGAATTTAAGGAATAAATCTAAGTTAAAAATACTTTATACTTGGAATAAGACAAAAGGTAAAAAGTTTGGAAAATCTAAAAGTCCACGCCTCATAACGCTCATTTATTTTTTAAGGAAAATAAATAAATTGTGCAGTTAATTTTTTAAAAGAAAAAAAGATAATTAAATCATTTCTTACAGAGTATTAACTAACTTTTTTTAAATCATTGGTGCTCATTTTTCTTATCAATTGTGCACGCAGTCTAAAAAAATGTAGCTTGATTAAGTGGTGCCATAATTTTTACGTGAAAGAAATAAAAAAAAGTCCTTTTTTTATTGTACGTGTGTAGCATAATGGATTTTAATAAAAATTCATTTAAAAAAAAAAATTATGTAAACTATAGGCTACTGATATGAAATACGGCATTAGTTCATCAAAATCTGGAACTAATAAGAAAAGTTCGGTCTGAAATATCAATTTGTTCGGGAGTTTTTGTTGATACATAGAAAATCAGCGTATGAACATCAGAACGTCCACGTAAAATTTTTTTCGAAACGATTTTTCGAGAAAAATAGGGTGCAAGCACATTGCTGACCTGATGACGGAGCGCCAATGCGTTGCTTAAGACTAGTCTCTAGTTACATATATATAGATATTTTAAAGATTAGTCCATTTTTTTTAAATTTTTTATTAATTATAATTAAACGACACCGAATTATACAGCTATTTACAAAAATTATCTCTGGCTCAAGAATCGTGATGAATTATCTGTATGCAGATTTTTACAATTTTTGGACAAGAAACTTACGGTAGATCATTGTTCAAGAATCATCGAAGAATCACTCCAGATATTTGACCAAGATTCTTGAGCAAGACTGGGGCCAGAATTCGTACAGAAAATCGCCAGAAATGGTGAGGCTCTCCACCACCACTTTTTGAAACTTAGTTGTGAAGGCAGAAGTTCTCATTCTTATTTCATATACATTAACAATGTCCACTGTTAGTCTGGATCAAACTTCTTTACCAACAATCTTGACAAATTCTGGCTACAGACTTGTCACTAAGCTTAACCAAATATTACTTTAGATTCTGTTTTAAAATGTTATCTGTCGCCAGTCTAGACAAATAATCTTGGTTAACTGTCTGTCTTAAGAATTGTCCGATTCTGTTTTCAGGGCTTGGTCAACTATCTGGCCAAAGAATCTTGTCCAAAAGCAATGTTAATAGGATATGTTAAGTTTTGCGTAATCGTGCCGGATCCGCACATACAGACATCCGGACAGACTCGGAATTTTTTTTGACTCAGTTTTTCTCACAATAAATAAAATAAATGTCTTTCAAAAATACAATGCGTTAGAACAAGTGTTTTTTCTTGACATACGTGTATTCATATAATTCTATAAGTGCAATTAAAATAAAATAGAGACATTTCTACTTCACAAAGTTACTTGATTTCGGTAAGGCGATAGTAGAGCACTACCTCAACTGCTTCGCGTTATGAAGCGTGCAAATTAATTTTTTTTTATAATCTTTTAAGAAGCCTAAATTTGAATTCCTAAGAATTTTCTATTAAAATTCTCGAGATGCGTGGTTTATAAGTAAAGGGTTAGCTTCATAATCGTAAAGCGATGACGACGAGAGACTTAAGGCGAGGTTTTGCTATTCCGAGGCCATGACCTCGAACCTACTACACTAGTACTAAGTATAAAGTATTAAGTATAAAGTATCAGTACTTATACAATATATGATATTTTCTCCATAGTTACTTATTACATTATATTCTCTCTAGTAGGTATCTCACAACATTGCTTTTAATGATATCCATACACAACTATACATATAAGTATCATTAAAACCTTAATAAAAGTACAGTGAACTTGTAATAGTTACAAAATATTAATAGATAATTATTTATAATTTAATATTATAAACGCTTATATCAATGTGTGATTAAAAGAACGTATAAGAGTTTTTTAAAATTTCGCAAGATTGTCTGGCGCCAATAATAATTAGACATTAAAAGAACTCTTTGTAGGCGTACGCATATCACACTTGGACACGTGCATATTTACATTTCTCATTTCTTATTTCTTGCTGCACATTACAGTATATATATATATATATTTTTTTTTTCAATCTCACACAAGATAATACCACACAGCTAATAAATAAATAAATTTATAATTAGCTGTTTTAATGACAAATCGTTCGATTTTAAATTACACGTTTGAATTAAAGAATTAATACCCTCACTAATACTATAAGGAATACAATAATCAATCGTGGATGCCAATGAGGCGCCATTTAATTATTTCTCGTAGGTGACCGACGATCCCACTTTTATTTCAATGCTACACGGAAAGAAATTTTATTTAAAAATTAATGAGAAAATGACAGTAATCGTGGGACGATCCGCGATTTCTGATCTATTTACAATTTTTTGGATAATTATTCACAGATACAATTCAAAGAAATATAGAAAAGTACTTTTAATTTTTACTGCAGTGTACCGGGAAAAAAAAATAAGTTCAATAATTATTTTTTATTATTTTAGAATTAAAAATTACAGTAAAATAAAATTTTTTTATTGAAAATACTAAAAAATTAACCGGAGACTCCAGTAAAAATGAATCTAAGTAACGGTATTAGCCACCGATCTTGAGGCGGCGCTGCAATCGCTGCAGACTTATCAGCTGTATAAAAAATTACACATTTTTGTGATCGTTTGTTGCTCAATTAAAGTTACCTCTAACAAACTTTTATAAGATTATCACTATAATCAAATTTTATGCAATTAGTTAAATGTTATTTATAAAAATATGTATCGATGACATTCATAATTTTTTTTTACTATTACCTATTATTTTGTACATATTTTCAAGTGAAATAACCTTACAAAATTAATTAAATCGAAAAAATTATTATTTATATATTCAATCTAATTAAATAAAAATCTAGTTTTTAAAAAACATAGAACCTTTGAAAATAATAATAATAATATTTCATTAATAACAATATGTCCAATAATAATTCTTTTTATCTGTGAAGTAAACTGCATTAAATTTTTTTTAATTTTATTAGAGACCGCAAAATTTTACTGACACAAATTTTAAAAAGTCTTGCTGTTACTAATAAATGATAAATCAGCGTTCTTAATTATAACACCGCCCGGTAATTTTTATCATTAATTAAATACTAAATTTCAAAGAAAATATCTTTCCGTATGTTAATTTAAACTACTAAATTTTCGCTGTAAGAAAATCTTTATTGGCGAACGTGTTCGTGAGTCATTGGCCTTAAGAAAAATAGGCCTAAAAATGAGGATTATAAAAAAATCACGTGCATTCCGTGAACACTTGGGTGGGTAGATTATTTAGGTGTCTGACCAGTGGAGGACCTGGGAGTTTTTGAGAAGAGAAATGCCCGCATGCAAGATCTTACGTATCTACTCCACCTCTTTACTCTTTGAGGGTTTTGATACTTATTTTTTTTTGTATTATATATACTTCAACTTATACAAGTATATTTATATATATGTTATATACATAATATAATGTAAAAGCATGGTTGGGTGAATGGAGCAAATTGCTAACTGCTAACCAATCAACTGGTCAATTTATTTTCACTTTCGACCATGGGCGTGTATTTAACGTGGGCATCACAATATCTAGGACTCCTGACGGAAGTCGCTACACGTTTGTATTTTAACGGTAATTAATTTTTAGTAATATATTTTAGACTGATAAATTCACTGCTAACTCTGATATTATTTATCCTTGGTTTGAAATAATAAATGAATACTAGCAACCTGCGGTCACTATGTGACTCAAGCAGTACAAATTATGAATAAAAGAACTTTGGCTTAATTATTTTCGGATATTTTTAACCACAGTCTACTTTGTTTGGGTTAGTTAAATTTTTAATAATAATAATAATCATAATAACAATAATATACTTTGAATTGGATGGGCTTATCAATCGTAAAACTTTTTTCAAAATGAAAACGTATATACTTGGAATAATTAAAAAATATAAAGTCTCGAGAAAACGTGAAAACCGTAGAATTGAAAAAAAAAAATTCAAAATGATAATTTTCTCTTATTGCACGCCTTATAAGCGAAGCGTTGAGGTTGTGCTCTACTCTCGACATTTCAAAAAAAGCATTTTTCTCGAAACTGAAATTGATTTTTTGTTATTTATATCGCACTTACAGGTTAATATGAGTATAATTATATCAATTCAATTAATTTGTCAGGCACATAAAATATATTTCAATAACAATTTCTTTGTTTAACATAGTAAAGAATAACATTAAACATAATCTTTTCTGGACGTCCGTGTATGGATGGGTGTATGAGGTAGGGAAATTGGTCGAAAAAATTATCGTACTGGAATAATTTTTTCTTATCATATAAAGTAACACACGACAGATTTTCTCAATTAATATGAGCGTTCAATTCACTGTCGTTAAATTATTATTTATAAAAAACTAATATATGTATGACTGTGGATTTTTTTGTATATCTATCTACCTATACATTATTATTATACATTGTTATAGTATTTTTTTCCTCACCTTAGAGTTATGGCGCCACTAAGCCATAGTAGAGTTTTCTGTTTTTTATTATTTTGCTTTTTATCTTTTATTTTAATTTTAATGAATTTTATTGTGAAAAATGAGATTATGAGGCGTGCGCTTTTGGATTTTCCAAAGTTTTTTACATTTACAATAATGTTGGAGTGTCAAAAATTAGTCATTTTAGTTATATTTTTAACAATTACAATATTAATAATAATAATAAAAATAATAACAACTACGTGACTGCCGAGAAGTACCAATTATGAATAAAAGAATTTTGGCTTAATGATTTGGGTATATTTTTAATCACAATATCTATACACAATTTGGGTTCTTTTTAAATAAATTGTAAAATAATATCACTAATCATAGGATCAATTATCACTAATCAATGACCAAATGTGTCAAGACCACAAACCCATAAACTACTCACAACTCCTCCACAAACTTTTACATAAAACATTGATTAGCATTAAGAAAAATATAAAATCGTTCAAAGGTACAAATTCTCCTCAAGACTTTTTTGATGATCCAAAATTAAACTATGAAAATCTCTTTTAAATTCAAACATCCTTGTCACAAAATTGTCTTATTCTCTTAATTATATAGATTAATATTTGATATATAGAAACATTGACATGTACAGAATAAAATAAATAAGTAAATAAATTTCATCCGGCTTTTGAAATTAAAATCTATTTATAATAATTCCGAAAACTTATGATAATAAATTAACTATCTCTAAAAATTATATTAAATTTTTCAAATGCACTAATTTACGACAAAACCTCTCTGGTTATACAAAATTTGACTAAAAAACATATTTTATTGTATAAATACTCCACACTAATAGAAAAGTTAACTTAATTCAAGAAAGAGAATTTTTCTTGACTCAAGAAATATATTTATTTCAAAATGGTTTTCTTGAATCAAGCTTACTCTTCTATTAGTGCGGAGACAATATTTTTTAATGAGAGAGACAACTTTTCTGTCAAATTTAGAAGTCCAATTTTGTGCAAAAAAAAGTTAATTAAAAGTTATCTCATAGGAGTTGATTGAAATGAGAAAATCAATAAATGAATAAATCTCGGTATATTAATGCGGAATCCGGACTCGAATAAGTCCGCAAAGATAATAATCAGATGAAGTAAAGAAGAAAAAGATAAAGAATGAACAGAGTGTATAAATGCACGATTGACCACTCAATATTACTTTCATTAATATCGATAGTTAATTGACGTCATAAATGATATCATTACTATAATATATCCGCGTTCACCGTTACGGTATTGTTGATGTTATCATTCTCACTATAAATATAATAATATTATCATAACGGATACTAGCGAAATGTAATTGATACGATTAATGGACGGGGTACAGAACACCCGAGCATTGCTACTGAATACACTCTCGTTATTTACTACTAAACAGTTATGAGATAATAGCCTGACACTTGAGATCTATCTTCTAAATAAATTTAATAAATATTTTCAGTAGCGAAATTCTGATATTTTTACGTGGTTCAAAAATATTAATTATTAATTAGTTCACGCCCGGTTCGTTAAATCTATACTAAAAAAAAAACATATGAAAATCACTTGACCTTGCGGGTGATCTCTGGAACTTTCTGCTGAATTCGAGTTCAAAATTTTCTTTTTTAGTTTCTGTGTTCTTGTTTAAAAATTTGTTTGTGCTTGATAATTCAAAAGTATAAGTTTTTAATTCAATATCCGGAGACACTGGTTGTGTCTCAGTCAAGTACACGTTAATATAATTCTCAAACCAACAAACATATTTTGTTGAGATAAATTAAAATTTAAACACCAGATGGCGTGTCAGCAAGCACCAGCCGTATTACTGATGACACTTGTCATTTTTTTTTTTTTTTTATTTAGTTGTAAGCTTTTATTCTTTACATCAGAAGACCGTCTTCAAGTTTAATTATAATTAAATATTTATTATAATTAAATAATTAAATTCTAATTATAATTAGAAAATTATTTATCAAATAAAATGATTCTTATATTGTCACAGAAAAATTATTTTTATACAAGAAAAAAAATCTATAGTGTATAATTGTAACTACTTATAATCTCTAATATTTGTAAACAAAAATGTTTATAAATAAAAAAACGTATTTAATTTTATAATCAGGACTTAATATGAGTATTGTAGACATTCACGGTTTAATAATTTAAAAATATGTCGATGTATTTTTGAAGCAAGTTAAATAATAACCTAATTGAAAAAATTTGGTATTCTTAAAAAAAGTCGGTATTATCTTGAACCAATTTTACCAACCTCGAACCAAGAGAAAAAAATACTTGGTTGATATATATATATATATATGCCTCGTTAGAAAACAATAAAATCCTCGGCCAAAGAATAAAATTCTTGAATAGAAATTTTTTTTATCTCCATCGAAGAGTTATAATTTATTCATCCAAGTTTAACCGTTTTTTATAATTAAGAGCTGTAAATATTTTGAAACAAGACTGAAATTTAGAAGAAAAATATTTACTTGAAGCAAGTTATTTTTTTTTTGTGTGTGGCCTTCTGAGGTTGGTATGTCATCGGTACAGCTGAACAGCTGAAGCTGATACAATAAAATTTAAATGCTGTCACGTTTTAGCAAGTTGAGGGTCCAGCTCGTTAGAGTGGAATGGTATGCATGGATTGGAACTGTGTCCCTGGTGAGGACTCGGTACACTCGACTCGCATGAGTTACTAATACCTATATGCTGCTCGGTGGTGTAGGTACATAAAGTCTACCATAATTAAATAGATAGTGGGAATGTCTTCGGGGCGATGACCTCCATTCAATTTTAATCTTCAGCTCATTGTTGATGTCCGATGTTCAGCTGATTGTTCTTTTATTCGCCAACGTGCACCGCGTCCCGAGTCTTGAGTCTTGAATCCTGCATACCAGGGTACTGCCACTAGAACTTTAAACGCGAATTTAGTTAAAATATTTATGACAGAGATATTTTCTCTCGGACATGTCTGATGCTGGTGAAGCGGAGAAAAACATCGTGAAGGAATGCCGACTTGAAATTATGCCCGCGGACATGTGTCCCTTATCACAGTTATAGACGGCAAGCCTGTCGATTGCCTCCAGGCTTTTCACCCGTTTCACGCATGCCACCAAGTCTCCAGCATTTTATTAAAAATTATTTTTAATTATGTCCTATCTACTTCGTTCGAATATTCTTCCAACATCTGATCTTTTTAATTACTGCTATTTATTGTCTCAATTCATTGATAAGGATTTGGAGCTATTAGGTAGATTTCTTAAGAAGTCTAGCAATATAGTCGCTGGCCTTATGTCACTATTTAAAGTAAATTTTCTTATAATGTTTTATTTTATTAAATTATGTCCAAAAATAGTATCAACCCAATAATTTATATGTATAACGTGCCATATGAAAGCGTGATTGGACCCACAGTTTAAGAACCGATCTTCATAAAATTTTGTGGACTCATTTTATAAATCAATACCAAGATCAAGTTCGAAGATAAGCAAAATCGGCCGGTTTAGTTTATGAGTTGTGGGTGTTTGAACATTTTCAAAAAGTTTTGATTTTTGTCAATTATATGGAATTAATTTTCCAGCTGTAAAAGATAGATAAAATCAATTAAATTTATCTTGAAGTTCAGATAATCATTTTCAATTTAAGTCATTATTTATCTAATATTGATGATTTTTTATATTCATTCTGTTAATTTGAAATTTCGAAAAAATTTTTCAATAAAATGTATTTTGGGCCTTCTTAAAAAAATTTTTCAGCCGTAAAAGATAGCTTAAATCTTTCAAATTTATTATGTCAAAGTTCGTATAATTATCTTTAATTTATCCTATTATTCACCAATTTTTGAAATTTTTTTGCAATTTATTTCGTAGTTCAGAAAATTAAAAATAAATTAATTTTTGGCTTTTATCATCAAAAAACTTTCATATCTTAAAATCCTATTTTTTAGATAGATTTTTTTTTTCAATATTCATCTTAGAAATCTACTTATCCATTACAGGTGTGGCCAGATGGCACTTATTTATCCAAAAAATCAACAAGCATTTTTTGGCTGCATTGGTTTAACCAAGGCCTTATTCTCAATAAAAAAAAAAAAAAAAAAAAAATCATTTCATGAGTATTATCATTCATGCATTTTTGAATTTTCGAAAATAAAAATTTATCTTACTTCATTTTTCCTGAAAATGTCCTCTCAATTCCGAGCTATTATCTCCCAAGGTCACTTTAAAATAATTTAATTAATTAATTAATGAATCACTTCATTAATGTATTCAAAATAAATATATACCGTGGCATATATTTATAAAATAAAAATAACTGTAGGTTATTTACATAGTTGGATTTATGTTGTCTGTTGAATTCCCTTTCTCTCTTCAAACATGTTGATAAAATAAAATAAAGAATATATATATGTAGAATAGCAATGGAGCTAGTGGTGGTTCTGGTCATGCAGCAGCTTACCGATTCAAATCCGATAGCTAAGTTTATACTCGCATTTTAACGGCATTGACACTGGCTACATCGTCACCATGTAACCAATCTACAGAAGCTACCGGTAGCTCGTTTATTTATTCATTCATTCATTCATTTATTTATTTATTTATTTTTTCTCAGTTCTATGCGGTTAATTATTTATTCAAACAGAACTTTAATTCTGTAAATTCTCTAATGTGTATGTATATAAATTCAAGTTGAATCTGAACGTTTCATTTCTATGATAAATAAGTTTGTAATTATACTTATAACTTATAACAGATATAAGATGGAGAGTTCAAACTGAGCAAATTAACTTATGTTAAATTTATCAAACGCAACCTGATTAAGAAAATGAATTTAAAATGATTTAATCCATGCAAAGTGTATATCAAATTATTTTGAATTGTTTCAAATCGATTTTAATCATTTCAAATTAAATTTCTGAATCAGAGATTGTATCTACTAATTTTTTATTATTTGTAAATTTTAATGTATATTTAAAAAATTAATTTTAATGTATGTTTAGAAAAATTAATAAACTTTGGGGAAAATTATAACTTATTTCATGAGCTATAACATCCAGTTTACGGAATTAAAAAAAAATGAGTTATTCAGTAGCTATTCAAAGATAATGACATAAAAATAATTATTATTCATATTTTTGCTGATTTTAGAAGCTGTAGAAAAAATTATTTAAAAATAAAGTATAATAAAATAAATAACTGAAGCTAACTACATGAAATTAAAAATTTAATTGCCAGAATGTAGTTTATTAGTTATTAATTATAATTTTGAAATTATTTGGGAAACTCATGTAAAATTTTGATTTTCATGAAAATGAAAAATTTTTCAAGCACCCACAAATTCGAGAATAATGAGATAAGAAATTAAATTTCCAAAAAATATTTTTCGAAATAATTAAAATTTTTAAACAAAATTTTTTCATTAGCATAAAAAAACTTTTTTAAATTCAAATTTGAACTTTACACTAATTATATGCATTTTATAATTTTTAAAAGAGTAACAACTATTTTTTTATTATTATTCAATAAATAAAATTTTAAATTCACTCCGTTGAGTAAACTTTACTTCTAGTAAGAGTAAATATTCTGTTCTTATTTACATCGCAAATTTTTTACAGTGTATACTTGCCCTCTGGCTATTATTGCTTTGTCATAATAAACATCTATTTAATTTAATCACATCTCAATATTTTTGCCTTAAAAACTATTTTAATATTTTAAATTTTAATAATAAATAATCATAAATAAATAATAAAAAAGTGTGTTAAATAAATAAATGGCGGAATAAAAGATAGGGCTGTTAGCGTTTGCACTGTGTGCGGTTTTGTTATCGCAATATGTACCTCTACGGTTATCTATCATGTCGAGGACTTGAGCTTACTAAATAAATCCTTATTTCTATGTATATATATACAATATATGAACGTTATACATATACGAGTTACATTTTATCAAATGTGAACTTTAAATATTTCATTTAAATCTC
This sequence comes from Cotesia congregata, assembly GCA_905319865.3. Lineage (NCBI taxonomy): Eukaryota > Metazoa > Arthropoda > Insecta > Hymenoptera > Braconidae > Cotesia > Cotesia congregata. Next base: position 7,338,268 of record CAJNRD030001114.1, read on the forward strand.
ACGATCTGTCTGCAAATATTTCAACTTTAATTTATCTTGCCTGATTAATTATAATTATGCTTCACATCCTCTTTTATGGAGATTTCATTATTTACATCAATTCAAATTTGTACCAATTGAAAAAATTTTTTTATTTCAACACATGTTTGAGTAGCAGTAGATCATTCTAAAAATTTAAACTTTATTAGATTTTAATTAGAAAAAATCTAATTATAAAGCAAGACGTAGTTTAAATATAATAAAAAAAAAATAGGAGTTTAATAAAGGACATTTATTACGATTATTATTATTAGAAAGATGATGATCGTTATTACTCGGTAGTAATGTTTATGAAAGATGTCAATGATGATAAATTTTCTCAGTTTCTTGACTTGTATCTCTAGACGGAGTAATACCTGTAGATAGTCGTGAGAGAACGAGTGGCATCTCAAGAATGTTTAAACACATTTGCAGTGTCTCTTGACGACTGTCTACCTACTTAATCCATTTAAATCTATATTATATCTATATTTATACTTATATAAACCATCAAACTATTTTCATTCCTTTTCTGAACAACAACAAAAATAATAATAATTCGCGACAAAACCGCGGAATTAGCAACAAAGTTTAAAATAATGTTTTTTTTTTTTTTATTTTTCTACAGATTTTGCTGGTACAGTATTGACGAAGAATTTTTTGGATACATTTTTAATAATAATAAATATAATAATAAAAAATTAAAAAATTATATAAATATTTTATTAAAGTAGCAAACGTCTTAAGATCGCCCACCTTTTGTCGAGACGGCATAGTTAACTGTTGTCTCATTGCAATACAACATTAAAAGCCCGTGAAACTAGTTTAACGAGAATAGACTTCAATTGCTTTATATATATGTATAAGAATATAAGAATAATCTTGACTCTTTTGCTCCAATTATCGAATCATTCCTTCCCGGCAATTAAATATATTACAACTTAAATGAATTTCGAATTTCAAATAGTTATAAGCATAAAAGTAAATAAATAATAACGATAATTAATAATTTAGCAAACGGGAAAAGTCAATAAAATAGTAATGTTAAGTTGTAAAGTAAAGAGATTAAATAAATTAATGTAATAGTTGGGGTGGCGGTGGGTATTAGCATTATATACTTAAGACTGAAACTTGCATTAAGAAAAGACCAACCACTCTCGCTTCAATTCTAAATCGAGCAGAGACCAAAGACCATACCAATGCTTAGTAATGTGGACGTTAGTTTATTTATAATATAAGAACTCTATCACCCGGCGCAATCTTGCGTGTGGGTACACACTTGTATTCTTATTTAAGTATTGCTATATATTTCTGTATATTTGTATATATATGTATAAAAACCTGCACCTTACGCAATAATTCCCCTGTGTATATCCACACCTTTCAACGCACTCGATTTTTGCATCAACTTTGCATTTATTATTTATTATTATACATTACTATTTATATATTATTTTACTGATTGGATTTTTTTGAATTATATGGGTGGTGTCGAATTTACAACTCCGGATTTTTAATTTATTCATTTAATTTTTTTGGTACTACGTTGAATTTTTATTGAGAAGCTTGTTATTGTTAATATCGTTATAATTGAAAATTTCATTGATACTGTTCAAATCATAACAACACAATAATAAAATCTAAATTTTGTTGAATTAATTTTAAAATAATTTTTTTTTTTTAAGTCGAAACTTTCTCAAATTTTTTTCTACAAAATATATAGAATCTTGATTTGTAAAAAAAAAAAGCAAATTTTTTAATTAGTCAAAAATATTACTATGATTACACGTAAGGAAATTTTCTTTAAAATTAACTGTTAAAATCGTAACAAAAATTGTTGAACTGTATCATAATTTAGGGTGCTGCTTTACTATTTATTAGTAACAGCAATACTTTTTAAAGTTTACATCAGTAAAATTTACCGGAGTCTTCAGTAAAATTGAAAAAAAAAATTAATGGAGTTTACCCCACACCTAGAATAGAATTATTAATGGACAATTGTTATTAATAAAATATTATTATTTCTATAGGTTTCATATTTTTGGAAATAGTATATTACGCACCGAGGGAGGAGAGTAGAACATTCCAATCCGCGTGTAAAATTGTCTCCCGAGCCAAAGGCAAGCGTGACAAACACGCGGCTTGGACTATCCTTCTTTTCTTGCTGGCGCGTATACTATTTTTCATTATATTTGTAATCAATAGTTTAAATTTTGTACTCCTGTTTTTCTGAGTAAAACCAGATTTTAATTTAATAATATTGAATGTGTAATGAATTTTTCATATAATCTGCATTGAAACTGCGAGTTTCAATGTCTGCTGGGCCACCCGAAATTCGTCAATTTCAGATGAATGTGATTGTTTCTTCCCGTGGGCAGAAACTGATAGTATTCTGCCCGCAGAATGAATTTGCAGCACTGTTTTCGATCCTATCAAAGTATCTTTTGTTTATATCAAACCTTTACAACTGTCATTTTTTATTTGCTATTAGTCTGAAATTTTTTAGTTTTGGTTGGCTCCAGACATTATAACTCGCACTTTTGATGCATTATATGAAAAATATAGTGTGTGACGCGAGATGAAACACGATTTCAGACAGAGGGTAGAGTTGTCTGCCTGAACGGAGCGAATCGTCTTGTTTCATCCCTAGTCACACAATATACTATTTTTGATTTAATTTATTTTTTAAGGTTATTCCACTTGAAAATATGTACAGAATAATAAGTAATAGTAAAAAAAAATTATGAATGTTATCGATGTTTATTTTTATAAATAATATTTAACTAATTGCGTAAAATTTAATTATTATGTGTAATTTTTTATACAGCTGAGAAGCTTCAACGATTGCACCGTCGTCTCAAAGTCGATGGCTAATACCTTTACTCAAATTAATTTTTACTAAAGAATCTTTAGACTTTGGTTAATTTTTTAGTACTTTCAGTAAAAACATTTTATTTTACTGTAATGTTTAATTCTACAATATAGTAAAAAATAATTATTGAATTTATTAACTTTTCACGTTTAATTTATTTCGATACACTACAATGAAAATTAATAGCACTTTTCTATATTTTATAAAATTGTATCCATGAATAATTATCAAAAAAATTGTCAAAAATCGCGGATCGTCCCCTTACTCTTAATTTTTCAGTAATAATCTAAGCCAACTTACAATCCCTTAACTACCCAGAAACTAGTCTTATTATATCCCATCAATCCAACCAAACAGACAATAGTAATTAATTGCAAAGATCAAAGGTCTATGTCTATTGTCAATAAGATAATCACATCGGAATGTTAACGATTAAAAACGGCAATGATCCTCTCAACTATACTCATACTACTAATACAATAAAAATACATACCTACAATAATAAATAATAAATAATAATAATTAAACATTTTCATCATCTTCCATAAACTTTATCGACATGACTCGAGCTGCGCAATATAATAATAATCGATTCACCAACAACAAATTTATTTTTATAAAAAAAAATATTACATAGAAGAATGCAATGAACGTTAATAATAAAACACGTATAGAACGAGCCCGTGGAATCCGTTTGTTCTCGAGGACTCAACATCATCTACTTTTCTGCTTCTCCTTGTTCTCTTATTATACTTATTCTTTTATCATCATCATCATCATCGTCATCATCATCATCATCATCATCATCATCGTCCTCTTCTTGAGCTTCATCTTCTTCTTCTTGTTTAAACTTGATCTTATTGTAAGTTGGTCTTCTTGGTGATTCTTGTGCACTGGCACTTAGCCGGCCGCAAATTACGCGCCTCGTCGTTTTAACGAACGCATTTCATTCGAGTGGATTGATACGTTCCCGAGGGACTGGTCCCCCATAGATGATTACCGTCCACCATCCACTTTTATCTACTCACCCAACCTCAATGCAAACCCAATAAGACTAATTCCAGTTCAGCCAAACATTCAACAAGTTAAGACAAACACGGAAAAAAAAATCCTGTCAAAATTAAACAAAAAATATGTTAAATGACAATTTTACTAATGTCAATACATAACTGTCGCATTTACATGAAAAAAAATAAATTTAGCACGGGGAAAATATTGTGAATTTGGATGAAAAAATGTCAAAAGCAGGTAAAAAATTTTTTAATTTACACTGGGGAAGTGTAAATTATTTAATACCTATAGAGAACTGATGAATTTACATAAAATAAAATGTGAATTACTATCTGAAAAACTTTTAAATTGTAATGGAAAAATGTAAATTTAGTGAGTAAAAAAAATATTAAATTTACATGGAAAAGATATAAATTTAGCATGTGAAAATATACTAAATTTACATGTAAAAATTTAACTTTCGCAAGAGAAATAATTTTAATTTACGTGGAAAAGTGTGAATTTAACATCTGAAAAACTGTTAAATTAACGTGGACAAAATGTAAATTTAGCATCAGAAATTTTGTCAATTTTACATGAAAAAAATTTTTTTTCTTTCTAGAAGCTCTACAAAAATTAAAAAATATAGCTCACCATCATTTTCTGCAAATTGAGAGAAGAAAAAATATTGTTTATTTTCAAAAAATTAAAGAAAATTTTCTAAAGTAATTTATAACGTAATCGTGCATCATGAAGAATTTTTTTATTAGCAATTTTCAATAGCAATTATCAATAGCAATTTTCAAAAATGTTTGACACTGTTCAATGAGAAAAACACTGGTCTCTAAAAATTTCTTAAAACATAAGCTTTCCCATCTATATGACCTAAAGTACAATCAATAAAATAACACTTTAGATTTCTCACTTTTTTTGAAATTTTTCAAATTAGCACTTTTATTCTCGATGAATTAAAATCATTTTTTTGTCAATATAACATAATATTAGATTATTTAATTTTTACATATTCATACCTGTATAGTTAACAGTTTTTCTTTGTAATTATGACATTATTTAAAAATAGAAATTTTACATCACCATTTATGTAATTTTGTTCCGTCAAGATATACTTGTCCTATCTGTACACGTATAAGTTAAATATAAGGTTGAAAAACCGTAACTCTTATTTTCATCGTCATCTTTATCTACACCCTCTTATTTTTCTCTAGTGCAGAGTATCTTCAGTGAGAAAATCCGACGATTTTGTCTTATGATCCAACTATCTTCCATTTTGTTTTAAAATCGTTTTTTTATCATGTGTGTATATACGGCACCGTTGTCGTCGAGGACGCGCAGGCATTCCTCGCAATCCAATGTTGTGTCAAAGGAAATATACCATCAATTATTAGTGAAATCAACTACGACAACGTCAAGCTTCGCCGATTATCCTCTTCATTAATTTGTATTATTACTATAAAAATATTTATATAACTTTTTTTTTCTACATAGGGAAGTTACAAGTTACGTAGTTTTAGTTTTTTATTCAAATTACAGCATTTATAGATTTTATATAAACATTTTCAATTCACTATTGTATTTGATATTCTTAATTATATAGTAAATTCTAGTTCATAAAACAAAAGAAAAAAATACAAATTTGAATAATTAGTTATTTGAACAGTTATGTAGTGACAATTATTTATCATCTTTATCTACAAAAAACTTGTAACACTTTGATCGAAATTCATTGTAATCAGTAATCGTCACAATCTCCCCCGGTAACTAGTTCCACACCAGTTTAAATAATAATTGATAAAAATTTTGACTGGTATATATTTTTATAATTAGAAAAAATTTGAATAATTATATAGAGAAAATATTACTTTAAGATTACACTGATATTCGAAATTTTAAGCGCTACCGTAAAGAAAAAAACTAGTTTGTGCAAGCGAAATATTTATGAAGAAAATTAGTTTTAAGAGAATTTTATGTATTGATTCAATAATTTTTTATACTGAAACTTGTAATTTGAACAAAGAGGATTTTTGGTATTTCGCATATTTTGGTCAGAATATATACTCGGAATTTTTGTTCAAAATTTTGTTGGAGAAATCGTATGAATGGTTCAATTCATTAAATTGTTAAATGAAAAACTTTTTAAGCTAAACTACGACTTCAATCATCATCCATCTAGACCTTGCTACTTGCTACAATGATAACAAATTAATTTGATTCAAGAGAAACATTCTTGAGCCAAGAACATCATTTTGAAATATTTGATAAACTTAAATCAAGTGGAAAAATTCTTGATCTAAGAAATTATTCTTGATTTTTCAAGTATATTTTACTCAATTAAAAAATTTTTCGACTCGATTCGAGATATTCAAATTCTTCAAAATTGTGGTCTTGATTCAAAAATTTCTCTTTTAAATCAAGTTAATCGTTTTATCAGTGTACTGAAATTGGCGCTCAAAAGTAAATCTAATCAAACCTGAGCAATTTTTATCCTACAAGATAACTAATTTTGTTTAAAACTAGTTATTTTTATGACCGTGTCCCAATTTCTGTACCAACTATAAATAATCGTAAGATTCTTGAATTAATTTTTAGTGAAATTTTCTCAATAATATTTTTCTTGAACATCATGTACTTGTTGTGTTATTAATTTTATATATTTTCCCGGGGAAAAAAAATTATATATAATTTTATATAATTATATATAATTTTATATAATTATATATAATTTTATATAATTATATATAATTTTATATAATTATATATAATTTTATATAATTATATATAATTTTATATAATTATATATAATTTTATATAATTATATATAATTTTATATAATTATATATAATTTTATATAATTATATATAATTTTATATAATTATATATAATTTTATATAATTATATATAATTTTATATAATTATATATAATTTTATATAATTATATATAATTTTATATAATTATATATAATTTTATATAATTATATATAATTTTATATAATTATATATAATTTTATATAATTATATATAATTTTATATAATTATATATAATTTTATATAATTATATATAATTTTATATAATTATATATAATTTTATATAATTATATATAATTTTATATAATTATATATAATTTTATATAATTATATATAATTTTTATATAATTATATATAATTTATATAATTATATATGGCCAAAACTCATACATAATTATATATAATGATTTATATATAATTATATAAAATTATATATAATTTTTTTTCCCCGGGAAAATATATAAAATTAATAACACAACAAGTACATGATGTTCAAGAAAAATATTATTGAGAAAATTTCACTAAAAATTAATTCAAGAATCTTACGATTATTTATAGTTGGTACAGAAATTGGGACACGGTCATAAAAATAACTAGTTTTAAACAAAATTAGTTATCTTGTAGGATAAAAATTGCTCAGGTTTGATTAGATTTACTTTTGAGCGCCAATTTCAGTACACTGATAAAACGATTAACTTGATTTAAAAGAGAAATTTTTGAATCAAGACCACAATTTTGAAGAATTTGAATATCTCGAATCGAGTCGAAAAATTTTTTAATTGAGTAAAATATACTTGAAAAATCAAGAATAATTTCTTAGATCAAGAATTTTTCCACTTGATTTAAGTTTATCAAATATTTCAAAATGATGTTCTTGGCTCAAGAATGTTTCTCTTGAATCAAATTAATTTGTTATCATTGTAGCAAGTAGCAAGGTCTAGATGGATGATGATTGAAGTCGTAGTTTAGCTTAAAAAGTTTTTCATTTAACAATTTAATGAATTGAACCATTCATACGATTTCTCCAACAAAATTTTGAACAAAAATTCCGAGTATATATTCTGACCAAAATATGCGAAATACCAAAAATCCTCTTTGTTCAAATTACAAGTTTCAGTATAAAAAATTATTGAATCAATACATAAAATTCTCTTAAAACTAATTTTCTTCATAAATATTTCGCTTGCACAAACTAGTTTTTTTCTTTACGGTAGCGCTTAAAATTTCGAATATCAGTGTAATCTTAAAGTAATATTTTCTCTATATAATTATTCAAATTTTTTCTAATTATAAAAATATATACCAGTCAAAATTTTTATCAATTATTATTTAAACTGGTGTGGAACTAGTTACCGGGGGAGATTGTGACGATTACTGATTACAATGAATTTCGATCAAAGTGTTACAAGTTTTTTGTAGATAAAGATGATAAATAATTGTCACTACATAACTGTTCAAATAACTAATTATTCAAATTTGTATTTTTTTCTTTTGTTTTATGAACTAGAATCATTAGTTGGTAACTTAACTTAATTTTTTAGATGGACTTTGCTTTGCTTTGAGACAGCGTTATACTTATTCTTTTTGTATTATTATCATTTCCATTACTGTTAACAACTTTTATTATTAGATTATTACTATGTATTGATTTATATGTAAGGCCGTTAGGGAGCTAAGGCTTCAGGGTCTAAAATTTTGGTAAATAAATTAATAAATAAATAAATAAACAAACAAGCTTGGAAATTTTTTAGTCCATAAATTTGAAAACGTTAAAAATTTCTAACCAAGTAATTTTACTCATTATTTATTGCAATTAAAAATTTTTTTTATCAAAAGTCATAATAATTGTCAAAAAATAAAAGTTAAGATAACATATGACTTAATTTAGCAATAAATAAACAATAAAATGAAATGTATCAGGTGATCTATAACATTAATCAGTATGTAGTTAACGTTGAATAATAATTTGTAAACTTTTTCCGGCACTTATGAGCTGAGACCGAGTGGAGTCGGAACTAGAGAATAAGAAGCAAAGTTAAGTCCAGCACTAGTATAAATGGAGAGTCTGGAGAAGTTGAGAGCAGACTAGATACTGGGTGGTGGGCACTTTTATTAGAGTAGATTTTTACTGTAGGTTGTTTATGTTCTAGTAGAAGGTACATAATATAATATCACTATATTCTGGGTAACATCCAGATGGTTTATCGTTGTAGGAAATGTACCAACATATTACTACTATGCTGGATTATAAGAAATCTTCAGAATATCTAGCCAACCAAACAGGACGATTAATCTCAAGGCTCATAGGCATATAAAATATTTAACCATTTTACTTGGATCTTTTACACCTCGCTTAGACGACCGTATAATTGCTCTAGAGCTCAACGAACTCTATACTCTGTCCCGGCGAGAGCATCTACCATATTTCTCTATAAATATGCACAATATATGTAATATGTTCTATGTAATATGGAATATGCAATATGCCTTACTCTATTTTTTAATACGCCAACATACGTCTTCTTTATCATCTTTAAATGTGTACATTACTTCCTTATGTACTCTGACTTGTAATTAATCGTCTGCAGGCTTTCATTATTTTTTCTTTGGGCTTGTACACGGTTAATTGATAGATTTGAGGAAATTCACTGACAAGAGATAAACTCTTCAGAATGATTAATTGTAATTTAAAATTAAACATATGAAAATTTCATTCAATTGATTTTTTTAATTTAAGATTTTCATTGCGGAATTATTCGATGAATTTTGAAAATTTTTTTTGGATCCCGGAAATGATATTTTATCCCGAGAAAACATGTTTGTAAATCTATGTAATCCAACTCTTAATGAAATTAATACAAAAAAATATACTCAGAAAATAAAATTGACTTGATTGAAGAGTTAAATTTTAAGAGATAAGTTCCTTAACTAAAAATGGTATATTTTTAATGGTTGTACAGAATTTATCTGTCATCGTATTTGTTTCTATCATTAATTTAGACAAATTTTTGTTTGTGATAACAAACTGATGGATGTATTTATTTTCTAAGAAATAGAAAAAATTTTTTGAAAATAATAAAAATTTTAATTTAATATTTTCATACCAGTTCAGGAAATTTTTTTTATTGATTTTTTTGCAGTTATAAAATTTTTTTACATGGAGTATTATTAACTCTGAATAACTCTTGTGAAAGAGCTCCGAAATCTTGGAATAATTTTGACTTTTTATGACAAATTAAAAATTTTTTCCACTTATAGTAACACTTTTTCAGACTCTTTAAGAAAAAGTAAACATTTAAGAACTGTTATTTATACTTATAAAAAATTAACCAAAAGAAAAAAATATTTGGGTGAAATGTATGCGTACCTCGTGTGAAAACAATAAAACAATGGGTCGAAGGATTAAATTCTTGAATAGAGATTTTTTCGATCTCCATTAAAGAGTTATAATTTATTCATTCAAGTAGAACATTTTTTTACAATTAAGAGATGGAAATATTTTGAAACAAGACTGAAATTTTGAAAAAAAATATTTACTTGACCCAATTTTTTTTTTTCATACAACTTTGACCTGTTCTATCATTTAATCAAATCGACTGATGAAAAAATGTTTTCAACAATATTCTTTAAAAATTTAATGCTATACAATTTTCAATCATTAAAATTTCCTGTGATTATAATAAGTTTTAATTTATTTCATAAAAACTTTTAAAACTTAAAAATTTATCTGTTTTTTGATTACCTAAATAATTCATTCAATTGTACGTTTGAAACAAAAAGTACAAAAAAAAAGGTCGCGATAAAATTGCATTGCAAACGATAAAGAACAATTTCTTGCGTTTACAAGTTATTATTTTATCTAATCTTATCATAAGCAAAGATTTAAGATAAAAAGATTTATCAAAGACGTAAAAGGTTTCCTCAAACTAATTGGTGTACGTTAAAAATATTTATTATTAAATAAAACTAAAAATATTTAATCGGAGTTAAAATAATTGTTGATTTAAAAGTCTCGCGTGATGAAAACAATCGTGCCGATGAACTTTCCCATGTACTATGTACTCTGTAATGTGTAATATGTAATATACTGTAGATATATTTATGTATATGTGTGTCCGATGCAGAAACCCAGGAATCGACTAAAACTCTAATGCAATGCTGTCTTATATATACAAGTATAAAGAGTAAAACACCAGATGTTTGCTACTTATTAGTTAGCTCTCTTTATATTTAATACTTATATTTTATATTTAATGTATCTGTATTAGTATTAGTAGTTTACAGTGAGGCTTAGCTTCATCAGCAGCATTCTTGTTCCATTCTATACCGGTAACTCTTTCAGCAGAGCCAAAGTAGAGTATTACGTCGGTAATAATTATTCCGATGCACTTGGCTCGTGGGAAACGTGACTATGAACGTGTGTTGCATTCGTTTATGAGCTATCATCTCTATACTCTCTGTTATATCCATTTTATTGCACTATGAACACTTCAACGCTATTTATTAAATCATTTTATCCATAAATTTATTTTCTATACAATATTTTTTCATGTTTAATTATTTTTTACCTAAGAATTTTTTGAAGTTTTCACTTTATAAGAAAAGTCACTTCTGAGAACAGAGGATATGTATGGTTTTAAAAGTAATTAATTTATAAAGTTAGATGCACTTATAAAATTACTTGATTGAGAAGAAATATTCTCGATCCGAGAAAAATTTTGTTTTAGCAAGGAGGAATTGAAATCACCATTGTGAGTAAATTATGGGAGCTATGAGAAAATTATCAAAAAAATTTTTTGTAGACAATTAAATTTCCGACAAAAAAGGTCACTTATTATTTTTCAGTATCTTTACTACTTCATCTATAATTTTAATTTCAATTCGTTAATCGAACTTATAAGTTCAATTTATAGTAATAAATCCTGATATGAATAATCGATATGGAGCGATTAAATTAAAAAATTATTTGTGAAGAATTAAAATCAATAAGTGAGCATACTATTAGAGATTCGAGAAAATTAATAAGGACCTTACTTATAGAGAATTTAATTGACTTAAAGAAAGGTTTCTTATCATTTTTTTTGTAACTTCATTGTTTCACCTGTACTTTTGATATCAATTCTTTACCATTAATGTTGGTGTAAATAATCTGAAAGGAGCAGCTGTTTGGAAAATTCACTTGTATATAACAAATAAAAATAAAAATTGTGAGTAAAATATTAGAGATGCGAGAAAATTGGTGCGTGCCTTTTTTTGTAGAAAATTTAATTTTCTACACAAAATGTATTATATATATATATATTTTGTATCTCTTATATTCTAGTCAGAAATCAAATTCCTGGTTTTTGAAATTTTTTTCTTAAATATTATTAGAGAATTTTTTTTTAATAAAAGTAGTTCATTTTTTATTGTATTAATTAATTCATTTATTTTATTTTCAATTCATTAAGACCGCGTAAGTTTCATATAACCTAATTTGTTCTTCAGACACGTTTACTCTCAGATAATATAAAGCAATCATCCAGATTATTCAACAATAATTTCCTTATGTAACATTACCACACACTCGGAAAATAAAAAACAGAAAAAACATCTGAGAAAATAAAACAAACGAGCGTAAATTGGTAATATCCACAATCCTCAGCAAAACATTAGTACCTCGAAAATAATAACGTATCTACGAGCTAATCGACATACACCAGATTTATGTCTTATGCTGTATACTATATACGGCGTTATAAGTGAGCCCATGTCTGCAGACACGCGAACCGCCGCTCCCTCATATCAATATAATAAGTAATAAGTAATAAGTTACCCAGACATGAAATATGCCAATTTATTTCATTTCGATTTTACTTTTTAAATCAGGAATACACTAAAAATAAATACGTGGTTCAAAATAAATACTATTTTGGAAATTTCACTCTTGCTTGGACATGGAGAGAAAATATTTGTCTTTCAACAATTTTACAAATTTGACTAATTAATTTATTATGTACAAACAAGATACACCTGTATAATTCATCCAGAAATTTTGAGAAAATAGAATTATAAGAGTTTGGAATAAAAATTTTGACTAAAATAGAAGGGATAAAAAAAATTTATAAAAAACCTTTCTTTTGAAAAATTTAATTTTCTACGAAAAAAATTTCAATAAATTTTCTCGTATATTTTATATTTTACTTACAATTTAGGTTTTGTTTCATTATACTTCATATTTTCGTATATTCGCTCCATACAGAATATTGATATGAGAATTCATAATAGAGAATTCAAATCAAAATTGAAGGTGAAATATTAATGATATAAAAAAATGATGTGAAACTTTTTTGTCGGAAATTTAATTTTATACATAAAAAAGTCCTTATCAATTTCCTCGTATCTCTACAATATTTTACCCACAATCTTAATTTTAAATCATCACAATTTTTTTTCTTTAATTGCTCTATTTAAATTATTTACATCAAGATACACAGCAAATAATTGAAATCGAAATCACAAGTGAAATATTAAGGATACAAAAAAATGATAAGAAACCTTTCTTTAAGTCAATTCAATTTTCTATAAGTAAGGTCTTTATCAATATTTCTTTATCTTTAATAGTCTACTTACAATATTGATTTTAATTCTTCACAAATAATTTTTTTTTGTTTAATCGCTCCGTATCGATTGTTTACACCAGGGTCTATAGTGACGGTTTGAAATCAAAATTACAGGTGAAATATTGAAGGTACGAAAAAATTAGAAGCATCTTTTTTCGTTGAAAATTCAATTTTCTACTAAAAAGGTCCTTATCAATTTTATCATATCGCTGATATTATTTATACTCTCAATTATGATTTCAATACTTCCCAAATAATTCTAGTTTTTTTCTATATCAAATTTTGTTGTATCTCTTCCAGATAAATTTATAAAAAATTAAACAGTAAAAATAAAATTCACTACTCATCAAAACTAATTCTTAACTACTTGGTACATAAAATTGTTTTCTTATAGTACCACCGCAAAAGTTGAATTGATAATTGACCGCCTGACGTAAAAATGCGCACAGAACACGCATTTATCGTTATTAACATTACAATAGCATATATTACTATAAGATCAATTTATTTACAAGTATAAATAAACATATATAATACAAAAGCCGTAGATTCTTATTATTGATAATTATGCTGATTCGTATTTTATTACTTTTCTATTAATTCGTTATTGAGGACAATCATAAAAATATATATTTATCCTTAGCAATAACAATAATGTATTTGGGTTAGATTTATTTTATAGATTTTTTATTAAAACGACAACAATAAATATATATCGTTTATTAATATTTTTCTATTAAAATTTTTATATTATTAGAGTGTTTACTTTCTTACTCGATAGACGATATTTATTTACTAAACAGGACGTAAATCACCAGAATGTTTAACTTTTGTTCAACATTTAAATCGTTAGAGCGCATTAAAAATATAAACAGAGTAAACACATTGCTTCGCGTAGTTTGTAGTCTTGTAGCTTGAACTGATAAAGATTAAATGTCTTAACTTTCAATACTGCACTTAACTTATTATTATTTTATTTAAACTATATTAGTATTAAGATAGAGCTCAGAGCTAACTTTCGTGTAAGAATTGACACGTGGAAATTTATTTAAGTGGATAAAATTTGTTACATTTTTAAATCTCAGTCACGGTCGGTAAACCCCGAGCTATCTCGAGATTTCGCACATTTATACTGTACCTTCTACAAGAAGAACGAATTGTATTACCTTTTTTCTCGGAATAACAACCACTTTTATTATTATTTTATTTGAATATAATACTCTTATCTGCTGTCAGAGGGTTTAGCTTAGTACCAGAGAAAGTATTCAAAATATTTTTATAAATTTTTACTGTTTTGTTTTACAGTAATGTGAGAAAGAGAAAATTTTTATAATAATTACAGACAATTCTATGCTAATACCCTTTCAATGGCTAAAGGATATTAAGTTTCATTTAAATAAAATATTTTTTGTTAAGTTTCTAGTTTGAAATATGATAACTAATATTTTATTCAGTTTTGTAAAATCAATTCAACTGGAAAAATTTGAACTTGGATTAGGAACGTTGAAAAAAATATCTTTAAAAAGCTACTCAGAACTTGAGAAAATTTTTTGAATATTTCAATAATCTGTAAGATTACAATCATTTAAAAATTTTTTTATACTCTCAATTTTTTAGATGTTGTTGTAAAATATTGAATAATAAAAATTTGCGATTTATTTGAATAAAGAAAAAAAAATTGAAAAATAAATTCTTAAAAGGTTGAGAAAAGAGCATCTTGAACTTTTTACCTTTTTAGGCGTGCAATTTAAAGTGAATATTTTTCACAAAATTAAAACATTTCTTAATGACTGCTGAAGTACCAATTTATCCAAAAGATTCAAATTTGCACATTTTATAAACGGGAAAAATTTTCTTCTAAAACTTTACCTTAAAAATTTCATAAGACTTTAGAAAGGTTTGTCGAATTTTATAAAATTCATATAATTTTATAAAATTATTATTAAATCCAAAGAAATTATTGGTTTGAAATTTTATTTTTATGAAATTTTGTGTTAATTCATAAAGCTTTGTAAGAATTTATATAATTTCATAAGACTATAAAATTTTGCCTGAAACCAAGTGATGATTTTTTTTTAATTTTATGTAATTTCATAAAATTCCAGGACTTAAATTTTATGAAAAATTTTTTCCTGGGTAGAATCATTTACAATTATCAGTATCAAAGTTTACCAGTTTCCCATATTCGGAAAACTTTCACAAACAAATTTTCATCTAAAATTAATAAATTTTCGATTTTTCTTTTTAAATCTGAACAATATTCATGCTTCATTTATTTGAGTTAAACAACTACAAACTTTTCACAAACCTTACTTTACACGTGGAAAAAGTTCATAAAATTCCAATAATGATAATGATAATAATAATAATAATAATAATAATAATAATAATAATAATAATAATAATAATAATAATAATAGTAGAATAAAAAATAGGTCACACTTGTGTATAACCACCTTTTTCGCAATCGACAATCGACAATCGCGATAAAGAGTTTAACAAGAAACTTTAACTGCCCACGTGTTTTCGATTGATCACGATACATAACTATATGTATAATAATATCGAATACATTTCACTTGCTGGTATACTATTAAGGATTGACTTAAATTATAATATATAATAGTCTAGGGTTTTATGCAATATATGAATCTGCATTCTTTAATCCATTGTCATATGCGTATTAAAATAAAATTAATTTATAGGCGCACCTGTAAAATGCCTTTTATCAGGTGTCTTATCATTATCAATTATCACTATAGCCACTAGAACAATAAAAATAGAATAGGGCAATGCTGGTTTTATTTTTACTCTGCTCAAGCTGATTACCGATATCTCGAAAATACATCGATAAGTACACGGAGTATCGGAAAAATTTTATTTTATACATTTTACATTTGATACATCGAAAAAAATTATTTGATTAAAGAAAAATATTCTCTTAAAAATTTCCCTCAAAAATTAATTGAAAATTTTATTAAAGAATTTTTAGTTGGTACAATAATTGGTACATCCTTGTCAAGAACTGGGTCATGGAGAAAAAAGTTATAAAAATTAGAATTAAAATTCTAATTAAAATATAAGAGACACGGTAATCTTATCAGAATCCTTTCTTGAAGAAAATTTAATTCTCTTTATAAAAGGTCTTTATCAACTTTTTAGGTAGATTTCTTTATAAATCTGCCTGTTGCAAAGGTACTCATCAGCATCAGCTTATAAGTTTATGTATATGATAGAACCGGCCTTGTCAACACGATTACGGCCGCAATTCTTGACGGATCTCGATGAAACTCAATACATTTATTCTATGAACGAAAATCTATTAGGTCAAGTTAAAAAATAGGTCAAATCGGCCCGGAACTAACTATGGAACAAAGTTGTTGGTGTTAGGAAATTTTTTTATTTTCATTAAAATCAAAATTCTTGCAATTAGCTTCAATTTACTTTATCATACTTTCTATTTTAATCATTTTTTCTACAGCGTATTAAGTCAGCAAAAATGTGAAAAATAATTATTTCAATGTCGTTATTTTCGAATAACCGCTGTATCACTTATTTTTTCAAAATTCCTTAAAGTGGATGTTATAGCTCATTAAATAAGTCACAATTTTCATCATTAAATGTATAATTTCCGATGAAATTTATAAATGTTATAAAGGTTTTAAAGGTTAGTATTAAATATTTTGACTATTTTACGATGAGCTCAAATTTTGAGAAATCTACCTTTCCATATCGGGCGTGGCCGAATGGTGCTTCATTATATTCCTAATGTTTGACTCACCGATTGAATTTTAATTCTTCACAAATAATTTTTACGTATAATTACTCCATTTGAATTATTTACATCAAGATCCACGGTGAATAATTAAATTCGAAATTACAAGTGAAATATTAAAGATAAAAAAAAAAATGATAAGAAATCTTTCTTCAAGAAAATTTAATTCTCTAAAAAAAAGTTGTTTGTCAATTTTCTCGTATCTCTAATAGTTTACTCTTAATATGAATTTTTCGCAAGTAACTTTTCTATATATTTACCTGTACAGATTATTTACATCACGATCCATATTGACAAATCAAAATCAAAATTACGCATAAGATACTGAAGATACAAAAAATCTACAAGAGATCTTTTTTGTAGAAAATTCAATTTTGTACAAAAACAGTATGAAACCAATTTTTTGTATCTCTAATATTTTAATCAGAATCTTAGTTTTAATTAATCACAAATAATTTTGCTGTGTAGACATTTCAGACAGAATATTTATTCTCTCTCATTGATTTTAATGCGTGGAACATTTTTAACGAAAATAACTATAATAATAATGAATAACAAATGTTTACATGAACATGAAAACTTTATAAATCTAATCAGGAGTCACAAAGTCTATATAAATCTCCGGGACGTTAATTGAAATAAATATAAAAATGGTTATTGTTGTTGACATGCCGAGATCAAAGATCACTAGATTGTCACTATAAATTGTTTATAATTGATTATTCGATTGCGTCACCAGGAGATTACTGCTAAATGCCACGCAGTCTGGGTAATTACTTTTTTGCGATATAAAATTGATTAACAAGTAACTTATTTATTATTCCCTACTCGTGGCTGGAACAAAAAAATAACAAAATCCTGAGTTAAAATAGCTCCGAGTTAAATTTTCCAGCGTACGCATTAGTATTAAATATTTGCAAAGTAATTCTTTGGATATTACGACAGTAATTGGCTGTTTTGGCTCCAGGGATAATTGAGTGTCAGCACAACGGAAAAGGTTGCAAGATAAAAAATATAATAAAATCAGAAACGTCCGGTTGCTCGAGGTCAGTTCTCTAAGACCTAAGATCATCATCCTTATCCTCATCCTCTTGATGATGATCATCATCATCTTCTTTTCCTCCATGATCACGATGATGACGATGCATTTAATGATAGAATAAAACAAGAGTTTGCTTTTAAATAATAAAAATAAAAAGTTTGATAAAGTACAAGAGGATGATGAGGATGAAATATAAATGTTTAACAACTTAAATGCTTACTTTATACTTTGCTTTATTGCTTCGGGGCCAAGTGCTACAAATTACGCGGATATATGCAATAATATTACTTATCATATTTATTAATACATAATCGATATTAAATCATTATTTTTTATTTAGATTCAATTTAATAAATTGTTTCACCGGAACTATTTCTTATCTAAATTTTATCCTTCATCGTAATTGTTATGAATTAAAGAGCTTGAAATTTTTAATGCATCACCATTTTTATTAATTATGTAATTTTATTTTTCAATGGAAATCATTTTTAATGAATCATTGACTTTATTTTTTTATGCAAAACTTGCTTTTGATTAATACTAATTAAATTTTTTTCTAATGAAAATTTTTCATTGCATGGTCAATAATTTGATTTTAACCTATAATTTTTTTTCTTTATTAGAGTTCAGTTTTTTCCATGGAAAATGATTCTCTTAATCATTAACGTAAGATTTTCCACGGAGAAATTTTAAATTCATTTTATACTTAATTTTTTCTGGGCAAAATTTTCCATCAATCATTAATTGAATTTTTCTTTATAGGAAAATATTTAATAAGTAACCTACTTTATTTTTTTCGTGAAAAATTTTTTCATTAATCGTTAGATTTTTTCAGAGGAAGAATTATTCATTAATTATTAACTTCATTATTTTATTAATAATTGATCACTAACATAATTTTTCCCTCAATGATTAATTATTAACTTCATTATTTCCATAAATAAGTTCCCGATGATTATCGCGCTTGAATTTTTTTCACGAAAAATATTTTCATTAACATTTGTTTTTGTATCTGCTTTAGGCCGTTAGAAGATTTTATCCTACGGCCTCTTAAATAAATTACATTACATTAATTAGTGATAAAAAAATGTAAATTAAACATTAAATCCGAACAAAAACAGTTTCACTGTAAAAAAATCGCGCCAAGTCCACGTTCATAAGATTATTAAGAAAAAAAAATTAGTTTTTTCTTTACAAAAAGATATAAAATAAAAAAATTAAAAAATCCAAGTAACCGATATGATTGTTTATGATTTTCGGAAATTAAAAAAAATTTTGTTGTAAATTAAAAATTAAAAAAAAAAAATTTTGGAACGTATTTAGTGTGCGCGGTTGCAAAATATTTTACTCTTAATTAAATTCGTAAAATCTATTTAATAGGACTTTAAAAAAATTGAAATGCACAATATAACGCACACCAAGTACGTTCCAAAATTGTTTTTTTAATTTTAAAATTTACAACAAAATTTTTTTTAATTCCCGAAAATCATAAACAATCATATCGGTTACTTGAATTTTTTAATTTTTTTATTTTATATCTTTTTGTAAAGAAAAAAACCAATTTTTTTTTCTTAATAGTCTTATATGAACGTGGAGTTTTTGTCGGATTTTAGATTTTTTGAATTATAATAAAAATTTCAATTGGTACCAACTTAAATCTCGCGTTGGCTGCATTTTTTATAGCAAACTATTCCCTTAAAGCTACAGTTTATGTAAAAATAATTCCAGCGCACCCTGGCGGGTGTAGATGCAAGCTGTGAAATATCTTTTTTTTAACTGTAGTTTCCCATCTAATGAAGGATTACTATGCATTCTCGAATTATTTAGTCTGTGGCAGATCACTTTGCCCATCGAAAAAAAGTCAGGATCGAAATTTTTGCGTTGCTATAGTTTGTGCTGATCAAATTTAGTAATTTCAAGTAGATTAATTGTTATAAGTGAATATATTTAATTAATAACAGTAAAATAAAGTATGAATTACTGTTATAATATACAATTTAGAAAAAAAAAGTACCGTAGAATTAAATAAAATTTTGCAACCTCAAAATACCGTTCTGCTTACAGTAAACACAGTCGGTAGTCTGGCGCTCCGTTGACAACGGATTTGAACGGAACTTGGCGCCAGATTCTACCGAATCTGTGGATAAGTTTTTTCATGGGAAAATTTTCTGTTAATTATTAACTGAATTATTGCCATTGAACGGTTTTTCAGTAATCATTTCAAAATTATATTTCCATCGTTAGAAATTTTTATTAATCATTAATTGAAAATTCTTATTGAAAAAATTTTCTTTTGACCATTGAATCATTTTCCTAACGTTAAAAATTTTCTTCAACCATGGACTCATTTTTTTTCGCAGAACAATTTTTCTTTAATCATTAATTAAATTTTTTGAATGAAAAATTTTGAATCAACTATCAAGAATTCATTATTTCAATGTTTAATTTTTTCATAATTCATTTTTTTCTCAAAAAAATTTTCCAATAACCATTGAATGAATTTTGTGAATCAAAAAATTCTCTACAACTTATTAATTCAATTGTTAAACGCTAAAATTTTCAATAAACCATCAATTTTTTCTATGAAAAGTATTTTCCCCGACATATTACATCAAATTCGTCAATGTATTACGATTTGATTAAAAAATTTTTCAACCCACAAAGTTGATATCTACCAAATACGCTATTTATAAAAATAATTAAATTTTTTATAATTTATATTTGTCGAAATTTTCTAAAAAATCAATCGTTCAAAAATAATTGCTAAAATGAAAACTTGTATTTTAGTTTATTTATCTATAAAAAAACATTAATACAGAGCAACTCTTGAAAGGGCAAAAGTAAAAGAAAAGAAATATTATTGCTACAGATAAATGAAACTAAAAAGCTATGAAGAAAGAACGCATTAATATTAAAAGAAGGAAGAAGAAATGAAGAGACAGGTATTAGACGTCCTTGAAATAAACCTTGGCAAGGTCGTCACGGTTATGAGAAGTGGACCCAGAGGTTGCTGCACCAGATACCCAAGTCATCAAAGTCGTACCTGGCAATCAACAAAAAAAAGGGATGCGAGAAAGAAAAATAATTTATACACACGAGACCTGATACTTAATATTGCAACGGAGAAAGCCGCGGCCTTCATCATCATCTAATGTCTAATTTCAATCGAGTCGGATTTCAACTCATGTTATATATCAACTCTCACTTTATTTGTGTTGGGTTCAGTGTTAAAAAAAGTAGGAAAAAATGATACGAAAGAAGAAAAAATGATTTCATTAGTCAGTAGTCGTGACCTGCATTTTTTTTTGAATCTAGGCTAGCTCATTTAAATTCTTGTGTCATTTATTATTGATACTGATACGACGTAATTGACTTGTAATTTGAATTTTTATTGCCACTTATTATTGTCTTATGGACTTTTCATTTGTAATTATTTATTAATTTATTCTAATTAATTAATCGCCGATAAATCATCTTCGGAAATAATAATTTTTTGGCTCTATTATTTATTGAATTTTAATTAGTCAATTTCTCTATTGATTAGATTATATTTATCACGCTTAATGACAATGATTATCTTGGAAATTATTCATTTTTATCAGTTGTTGGTCATTGCGTTAAAATAACTCGTGATTGTCTCTAATTATTTGATACCGAATCTTTGTGGAATCTTAAAACCTGCAGGTTAAGGACATTCATGACGTGCTACAGTCAAATTAGTTATAACTTTTTTTATAGAAGCTTTGAAATATTTGGAACAAATAAAATTTTTAAAAATTACGGAAAATTATTTGAATCGAAAGAGAATTATTAACGAAAAAATAAATTTTTACCGTGGGTAAAAAAATATGACTTTATTTAGAATAGAAAAATTTTATTTTGAACTAAGAATATTAAATTCTTAGAGAAATTGTTCGAGACTGGTATTATTTTTTGAATTAACAAAATTTGTCTTGGATCAAATGATTTATTTTTTTACCACAATGAAAAATATTTATTTCGATGATGTATACTGAATTATAAAAATATATAAAACCTATATAAATAATAATAATATTCAATTGGAAACAGTATGTACAATAATAATTCTATTCTACGCTTGCGGTAAGCTGCATAAAATTTTTTTTATTTTACTTAAGACTTCGGTAAAGTTTACTGACATAAACTTTAAAAAGTATTGCTGTCACTAATAACTGATATAATAAGCACACTAAATAGATTCTAATTATTATTAAATTACGAATTTTTAGTGACTGATATCATCACAATAAATACCTGAAAAATAAAAAAAAAAATAAAAAAATTTGTCATTGATTTTCTGTTTACTAATATATTTAAAACTTTTTCTAAAATCCCGCACAAATTTTGTTAAAGTTAGAAGCGTAGTATAAACGTCCTTAAAGCACGAGTCATTGAAAGAAAATTTATTCCAATCAATATTTCCTTGGCTTTGTTTTCAAATAATTTTCATGTTTATTAATTTTTTTTATTTAGTAAGAGTTTTAACATCGCGACTGAATTTTTTAAATTTTCAATTAAGATGTTTGTTTATAGAAAAAAATGTTAAAAAGTTTTGAAATTTAGTTTCAATAAAAATAAAACTATATAAATGTCACTGATTGAAAGTCAATAAAATGTTAATAAAAATAAAAATAATGTAAATAATAACAACAATTTAAGTTGCATAATATTCCAGAGTAATAAAAAAAGGAATGTGTTTATGTATTAGACGAAAGCTAAAAAAATAGGCGCCAGACGATTAAGCTAATAAATTTAATGGGAAAATAAAAATCCAATTAATTCAGCTCAATGAGTTAAACGGCGCCATTGTATAATATAAAACATTCCTGTTTTTTGTTTTTTGCGGTATAATAGATTCTTTTTTTTTATCTTTTTTAAGCAAAGTGGTAGCAGTTATTTTTATGTCTTGTCTATAATTCAAATTGTCTGAGTCAATTTTAGATTAAATAAAATAAAAAAAAATAATAATCAATAATTAAAATAAATTTTTAGAATGATTCTGCTATAAAAATCATAAAACCATCGAAAGCAAATTTAAAATTAGAACTCCGGCTAAATGATAAGAGATAAGAGAAAATTAATAAGGACCTTTTTCATAGAAAATTTAATTTCCTACAAAAAAGCTTAATTGTAATTTTTTTGTATTTCTGATAAGTAGCTCAGAATTTCGATTTTAATCTTATCTAAATTGAATTTCAAATTGAAATTCCGATCAAATTATAAGAGATAGGGTTAAAGAGACGAAATATTGACCAGGCAACATAACAACTTGATGTTAAAAAATCTGGTAATTTAATTTTATATTCAGCACGTAATTATCATTTTTTAATTATACTTGAAATAAAAATTTGCGTATGCACATAAATATATGCAGTTTTTATAATGAAAAAAAAATAATTTTGTGTACAAATGTTAATATAGAAAGCTGTGAAAATTAGAACCTAACCTTGCCGTGTTTGATAAGTACCTTTATCATCGGTTTATTTAAAATTAAATACTTCATAAAAATAATCAATAAATAAGTATTTTTTAAAGCAATTAAATATCGAAGATTAATTATCAATTATTTTTGTAAGAAAAATCATGTTAAAAATTGAAATAATACTTTGGTCAAAAATTGGTGTTGTAAATTATCGTATATATATATATATATATATATATATATATATATATATATATATATAATGTTAGTATGGCTTCGGCCGTTGATTTCAATGTGAGTACTGGAGATAATATTGTATCAGAATACAAAACAATTAAAAACAATACCGAAATTATGGACATGTCAGTGAATAGATTACCTAAGATCGAAACTATTATAGATTTAAAATAAAAATTATTTATAAGTTTAGTAAGCGTAATAGTAGTGGTTAATATTTGGAACATAGGCGGTCAATATTTAGTGCGGAATGTTTAATATTCGGAGCAATCAGTTGTAACGTCAATTATTACAATTTAATGTTTATGTATTTTATAAATAAAAGTTGTATAGTTTGTAAGTTAAAACTATAAAAAAAGCATAACGTTCGTTTCAGCTCATGAAATCTTTCTAATAAATTTACAGCTAATGTATTTATCCTTAGGTGCAAAATGACAACAATCTTTTTTATAGAAAATTTAATTTGCTATAGAAAAAGACTCTCATGATTTTTTTGTAACTCTAAAAGAGAGCCCAGAATTTTGATTTTAATTTTCTCTAAGCACGTCGACACATAAAAATATCTGAAAATCAAATTTAAAATTGAAGTTATAATAAAAATAGTAGTAGTAGTAATAATAATAATATAATAAGTAATGTAAGTTAGTTATCTTCAGAGGTAGATATTTAAAGCGTAACGACGATTATAATAATCGAGTTAATATATACGATATTTATTTTGTGTAGATTGCCGCAAGGACGCACAGCGACCTTCTACATTTGCTACACGCTCTGATAAGAAGAGGCCCGATTATAATCGAAACATATATATATTATTTAAACATTCTTCACTTTTTTAAGGAGACTTGTTGGCATCATTTTAAAAAATTTAATTATGTTTATAATTATTTATTTGCAGGCATCGATTCAAAATTGTGATGGAGAAAAAAATATTTGTGATTATTTTTTAAAAGTAAAAGTAAATTTTATTTTTTGTGTGGCTCATACTTATGATCTATATAAATCATAATAGATGAAGTTTTAGACGTGCTCATTCGTGTTATAATTATTATGATTATAATGTAATATACATTACATTCACTAAATAATCAACACGCAGCTGTCAGGTGTTGAATTATTTATACTATCATTCCGGGGAATTTTTATTGAGTTAATCATTATTTTTATCTACGTCTTTTATTGCCGGGTTTTAGGTGGAGAAGTTAGAGGCGAAATTTAGACAAATGGATCATGTTTTTTGATAACGGGTCTGTTTACTTTTCTAAGTCATATTACATGAGTCACAATTATAAATATTTTAAGGACGTTCGTGGTGAGAGATAGTTGATAAAGATTTAGATTTTCTAGTTTTATTAAAAATATCTCATTGAATCTTTTAACAGGAAGAAAATTCTTGATTCACAAGAAATATTCTTAATATTTAATTAAATATGTTCTTCGATTTTAATTCTCTAGGGAGAAGAAATTATTTGTATGAAGAAGCTGTACGGAGAAATTATTTGTGATTAATTGAAATTAAGAGTCAACTATTGGAGATACGAGAAAATTTATGACAATTGCTGTAGAAAATTAAATTTTCTTGAAGAAAGGTTACCTATTATTTTTTTGTATCTTTGATATTTTATCTGTAATTTTGTTTTTTTATTTTTGACCGTGGGATTCAATGGAGCAATTATACGAAAAAATTATTGGTGAAGAATTAAAATCCAATTGATAAATAGAATATTAGAAACAAAAGGATTGATAAGGACCTATTATAAAGAGAATTTAATTTTCAACAAGAACAGATTTTGATAAATTTTTCGTATCTCTTATATTTTAATCAGAATTTGAATTCCAACTTTTTATGATATTTTTTTTCTCAAAATTGTTGTTCTAAATTTAAATTATTTTGGAAATAGCAAAGTACTTGTAAATTGAATTGGCAAACTTTTTTTTTACCCTCGAATTTCATAGTCTTGCTTCGATTCGTAAATTTATTGAATTAATTCAAACTAAAGATCTCAAAACAAGAGTAAAATTTTCAAGAAAATAATGTTCTCGAGCTAAGTTTTTTTTCCTTCTTCAATATCGAGCCCTTGAGCTGTTCAAAGCAACTTAATTACAGTAATTACCAATTGCCTGAGGCCTTTTACTATTTTTATAAATACCTCAAATTTAATTATCAACAAAATCCATAAACAATCCGGCAGCGGCTCAATACAACAAATCCCACTAATCTCGGCTCGTTATCAGCCGATTAATAAAATCTATCGGTAACCGAGCAATTAACGACCGGCCTCCTCCAGGCGTAATAATTACACGCTCTTTCTCGATACTATATCTAATTGTGAGCCAATTGTCGTAACTCTCTTTGCAACTTGTAACATCTTACTTTTATTCATCGAGAACACTTCTTCAAATTGAAGTTAGATTTTCTTCATTTAATTAAATTTTATTTTTTTTTCTGCGTAAGGTAAAGTACCAAGTACCTGCTCACTCCATGGATTTGTACATCTATATTCACACATGCAGATATACAAATACATGGAGTGAGCAGGTACTGGTTCCTGAGCAGCTACTGGGTACTTCACCGTATGGATACTTTAGACGTCAAATAAAAACTCAGTACGAAATATAAGTACCGCGAATAGACAACAGATAACGCCACTTTATTTTTCTTATTCCATGTCTTAAGGGGGATATCCACTATGACGAATCGAAGAAAAAAAATTTTCTTTTGCTTACAATCAAAGTTTATATATTCAAAAATACGTGCATTCAATTTTAGATCGAAATTTCGAAAATTTTCAAAGTTATAATCACTATAATGAGAGCAGGTAGACGGACCATTTTCACTGAGCGCTCCGACGAAAATATCGAGTCCGTTAAAATACGAATTGAAACAGTCAACAAAATGATTAAAAAAGTCACGGACACCACCGGAGATAAGAAGAAGAAGCTTTATAAGGCCCAGAACTCGATAAGTTAATTTAAGTTTACATATTTCATGAGATACATGATTAAAAGTAACGTAAAGTAAAATTAAACTAAAAACTTCGAACGCGTTTTTCTCAAAACGAGTTTTTTCAAAAATTTTTTTATCATTTTGTTTGCCTTATTTACAGAAACTAAGATCGGACGTAGCCGATTTTGAAAATTTTGATTTTTAAGATTTTTTAAGGCCGTTGGAATCCAAAAAAAAGGCCAAAAATATGAAAAAATTTTTAATCAGTCGTCATTTATTTTCTAATTATAATAAAAAAAATCGGTCACGCGAAATGATAACCACATTCATACAGATTATAACGCAAATAAAATTTGTTTTTTCTGACCACCCGTTTTCGAGAAATCGATGTGACTATATGGTCCATATGGAGGGATATTTTTTTTGGGGCTGAACAAAAATGTTAACAACTTTATCACGATTTGATATTTCTTGATGAAAATTTAGGATATTAATCTTCATTGTACATTTAATAGAACAAAAAAACTGATCCTCAAATTTCTTTATTTCCCGGTCAAAAAAATTCCCGAAAATTACCTATTTTTTCGGCCGTCACAGTGGCTAACCCACGTGGCAAGTACAAGCGCGAAAATATGCTCTATTTTTGCTTAGAAATCGAGACCCCAACATTATTTCACATTGAATCGTACCTGAAAGTCATATTGTATATAAAAAAAGGCCATTCGGCAGCCGAAATGGAAGTAGATTTTCCAAATAAAGAAAATTTAATTTTAATAAGATAGTATAAATACTAATAATGTATAACTTAATTCATAAATTAAAAACAAAATTCAATGATAAATTTAAAACTATTTAGAACAAATTTTGGAAAAAAAATTATCGTGTGAAGAAAAAGTTTCTCAAATATTTATCAAACAATTGTAATGATTATAAGATTTGAATTATAAATGTCCAAATTTTAAGTAACTACTTAGAAACAACAGTTTCCAAGTTAATCAGAATTTTGAAACCCGGTAAAATTTTAATTGAAGAAAACAATATTTAGAACTAATTTGTAACATATTTACTGACGATCTACCCGAAAACATTACACGAAAGACTGATCAATATCGTAATTATTGAATTTACATCATGATTAAGCTATGATGCAGACAATAATTCTAAAACGGCTGCAACAGTAAAACTGTTTCATTGAACGAGCTCTAAAAGGAGTAATATTGAGGCTATTACCACTTCTGAGTAGTGAAAATTGAAGCTTATTAAAAGAGCTTTACGATGCATTTTACCGAATTTTAATGTATTTTTTAGTTCAGTAATTATACCAAGTTGAAGTAGTAAAAACATCAATTTTTACGATTTTCAAAATTTCAAAATCCTGTCATTTCCAAATTACTCGCCCGATTAAGCTCATCTTCGAACTTAACCTTGGTCTTGATCGATAGATAAAGCATGTCGAGTTTGAGAAGAATCGGTTATAAATTGAAAACGCTATCGTGCTGACAAGCCGCATTATATCGTATAAATATATATACATACATATATAAACTTTTGAACGAACTACATTTTCTGACTCAGCTCGACAAATTGAGTCAGAAAATGGCTATATTTTTTAAAAGTTGCGCTATGAGGACGGCTGCAATAGTTAGATTTTTATAAAATCTACTAAAAATATTATTCAAAAAGTACACAACACTGAAAAAAAAGTTTTCTGCTCGGTACCATCTACTGTATTGCAACGAGTCTATCGTTACGGGTACAATCCGTATAGCTACGAGTAGCAGTATGGATAGCAACCGTCACGATCCATTTGAGTGCCATTCACGATATATTATTGCTACCGTTAGTATACAGTTTTTCTAGCCTCACTCTTCTCTAGATAGCAACGTGTGTATCGTGACAGAACACAATAAAAAATTTTGCGTCATTGCGTCAAAAAATTTTGTGTTAAATATTTAACACTTTTATGTGTAAATTTAACATTTATTGTGTTAAATTAACACAGAAAAGTGTTAAATTAACACAAAAAAGTGTTAAATATTTAACATAAAAATTTTTAACAAAAAATTTTTTGACGCATTGACGCAAAATTTTTTACTGTGTAGCAATGCCGTATCGTGCGGAACAGTAAACTTTTTTTTCAGTATATTTAAAAATAAAATCATCGCTGAACTCAAAAAAATTTTTTTAAATAGATTAATTGCTATTTTTACCTAAAAAAGTTATTCTAATGGCTGGTCTGAATTTTTATGGAGGAGCAAACAAGATAATTGTTGAAAAAATTAATTTTTGAACCGAATCTATTTTTTAATCCCTTTATCTACCTTATTATGGGTAGTTAATGAATTAAAATTACAGCTTAATATTGTTTTGTTTAATTATAATTAATTTTTTTCTGCTTCAGGTAGAGAAATTTTCTATCATTTTTATAATAGCAGCCAGATAGAAAAATTTGTTTGTAAATGTAGATTGAAGACAGATAATACTACACTAAATTCTTTTACAGGCTGACCGCCGTAATACAGTCTTTAATTGGCTAGTTTTTATGATTTACTTATCGGAATAAAAGAAGGCGTTCGATTCGTATGAGAAAAATACTATCTGCGGCAAAAATTAAATGAGCTTTAAAATTGATTTGAAAATAAAATCATTTTCTTGTAATTTAATTATGATTAACTTGTTATTATTTGAATTAATTTTTGTAATGTACAGTAGATAATAATTTTTTTTATCGACGTTTGATATAAAGATATAAAAAAATAGAAAACAGTATTAAAGTTATTAGTAAAAAATTGTTGCGTATTTAAACCGGCTCTAATCAATATTTACGTTTGACACAAGTGCTTGGCATGCACATTTGGATTTACAAAACTTTTTTTTCTTATTAAATTCCTGGGTGGAAAAAATATCTTGCATATTTTCCGATAGTTTAAAATTCCGTAAATAATAATTTAAAATTCTTCAATACATATAACTTAAATCCAGCATAAATAACACCATTCCAGATTTACATAACTAGTAACCGGCAAATAGTAATGCATCATGCATTAAGCCCGACTAATGTAAGAATAAATAAAAATAAAAATAAAATAATGAATAAAAGAAAATTTATCAACAACTTAAACTGCAGAATGTCACCGGTTATGCAAGTTTTCGTTCATTGCCCGATAATTTTTATTTATTTTTACGATATACAACAACACTTTTAAGTCTCTTTACTTCATATTCGACTCTCACACACATGTGACGTCTGATACACATACACACATGTGTTATATAGTTTTCTTCTTGATATTATATTGGTTGTGTCGACTACACTTTTATTTAACTTGTAAGACATTTTATCTGAGCCCGGTTCACCGGCTTCATATGTACACACGTGTGTACACATATGTATTATAAGTTATAAGTAACACATACAAACAAACGATCGAATAAGAAGACAGTCGCCAGGTGGAACGGCCCGAAGAGAACGTCCTTGCAAGGCCGGTACCGTAATGGCCGACGCCCAAGCATATTAAACTTGAATCCACACTCTCTTATTTATCGTCTTTATATCATATATACACATGTGTGCTTTTTTTTCTTTATTTACAAGAGATGCGAAGCGTTATTTGGTCGGAAATTAAATTTTTTATTGTTAGAAATTTTTTCTCTGATATAATTTTTTTTAGTAAAATATTTTTCGGTTGATTATTAGTTATATTTTTTTGAAGAAAAAGTTTATGGAATCATTAAAATTTTTTTTTGGTAAAATTTTCTGTTAATCTATGTTTTTCTCTAATTAAAAATTTCACATTAATCATTACTATCCGAAAACATTTTTATTGTAAAAACTTACACACTGTTTTTCTAATTGAAATTTTATCTGACGAGAAATTTTTTATGTAGGGTTAACTTCATTTTCCTATCAAGAAATTTGATTAATTAGTAACTAAATTTTTCCATTGATCATCAATTGGATATTTTCTATGGAAAATATTTCAATAAAAAATTTATTGAATTCCGTTCCGTGAAAAATTTTTTACCACGATCATCAATTTAATTATTATCATATGGAATTATTTTTTATTAATCATTGAATTTATTCTGTGGAAACATTTTTAAATAACTATTAATATTATTATCTCCATAACAAAGTTCCCATTAATCATCTATTTGAATTTTTCCGTGGAAAATGTTGTAATTAATAAGTAATGTAAAAATTTCAACACGGAAAATTTTTATATTAATCGTTGGGTTTTTTTAGAGAAAAAATTTTCTATTAATCATTAACTGAATTTTTACCATTGAACAATTTTCCAGTAATCGTTTTAAAATTATTTATCCATGTTAGAAATTTTTATTTAACATTCATTGAAAATTCTTAATGAACAAATTTTCTTTTGACCATTGAATCATTTTCCTGACAGAAATTTTTTTTAAACATTCAGAATTCATTATTTCAATGCTAAATTTTTTCATAATTTATTTTTTTCTCAAAAAAATTTTCCAATAACTATTTAATGAATTTTGACTATAAAAAAATTCTCTACAACTTATTAATTTAATTTTTCAACGCTAAAAGTTTCGATAAGCCATCGATTGAATTTTTTTAACAATTATCCCGAGTCGAAATTTAAGTCGTAGATTCAACGTATTGAATGTTCAAATCGTACATTCGACGTATTGAACGTTGAAAACGTAAGTTCAACGTATTGGACGTTGAAATCGTAATTTGAACGTATTGAACGTTGGAATCGTAATTTGAACGTATTGAACGTTAAAAACGTTAGTTGAACGTATTTAACGTATTGTGAACGTAAATCGATTTTAAATTTTGCTGGTGCAAGTATATTTTACAAATTCAGTCGACTGAAGTGAAAATTTTAATTATTAACGAAATTTTAGGTATATTGAAGCTTAATGCTTGAAAATCTAACTATAAGTCGGTCAATGAGTTCCTCAAATCTTCAAAATATTTTTGAAATGCAAATCAAAATCAATCTGCTAGTTTTCAAAGATTTCAAAATATCGAGATTGAATGAGAATTTGGCTCTCAAAAATCAATTTTAATTTAATAACTTCCTTAATTCCAATCAACCTTAATTTTATTAGTTGATTAAATAAGCAAGTAGCTAAAAATTAACTCAATCAAATCTTTGGGAAAAGCTTTTAACTAAATTTAGCCTATAGGTTATTTCTTACGGATTGGTATATGACATTTTTTTTGTAATTTTTAATTTTTACTACGGATCATATATTCTTTTTAAAACAGTTGAATCTATATTTTTTACGTTCAATACTACGTTCAAATTACGTTTTCAACGTCCAATACGTTGAACTTACGTTTTCAACGTTCAATACGTTGAATCTACGACTCAAATTTCGACTCGGGATAATCGTCCAAAAGTAATCGCCAAAATGAAAACTTGTATTTTAATTTATTTATCTATAAAATAACATTGATACCAAACGACTCTTGAAAAGGCAAGTAAAAGAAAAGAAATAGTATTGTTACAGATAAATGAAACTAAAAAGCTATGAAGAAAGAACGTATTAGTATTAAAAGAAGAAGGAAGAAATGAAGCTTTTATTTAATGATGAGGGATGTAAATATATTTTTACGATAAGTGATTTTTTTATCATTGGGATTTTTTACGTTTGGGATAATTGACAAAAAATAATAAAACAGTGTACAAAGAGTTGTTTATTACAGGAGTGTAAATATACGGATGAAAATATGAGCAAATGTGTGAGAATAAAATATCAGTAGACAACCCTTAGCTGTTTTCCCAGTACCGGCATTCCGATAGCTGACTTGATGGGAGATTCCTGTGGAATGTGGGACTACCAGTGAAGAGTGCACTGAGTACTCTTTGCGCTTGCAGCTACTCGGTACTAAACATGTGATGGAAAACAAGAGGAGTAACAACAACATACAGACACAACACACCAAGGTCATTCCAGTATTACGACATTTTATTTATTACTTATTATATGCGACGTTTTACACCGTCATTATTAAGCGGAAACTTTGAGTATGGTCTAATAGTTTCTCTCATACATTTATATACAAGGATTTCAATTTTTCCATTTTTTTCCAAGCAATAACTGAGATTTTAGCAAAAATTTTTGTAGTGAAAAAAAATTGAACTTTCACTCGGAAATTTTGTCTCAAAAATTCAATATTTCAAATATTTTAATGGCTTACAGTAAGCGGTGATTTGTAATATGATGCCTCAAGCATCCGATTTAGATTGAGATCATTGACCTCTAGGTTTTTTTATCAGCGATAATTTTCTTACCTTGTTATTTACGGCAATTAGAACAAGATAATACTGAAAGTTTTTAAAAATAAAAAAAGAAACTGTGAATTATTTTAGAGCAAGGATTTTTAAAAGGTCATACGCATTTAAAAAGCCAAAAAAGGGATTTTTGCTAAATTTTTTTTAAAGAGGTTTTCTTAATTGATTAATGTAAAAATTCATGTGCTTATATATAAGTGACTTATATGTTTATTTTTTTCTTTTTTAATGAAAATCATGATTTTTCTAGCTTCTGTAGACAATTTTCGGAGGTACGTTACAAAAAGGTGTCTCAAGGTGAATGCGATATCTTGATTTTTTTATTCGAAATTCAAAAGTCTAAAAAATTACGGTAATATAAGATATTATCTGGTGATTATCAAATGATCAAAGTTATTAAGAAACAAGAAATAAAAAACTAAAGAAGTATTGACTCTGTTTTTGTCAAAAAATCAATACGAAATTATCAAATCTTAAAAATCTGGATAAAATAGTAAAAAAATCATAAGATACCTTTCTTATAGGAAATTGAATTTTTTACTATAAGAGTCTTTATCTATATTAAACTACCTCTCATCTTTTAGTCAGAATTTCAATTTAAAATTTGATTTCAATCGTTTTGGATTGAATTACGTGTTTAGAAAGTTTAAAATCTAAATTCTGGTTTAAATACTGAAGACATAAATAAAACAATTGAAGTATTACTGTAGAAAATTTTATTTTCTATAAAAATGGTTCTCATCAGTTTTCCCGTATTTTTTTATTTTTCAGCCAGAACTTGAACTTAAGCTTATATCTTCATTTTCAATCATCAAAATTCAAAAATCAAAAAGAAATTCCACTAAAATAAGATGTTATCTGGAGATTAATCTAAAGAATTATGAAAATATCTATTTTTAATAAATTAGTGAGTTGGAAAAAAAAAATACCGATTTTTGATAAGAATTTTAACCGTAAATTGTTTAAAAAAAAAAAAGAAAATATAAAATATTGATTGGAGTTATTAATTGAATCAGTTCTTGAAAAATATAGTCAAGAAAATAAGCTAGTTTTTGGTTTCGCTGCCAGGTGGCGAGCGTCTCTCGCTAGTCGCGAGTTTTTCCAGAGTATATATATGGCCAATACTTTTCTTAAGTCCTATATACTCTAGGAGGGTCTTGATCGATTATTTGGTGAAAAAAAATGTATAAATTTGGAGTAACAGTCACCTGAAGAGAATATTTTTCCTATTTGATCTAATAATTCTAAGAATTCGTTCCGTGTCAAGTTTATTGACTAAGTCTCTATTTCTAAGATTTTTCACTTCAGCGACCTAATTTTGAAAATACTTGTCTGATAGAGAATTAATTATCTCTGTATATATTCAAATATATGTACTTTACAAAAGTGAAATTAAGAAAAATCGATTTTTTAAAATGCTAACTGTGCACGGGAAGAAAATTGAAGGAGTTTTTACTATTTTACTATTGTAATTTTTACTAAATAAAATAGTAACGGTGGACTATACTTCTCATTTAGTAATTTTTACGATCTACTATTGTAAATTTTATCCAACAAATAAGACTAGTAAGAGTTTTAAAAAGTCGAATACTATAGAGCAAACTATACAATATGTGTTTGTGAACTTTACAATTCAACTATTGTAAAAATTCACAGTTGGTTTTTTTAAAAGAAATATTAGGGAGGGAGAGAGATAGAAGGTTGCACGAATTGGTACCTGTACAGTAATCAAAAAAAGAAACAAATATTTTCGTGCTATCTGGGAATCGAAACCCAGAACTCTGTGTTGGCGGCCATCACTTACACTAATTGAGAGACATTCCAATTCAACTATTGTAAAATTTGCTATAGTTCTATTGGAAAAATACAGAGGCAGCACTGGAAATTTTCATCTCTTACTTTTTACAATAGTAATATCGTATTTTTTCATGAATAAATAGTATTTTTTCTTCTAAAATATTTGATAATTAATAGTAATAAAAGGATAGTCCAGCTTTACAATAGTTGTATCGTAAATTTTCCCAGAAATTTTTTCCCGTGTGTATAATAATTACCTCTTTATGAAAAGCTTTAATAATTGTGGGCATAAGTTATCACTTAGAAGGAAAAAATTGAAACTTTATCTCAATGATAATAGGCTACAGTTATTTGACTTATGATAATTTTTGTTCGAGATAAAACACTTACCTTAAATAAAAATGTTTGACAGTAGAAGAGATAAGCCGAGCTGAACCTATTAATTAACTTTTCACGGGTTGGAGCGATATTTGGGTAATTTAGAGCCCGATTTATCACCAGTGACCGTAAATTCAATAAACATTTACTCGATATCGATACAACCCGACATTACATCCGAACTTATGACGCCTGAGATCGAGTGGAGTGAAAGTTGCATGAAACAATCCATTTAAAAATAATAATTTAATGGACAATAATTTGTCATATGCGTGGGTGGCCGCGCAATCTATTTTGTTTGACATTTACCTTTATTCACTTTGTTTATTTATCCATTTTCATGGCAATAGTTATCCCGCGGATTTTTAACGACCTCTTACTCAATTCGCGGTTCAAACAATTGATTAAAAAGTGTACAGTAAATAAAGATATCTTGACTTAAGGAAATTTTTAGGAACGTGACGAATATCTCGATTTAAATAAATCATTTTCACGATACTGAACATTTTCATTAAAAAGTTTCAAATAATTCAATAAAGTTAAATTATTTATCTCAAAATGTTTATTTATTTTTCCATTCAAACATAAAAAATTTCGGACTTACAAAATAAAATTTCTCAAAACAAGAGATACATTTAACTTACTCCAAAATAAAATAATTAGACCCTCGAAGATGATGTTCTTGATTTTAGACAATTCGACAGCAATGCCAACGACAAATCCTAAAAAAAATTACATATAACTAATATATCAACAGATTGAGGTTAAGTACTTGAATGCAGTCATGGCAAAGTGATATCGCTCTTTCTTAACAATACGAACAAAGATCGGTCCGGGTTCGATTCCAATCTCGGGTTAAATTTTCATTATTTTTAGTTTCAAACAAAAATAAATATTCTCAAGTCAATAAAATTGATATTATTGAGTTAAGTATTTACTTCTTCAGCTCAGATAATTATGTATTAAATTTCCAAGTCCTCTACTTTTTAATGAAAATCGTTTTTAACTTAATTTAAGAATAAATTCTTCTCCAATCAAAATTTATTTTTTTAATTCAGCTTTTTCAACCCTATTAATTAGAAAAAAATTTTCTCGAATTAAGAAAAAAGGCTGTTTTAATAAAAA
Organism: Cotesia congregata; assembly: GCA_905319865.3. Classification (NCBI taxonomy): domain Eukaryota; kingdom Metazoa; phylum Arthropoda; class Insecta; order Hymenoptera; family Braconidae; genus Cotesia; species Cotesia congregata. Next base: position 7,374,601 of record CAJNRD030001114.1, read on the forward strand.
TTTATGATTAAAATTTTCTTGGTTTGTTAACCTTTTTTTCAGTGTACTCTTATAATGATGATAAAGGAAAATAGTAAAAAAATAAATAAATATATAATGTAATATTTTATGAAGTTTAAATTTAATGGTAAAAATGTTGCATTGGAATTTACGATCTTATACGCCCACAAGAGCTGTTATACGAGTAGACTGAGACTTTAGACGCAATAACTTTACCTTTAAGGTACCGACTTGATTTATTGTCCCAGCTATAATATTGCGTTATACTTTTCTATATTTTCTCTCTGTACCACTATTTTTTATATTAATATATAATATATAATATATATTTGTGTATTTGAAACGTTTAATTATCTAACCATTTTTATCATCGATTTACGACTTGAAGTCCTTGAGAAAATTTTGTCGAGAAAATTTAGCATAAAGTAAAAGTTGAAATTACGTTTTTCAATAGTAAATTATTAATTATGATTATAAATTATTATATATTACGTTAAATTAATATTTTCAAATTGCAAAATTGTTTTTCTTTTTTGGGTTAAGTAATAGGTAAGTCATTTTTAATGAATTTATGAATTACGCGTTGTAGTAATAATAATTTTGACGGGAAATTATTTATCTATCGCTTTCTAACTGTCATTATTTCTTTTTTTTCTACTGTTGACAAGTTGATGAGTTAAGTTTTATTACTATTTGATTAACTGTTTTAGTCGAGTCTTTTTGAATTTATTATTTTATATGGGGAGTTACGTCAAGGAATTCGAGATGAGTGTAGAGAGAAATAGATACATATTTTTTGTTTTATTATTAAATAAAATTTATAGTAGTAAGGATTATAAAATTGAAAATAAATAATTATTTTTAATAGTTTTTTGTAATGAATAAAAACTATATTTAATTCCTATAAAAATTCTTTTGATATGGTCATACATGGCATTGATTTTCAGTTTAATTAAATATTAAACTAATTTTCGTTTAATATAATTTATTAATTGATGTCCACATTTCTGACAAAAATAAAAATTATTTTTTTATTCTTATCCATTATCTGATATGACCATATATGAGTATATAAGGACATATCAGGTTATATATACCTATATCAGATCATATTTGACCTTATCACAGCAGATATACAGCTGTACTAGATCATATGTGACCAGATCTCAGTCGATATATGGCTATGTCGTCACATAAGGTCATATGTAGCCATATCTCAGCCGAAATATAACTATGTCACAAATGGCCATATATTAGCCAATATATAGTTATATCAGATGATATATGGCTAGGTTACATCATCTATGGGCATTTAAGGTCACATACGACTATAACTCGACCCATATATGGTTAGGTGTAACGCGTTTTGGGCCCAAGACAATTCATCCCCGACAAATCATCCCAGCCACAAATCAGACTATTGATTATTGGGCCCATATGGTTATAATCGATCACACATGACCGTATTAGTCTAAATATAACTATATCAGGTTATATATGACCATATATAGCTATATCAGGTCACCTATAGCAACTTTTCAGCCTATATATGACTGTCATGCAATATGTGGTCATAATAACCAACATAAGATCATATATGGCTACATGTGGTCATATAAGAAATTTTTACGGCTAATTTTGACAAAACTATTCCGTGTAATAGTGCGTTTCTTAATGCTTCGAATTATAATTCGTACAAAGGTTAAAAAGAACAGCTGATGCACCTGCGCGAGTTTCTCCCCCACCTGATCTCATTCAACAGCCCAAGTATGTCACCACCGACACCTTAAGTAAGAATAAAAGATGAAAAGATATAAAAAATAACCGATGAAATTGAAAGTAAACTCGTAATTCGAAACTCTATCTTAAAATAAATATCTCTTGAGTATAGTTCGCGCGTGTGCGAATCTTGTCTCTCGTCAATCAGTAATTAAGATCGCCAAGTAATCATGAGGAATTTAGCGAGGCAGCCGAGCCATTGGATCCAATAACGCTTATGTGTGGTCCTTGTATATTTTCCTTATAATTTCTAGTCAGCAACCAGACACGATCCTTGTACTTACTTACACTTAGAAAGAGCCTCTGAGATCACATTACCTCAGCGTGTCTTTGAACTTACATACTCACTCGAAAATTAAAACCGAACCAAAAAAATTTCAGTTTTTTTTTATTAAGTCAACTTTGCTCGGTATTTTTTTAACGTCTAGAGTCGTACCTCAAAAAACAGAGATATTTTTCCTCGTGAGGTGAATTCTTATCTTGAATATTTAACGAATCCTTTTTAGTTTTCGGTTTGCGGATCCTTTTGAGTGCGTTATCATACTGTGTAGCGAGATAAAGAGTCTTTTCATCTCCCGCCTCCCGCTAGTTTTTTTCTCGGGGTTTTTATTTAAAGTCTAAAAAAATTGCACTCCAAACGAATTCTTTCACTATGGGTGGGACGCACGAGGATCTTTGTGCTGTATTATTTTATACAAATAAAATACGCGTGTAAATTATTTAAAAAAAAAAAACTTCGGTACATAAATAAATCTGAAAAGAGAAAAAATAAATAATGAAAAGGATAATAAGTAAAAGTAGACATCTCTTTGTTTCGTTAATTGGTGTCTCCATAACCGGATGCATGAGTCAGGTAAAATATAACTTGGATAGTTATATTTTCTCATAAATTTATTTTCAAAGTATTAATTTTTTATTTTTAAATTAAATGTTAACAAATTAATTTTAATTTTTTCAAAAATAAAGAAATTGAAAATTAACTCTGGACTTACAGCGATTTTCTCAAGGAAAAGTAACACTCAAGGTTTTATCGTCGAAAGTATATAAATTAAAATTATATATATTGGTTTTATGATAAAAATTTATTCACGCGCCTTTGTTATTAAAAGTGACAGTAATTCGCTGATTGAAAAGATTATTAACTGTTGATTTATTAATTTTGGAAACGATTTGTGAACTTATTAAATATTTTTTTAACTATTATTAAATGTTTTATAGAAAAAAAGTACATTTGTAAACAGTTAGCAAAATTTACATTTATTGACGTATATAAGTTGAGTGAATAAAATTTATTGAAGTCGTGTGTCAGCACACACACTTTGCTCGTTACGTCAACCTTCTAGTAGCCTAAAGCACCGTCACTCTATAGTCTTCGAACATAGTTAAATTTTATATCAAAGAATCATTAATAAATTACACTGATAGAGAAGAATTTAATGATTTTTAATAAATTTTTTTGTTTGGAAACAACTTGTTCATTTAATAAATACAATTAAATGCTTTTTTAAAGAAAAGTAGATTTATTAACCGTTAATGAATATTTTTTAACAGTTACATGATTTTTTGGGGTGAATATGTCTTCTTGAGAATAAGATGTGAAGATAATTCTTTAACAAATAATGTCAAAATTTTTTACAATAAAGATACGACACATTGATAATTTTTACCGCTAAAAATATTTTATGACTTATTACAGGCATTGTTTTATTATTAATTTTATTTTTGATATTTTTTTATTCGCAAATAATTAATGATTCTGATCTAATCCACAGATTCGGTAGAATCTGGCGCCAAGTTCCGTTCAAATCCGTTGTCAACGGAGCGCCAGACTACCGACTGTGTTTACTGTAAGCAGAACGGTATTTTGAGGTTGCAAAATTTTATTTAATTCTACGGTACTTTTTTTTTCTAAATTGTATATTATAACAGTAATTCATACTTTATTTTACTGTTATTAATTAAATATATTCACTTATAACAATTAATCTACTTGAAATTACTAAATTTGATCAGCACAAACTATAGCGCGTCATATATTGTGCATTTCAATTTTTTTAAAGTCCTATTAAATAGATTTTACGAATTTAATTAAAAGTAAAATATTTCGCAACAACGCACACTAAATACGTTCCAAAATTGTTTTTTTAATTTTTAAATTTGCAACAAAATTTTTTTTTTAATTTCCGAAAATCATAAACAATCATATCGGTTACTTGGATTTTTTAATTTTTTAATTTTATATCTTTTTGTAAAGAAAAAACTAATTTTTTTTTCTTAATAGTCTTATGAACGTGGACTTGGCGCGATTTTTTTTACAGTGAAACTGTTTTTGTTCGGATTGAATTATCTATTGAAGTTACAGTCTTTAAAAGTCTCAAAGTTTAACTTTTATACTCATTTTTCATTCACGGGTATAAACGAATGTTTATTATCAATTATTAAATATTTATTAACCGATAACAAATATTTATTAACTATCAATAAATATTTATTAAATCATATATAAACAATCATTAAAATTTATTCAATAATAACAAATCCTACTAACACTGTTTAATTTAACATGCTAAAGTAGCCGTAGGTAAAATTGAAAAATGAATGGATTTTCAAAAGAACTTTTATTGAAATATACTTGAGCATGTAAAGTACTATAACATTAACCCGAAAGATTGCCAAGCAACACACACAATATTTTTATAGTTCATAATGTGGCTTAAGACTAACACGTGCAAGTTATTATAAAACTATCCTATTCCAAAGGCGATTACTTAAAACGGGTGTTACGTTCCCTCATGCACGACTCTGCATACTATTAATTTGATACCATTACACACTCGATAAAGAAAAACTTGCGTTTGCGAAATTAAACTCCTGCAAAGCTCTGAGTCAGATGTACATTTTTCGAGAGGAAAATTACTATTGTTATTCAACTTAGTGTTTAGAAAGGATTACTACAAATTTTTTTCCATGTATACACATTAGATTACATCAGGGCATATCATAAAACTTTTTCTCGATATTGATAAAGAATTTAACTTAAGAGAAAGAATCTTAAAAATTGTTGTGGAAAACAAGAAAAAAAATTAGGAAAACGGTTGACCCTGAAGGCCATTCCTGCAACTTCCCGCTAATTCCATACCTGGACGCTTAAAGTTGCACTTATGCCGTTTTTGAGCACTTCGAGCTCAAAAATACAATTTATGTGTTGTTTTGAGCTCTCCGAGATCAAAGAGATAGCTTTTTTTATGCTTTTGAGCTCTTCGAGCTCAAAAGTCTGATGGAAGTTTCATATAACACCATTTTTCGAATTTTCAAACCGCAATAACTTTTGAATGATTCATCCGATTTTCTCGCGGTTGGCGGCATTCGAGGCAGTTTTCTAAGCCTCATAAAGAATCTTTGAGTTTGAATCAATCGAACTAGAAATTTCGGAGTAATTTCAAAAAAACACTTCTTTCGGTTTTCTTTCCTGCACGATATCTCTCGAAGGAATCAACCGATTTTGATCGGATTAGCGGCGATCGACGCGGTTTTTTAAGGTTAAGAGCTGATTAGTTTTTGGAGTTGATCGATAAAGCCGTTTAAAAGTTGTTCAAAAAAACCATTTTGAAGAAAATTTTTTTTTAGAGTTTTTTTGCGATTTCTCGAAATCTATCGGTCCGAATCGGTCTAAATTGTATTCAAAATCTAAGTTTGGCCAAGCTTTTTCGAATGGCACCAACCGCGATGAAATCGGTCAAACCATTCAAAAGTTATAGAAGGTTTACATACTTACATTCACACACACACACACACACACACACACACACACACACACACACACACACACACACACACACACACACACACACACACACACACACACACACACACACACACAGGGTCCTAACCACTAGACGATCACAGCCACTATGGAAACAAACAAGAGTGAAAACGGGCCGCACGCCCAACAAGCAGCTATTGAAGCAGGTGCGTAAATGAAGCGGACGCAAGCGTTGGAACGCCTCGAGAAATTGACCAGTGAGTTAAATGATTTCGTCCAGTCAAAGGTCAACATCCACAAGGAGATAAAAACAAGACGACTAGTGTAGCGAACGCACT
>CAJNRD030001114.1:7380505-7406589 GCA_905319865.3 Cotesia congregata
TACTACTACTACTACACACACACACACACACACACACACACACACACACACACACACACACACACACACACACACACACACACACACACACACACACACACACACACACACACACACACACACACACAACGTAGGGTCCTAACCACTAGACGATCACAGCCACTATGGAAACAAACAAGAGTGAAAACGGGCCGCACGCCCAACAAGCAGCTATTGAAGCAGGTGCGTAAATGAAGCGGACGCAAGCGTTGGAACGCCTCGAGAAATTGACCAGTGAGTTAAATGATTTCGTCCAGTCAAAGGTCAACATCCACAAGGAGATAAAAAACAAGACGACTAGTGTAGCGAACGCACTTCAAGGTTTAAAAAAACTGGATGAAAAATGGCGCTCATCATTACACCGCACCCCCTGTGCTACATCAGAGATCGCTGAAGAAAAAAGTGAAACTATCACAGTGAACGCACCTGGAAAAACCGACATACTGGTTGAAGAAATGGACAGGCGGCGAAGGTGATATCGAGTCAGTCTGTGAAGACGGAGGTGAATCGGGAACCAGGAAACGGAAAGAACGAACTCCTGACCCAAGAGAAGATCAAACAACGAAGAAGAAGCACTTGAAACCAAGCCCTCCAAAAAACATGGTGGCACAGAACGCCGATAAGAAAGAGGCGTCTGAGTGGCAGAAGATCCAATCCAAGAAGGAAAAAAGGAAGCAAGGCAAAAAGCAACTTCCAAAGCAATTGCCGGAAAAACTGCAGCTGGAGCCTAAGCGGAAAAAACCGCACAAACGGATCAGGCCAGACGCACTGATCATCCGCCCAGCTGAGCCTGCAAAGTACGCTGAGATTTTGCGGCGAATGAAGCAAAACATCCTTGATGAACAGGTCTATACCACGGTGGACAAGATCTACAGAACCAGGGCCGGAAACATGCTGATTACCCTCTGTAGGAAGAGCACCGACAAAGGCCAAGCCTTGCAGAAGACCATTGCGGATATTCTCCAAGAAGACGCCCAAGTAATCTGTAAAGGGCCACAGGAAGACGTTGAAATGCGAGACCTTGACGATACCACAATCAAGGAGGACATTCAAACCGCCTTGCGAACGGCGAGTGAAGAGTCCTGCGAAATACCACTAGAGATAATTAAGATTCGTAAGTCCTACAGAGGTACTCAGACCGCTGTCGTGACACTACCAGCAGCTGCAGCACGGAGGATACTGGAAGGAAGCGGCAAAATAAGGATTGGCTGGGCCAATTGCCGAATAAGAGCAACTAGAAGGCCAGTCCAATGCTTTAAATGCTGGCACTTTGGACATGTTGGGCCCCAATGTAAAAGCCAAGTAGACCGGTCTAAACTCTGCATCAGATGTGGACAAGAAGGGCACCGTATCGCTGACTGTAAAAATTCTGCCAAGTGTGCAATATGTGCTGAGCAGCAAGGAGCAAAGGATGTGGCTCACCATGCCGGCACCCACAGATGCCCGGTATTTCAGGAGGTGCTCCAGAAGTTGACGAACAAACAAGCATGAGGATACTGCAGTTCAATCTCAACCATTGTGAGGCAGCGCATGACCTGCTCATGCAATCCGTGCGAGAATTAGAGCTTGACTTGGTACTGATAGCAAAGCCATATAAACACCTGAGTACCCAACCCTGGGAATCTGACAGCACATCCAAAGCTGTCATCTGGTCATGTGGCAAGCTCCCTTTCCAAAATGCAGTCGACAACAGCAATGCCGGCTTTGTAGCAGTATCAGTAGAGGGCATCCGCTTCTATAGCTGCTACGCACCACCTAGCCTCTCCATTGTTGACCACTGATTTCCTGGATCGACTAACCGAAGATGCGAAGCAATACCATCCAGTAGCGACAGCCGGAGACTTCAACTCCTGGGCAGTTGACTGGGGTAGCAAACATACCAACGCACGAGGGAAAACACTACTAGAGGCCTTTACTACACTAGATGTAGTTTCGCTCAACAGTGGTGATACGCCGACCTACACCAAAGGTGATGCAAGCTCAATTGTAGATCTCACTTTTGTCAGTAATAGCCTTGCTAAAGGCGACTGCAACTGGAAAGTGTTGGACATCTACACTGCCAGCGACCATCATACGATATTCTGGGAAATATCAAGCGACCAGAACCTCAATAGACCAGTCAAGCAGTCTAACATCGTTGGTTGGAAGGTGAAATATTTTGACCCAGAAGCATTGCTAATAGCCCTCGATGGTGATCCGATCAACACTGGATGTGCAGAAGAACAGACTAAGGACCTGATGAGGAGAGTAACACATACTTGTGATGCCAGTATGCCTCGTAAACGTGGCATAAATTCGAGACCTTCGGTGCATTGGTGGAACGACCACATCAGCGTCCTCCGTAAAGAGTGTTATAAGAAAAGAAGAATCTCCCAGCGTGGCTATCAACGGCCCAACTCAGTGGAGCTGATCGCAGAGTACAAAAAAGCGCGTCGTGAACTGAATAAAGCCATCAAAGAGAGCAAAAGAAGATGCTGGAAAGAGTTTATATACGAGGTGGATAAAGACGTGTGGGGTAGGCCTTATAAGGTGGTTATGACCCACCTGAAAAAACAACAAATGCCATCACCTACGTGTCCTTAACTTCTTCAGAAAATCGTCACTGCACTGTTCCCACAGCAACGCAACTTCGATTACCAGTTGGCGCCAGGCGAACGGGACGACATTCCACCTGTCACTGAAGAAGAACTGCTGGAGGCCTGTAACCGTGTAGGGTGGTTCCCATGAGGGATTAGAGGAAAGAGGAAAGGGGTTTAGGGTTTAGTGGGTAGGGGCGTTAGCGTCGAGTTTTAGTATGACGCTGCGTCGAGTTGCCACATATCCAGGCCAAACAGCTATGCCTAGAATCCGTAAAAAGGATTCGCCCCCTTAAAAAAAAAAAAAAAAAAAAAAACACACACACACATTTATCCGTAACTCCTATTCTTTCCCGCTTCACAGCATTATTTATATTTGTTAAAAATGCTAGCCGTAAGATGGACGGTGTGGCTTAATGTATATAGAATAAGTGAAAGGAAATTTAGTATAGACTGGATAGCTCAAATGGTAGAGTAGCCGACATGTCTTCGGAAGGTTCTGGGTTCGAATCCTAGTCCGAGCTATCTAATAATTTTTTCTCGCATATTCTATAAACTCACATTAAGATGATCCTCTCCACAATCCTTTCTCAATCCTTTCCTACCAATTATCCTGTTACGTGAATGTTGGAACGCTTCACGTAATAATTATCCGTAACTCCTATTCTTTCCCGCTTCACAGCATTATTTATATTTGTTTAAATAATACGCTACTTGTTAGGGACCTTCGTACTAATCTAATCTCTGTATCCAAAATCACTCGGAACAACCGAGAGGTTTTATTTAGAAAAGACGACGCTATCATCAGGGACCTAGATGGAAATGTCAAGATGGGAGCAGATCGTGTAGGAGACTTATACTATCTACGAGAGGACAAGGAACAAGCCAATGCAGCGACAACTCAAGAGATGCGAGGATCAGACGCAAGTCTCTGGCACGCGAGACTCGGGCATCTGCATATGGATGCCGTACTGGATCTATCCAAAGGCCAGGCGACAGGCATCAAGCAGTTGACTCCAGGGAGATGGCCGTGCGACGTATGTCATCGAGAAAAGATGACGGTGAAGCCATTTACGCCGCGAGGAGAAAAGAGCAAAAATTTGCTCGAAATTATACATTCCAATTTATGTCAACCGTCAAATACAAAATCCGAAGGCGGAAATAAATATTTCGTGACGTTTATTGACGACTATAGCGGCTGGTGCGAATTGTATTTGCTAAAGAGCAAAGACCAAGTCTTCGAAGCCTTCAAAGAGTTTAAAACCTACGTCGAAAAACAAACAGGACATAAAATAAAGAAGTTGCAGTCCGATAACGGCCGGGAATATTGTAATATTCAGTTCGACGAGTTCCTAAAGCGTGAGGGCATTCAAAGACGCCTGACGACGCCTGACGACGCCGTACACACCGCAACAAAACGGAACCGCGGACCGTATGAATAGGACAATTGTCGAAATGGCCAGGTGCCTCTTAATCCAATCGGGATTACCCACGATGCACTGGGGAGAGGCAATACACACTGCTAATTACTTAAGGAATCGCTATCCTAGCAGAAGTCGACAAGGAATAACCCCGTATGAATTATGGTTCGGAAAGCAGCCGTCCCTAAAACATTTAAGAATATTTGGCTCGAAGGCATTCATACTCGATAAAGGGCCTGGACGTCGAAAATTAGACGATAAATCAATTGAAGGAAAGCTGGTTGGATATTCACGAACGGCGAAGGCGTACAGAGTTCGTCGAAATCACACCGGTAAGATAGTGGAAACCAGGGACGTAGAAATAGTAGAAACGGCTATCTCAACGCCACAGAACGCAATACCAATTGACATTGACTACGCGCATCCAGACGAAGAAAACCCAGAGCCAGGGAGAGTAACTAGGAATGAACCGGGAAGAGTCGCCAGAAATGAGCAACAACACGAAGAAGATCAAATGGAACCACCAGCCAGGCGTGCTCGGGGAAGACCAGCAAAGGCAAAGACCGGAAAACCAGGACGGCCAAAAAGAATGTACTGATACGTCAGTATGTCAAGTGTGGCATCTAGTCACACACCAAGCCGAGAGGATTTAACCGACTTAGATGTACCTCCAGATAATGAACAGGTGGAAGACTTACATGACGACGTATTCAACCCAGAAGCCGACGACGAGAACCGCGGCGCAAAACGAGAGCTGGAAACATCATTATATCCTGAAGACAAGCGAACGAGAAATGAGTCGAATGATAGTAAAGGTGAGAAATCACCAGACTACATAGAAGCACTGGAGAACCCAGAATTCATGGAGACAAACTTCGTCGAAGAAATGGCAATGATGACGGACATAAACCTGTCAGAAGCAGTCTGTGGAGCGGAATCACCTGATTGGAGACGCGCCATAACCGAAGAAGTGCGTTCACATCTTGAGTACGGGACTTGGGAACTTGTGAGACGACCAGAAGACAAAAATGTCATTGGTTCCAAGATCGTACTAAAGAACAAGATGAACGCGAATGGAAAAATTGAGCGCAAAAAGGCTAGAATGGTGGCCAGAGGATTCACGCAGAGGCCAGGCTTCGACTACGAAGAAACGTCTGCTCCGGTAGCAAGACAGGAGACAATTCGACTACTAGCAATGTTGTCAGCAGGGATGAAGACTAAGATGCACCAGCTAGATGTTGTAACAGCATACCTCAACGCAGAGCTCGATGAAGAGCTGTACATGGAAGTCCCTGAGAAGCTGAAAGAAGCACTAGAAGACATTGTATGCAACGAGCGAAGAGACTCTGACGTGCACAAGAAAGCAACGAAGATGTTGGAGAGTCTGCTCAAAGGCAACCAAGTCTGCAGGCTTCGAAAATCACTGTATGGATTGAAGCAATACGGAAAGAAGTGGAATGAGAAGCTACGTAAAGTTCTAGAGAAGCTAGGACTAAAACCTACAGCCTCGGACCCGTGTTTATTCGTACAGAGAGTGGAAATCGGGACTCTAATCATTGGAGTCTATGTAGATGATATACTGATCACGTCAAATAATCTGAGACTAATAAACAAATTCAAGGAAGAATTGGGTCGAGAATTAAAAATTAAGGACCTAGGTGAGGCCAAATACTGCCTAGGAATAGAATTCCATCAAGAAACTGGGCGAATAAGCTTAAGTCAACGTCGATACGTGCAAGAGTTGCTGGAAAAATTTGGAATGGTCAACTGTACAGCCCAAAACACGCCAGCAAGCCCCTCTTCGAGACTGAAAGCTGCGACAGACCCCGAAAAACCAACGAAGAATCCCCAATATCGAGAGCTAGTTGGCTCACCAATGTACTTATCGGTGGCGACAAGACCCGACATTACGCACAGCGTAAGTGTGCTAAGTCAATACAATGAAAACCCGACAGAGGAACATTGGGGAGCCGCAAAAAGGGTGCTCAGGTACCTGAAGGGAACTATCGACCTAGGACTTACCTACGACGGCACGATCGGGAAGATCATTGGATATTCAGACGCTGACTGGGGAAACGACCTTGACGACTCAAGATCATACTCTGGATATGTGTTCACTCTAGGAGGAGCCGCAATAAGTTGGAGATCTCAGAAGCAGCGAACGGTAGCATTGTCAACGACGGAGGTAGAGTTCAAAGCACTCACTGAGGCAACTAAAGAGTCAAAATACCTGAGGGGACTCATTGGTGAAATCGGAGTACCAGACATATCAGAAGGATTAATATATTGCGACAACCAAGGCGCAGTGCAGTTAACTACGACGATGGGACACCACAGCCGGACTAAGCACGTCAGAATGTACTTCAACTTCGTTAGAGAATTGGTCAGCAATAAAGAAATAAAAGTCGTGCATCTATCTACTAACGAAATGATCGCAGACATCTTCACAAAAGCTCTACCCAAGGATAGACATCGAGAGCTTACCAAGACGCTGGGAATGGACAAGACGTCATAATCGCATGTGTGCGTTCGCATTAAGGGAGAGTGTTGTAGTATAGTAATGCTTACACGCATACTTACACATCACATGCACTCCAATCTACCACGCATTCACGTCGCGTCGATGAACGTACCACGTGCCTATATACACTAATACATAAAAAACACAGAGCACTGTAATAAAGTTTCAATAAATCAAAACTCTACTAAAATTTAACTCTTCGTTTTTATAAATAATTTCATCATATCCACTATAAATCCCACATAAAAGTATCTCTTTTAAATTTTCCGGCTATTCTCCACTTTCTTCTCGTTAATACCCTTTAACATCTTAGTTACTATCACCTATCAAAGAAGCGTTGATTATCTATAATAAACCTGATAAACAAAAGAGCTCCCACAAAGCCAAAACTTTAAAAACCTCAAAAATCGTAGCTCATTCTTCAGAATTGCCGGACGCTGTTCACTGTTCTCTTTCTCTATCGAGGTCAATTGGACGATAATCATCGAATAAAACCACGCGATTGTGTCGCGTGTACTCATTTCTTCAATATCCGTTTCTAGTTATTATTTATTACATTATAATTTAAATAAAAGTAAAGTTTCCCTTGAACTGCATAGTTCCAATTCTTAAAGTGACAATCGCTGAACAATTAGAAAAAAATTCAAAAGCAAGCCCCGAGGAGACGCTCCCACGCAAAACAGACTGACCTGATAAATTTTCTGGGCCGCAGCCTCCAGGCGATGCTTCACTCACTTGACGACAAAGGTCTTGATCCTCTCCGCTTGTTTTTTCAGGAGAAAAAAATTGACACTGTCCCGCCTCACGCCTCCGCATTTTTTAATTTTGTTCATTTTCTATTATTAAAATAAATGAATAAATTAAAAAGTTTGGTGAAACCAAATATGCATGGCTTAAACACTCATATCAAACGTAAATATTGATCAGAACAGGTTTAAATATACAACAATTTTTCACCAATTACTTTAATACTATTTTCAAATTTTTAATTATTTTATGTCAAACGTCAATAGAGAAAAAAGAATTATCTATGGTATACTAGAAGAATAAATTTCAAAAATAATTTTAATAATAAGTTAATTAGTAATTAATAATTACATACAAATTGAAAAAATGTGTTTGATTTACAATTCAATTTTAAAGCTCCTTTAAATTTTCCTGCGGATAGTATGTTTCTCACACTGATTGAACGTCCTCTTTCGTTCCGAAAAGTGAATCATAAAAAAAAATTACCAATTCAAGACTGTATCACCGACGGTCAGCCTGCGAAAGAACCGAGTATAGTATACGATATAGTATACTGATATATCAGCTGTCTTTAAGCTGTATTTACAAATAAATTATTATAGATGGCTGCTCAAAAGGACAGAAAATTTCGCTAATTGCCAGCCGAAAAAAATTAATTATAATCAAACAAAACAATATTGAGGTGCAATTTGTATTCTGTAACCTTTCGTAAGGCAGATGAGAAGATTAAAAAATAAATTGAGTTAAAAATTGATTGTTTGAAAAATTATTGTATTTTAAGTATTTATTATTCAATAAATACTTTAAAATTCTACACCTAACCATTAAAATCACTTTTTTGTGTAAAAATAGCAATTAATCGATCTGAAAATAAAATTTAATAAGTTCAGCGATCATTTTCCTATCTAACAATGTGCTTTTTGTATCATTTATATGTATAATATGACTATTAGGTACAATTATATGTGACAAAATGTTTAAATCTTGATTTTTAAACTATAATAGAACATACCTTCTTACTCGCGCTTAAGACATGCAATTTCTTAGGGGAAACAATATTAATTTCTTACATTACGAACTTTAATCTATACTAATCTATACTAATATATAAATCTGTAGTTTTTTACGGTTGTTCCGTTAAAACTATTAAACTATACATCCGATTGAGTTGAAATTTCGCATCCATGTAGAGGATACATTGAGTTAATGGATAGGCTAACTTTTTTATCCATGTTGAATCTCCGAAGTGTATAGCAGGGGCGTTTATGATTAGAAAAATCATAAAAAACTAAATTTTGAATTTTAACTTTTTTAGACATGAAATTTAAAGAGAATTTTTTTGGGCTAGGTGGAGAACAAACAAAAATATATTAAATGAAGTTTGAATCCCAAAATCGGTTACAGGGGCGCTAATGAAAAAAAATGAAAATTTTAAACTAGAACTCCCACAGACTTATAATTTAATAAAAATTTCGTATTTGTTGAATAAAGGTTTTCTACTATCAGATTTCGAAAAATTTCAGCCCCAGAGGAGATTGTGGGGGTGTTAAAAATTTGTAAAATTTTTGTCTTTCTTCTGTTATCTATATAAATGAAAATAGAATGCCACATGTATGTCCATGCATCACTCGAGAACGGCTGAACCGATTGGGCTAATTTATTTTTTTTGTCTTCAACATTGTCAGGAGAATGTTTATATGTAAAAAAATTTCAAAAAAATCCTCCCCCATAGGGGATTGCGGGAGCGTTAACAATGAATAATTCCCGTTTTCAAACTATAGCTCCTATAGACCTCAAATTTGGTAGAAATCTCCTGTAAGAAATATAGAAATAATCTATAAACGAATTTTACGATAGCTCACTCCACAGGGGGTTGCAAGGGTGGATATTAACAACAAAAATTTGCAATTTTCAAATTATAGATTGATCCTACAGAAGGCAAATTTAGTTGAGTTTTCCATATGTGTTGCGGAAGTGATCTAAGAGCGGATTTTACTACAACCCACCCTCAATAAGGATTACGGAAGTGGATGTTAAAATGTTAAATTTCTGTTTCTAAACTGTAACTTCTACAGACTCCAAATTTGGTAGAAATCTTCGTGTATGATGTTAAGTTCAGCTAAGAATGGATTTTATCAAATTCTAGCTCCAAAAGGGATTGCGGGGGCGTTAGCAATGAAAACCTATCATTTCCAAACATCAGTTTCTATGGACTCGAAGTTTAGTAGGAATCTTTTATTTATAAAGTAGAAATCATCTCGAATCTTACGAAATTCCTCCCCCACATAAGAGTGCGGGGGTATTAATTGTCAAAAAATTCATATTTTTCAAATACAGTTTCTACAGATGAATCGTTTACTTGAGAAAACCCATAAGTCATATGGGATTTTCATATGACTTATGGAGTTTCTCAAATCAACGATTCAGATATAAAATTTGAAAGAATCTCAAGAGAAACAGAAAATTAGAGGGTTGGTCTCCAAGGTCAACCGATTTAAATATCTTTTTTTTCTCAATGATTAGATTTCAATTAAAAATGAATTTATTGATAATTGACTTTATATATAGGCTGTGCCAGAATGGTGAGTCAAATATAAAAAAATGTTTTTGTTTATTAACTAGGACGTCTTGAGACATGAAATTTAGGACATATCGATTAACTTCAATAACATTTCATAAAAATTTCCTTACAACAATCGTTTCTTTGGCAGCGGGGAAAAAGTCATTGTAAGGTTTACAAAACTTAACATTACATGTAGTTATTCAGTCAACGGACTAAGAATTTTATATTTATGTTATTTTTGCTGATCACATAACCAATTAATTGTTCTTATTACGGGATTGCGGAAAAGTGACAAATTAAAATGAATGCATTTTTCAAACACTCGATGTGTGAAATAGAAATTTAGCTACTTATTTTAATAGAATTCGCAAAGATCATGTACAATTAATTTTCTATACAAAATTTTATATAAAAAAAATTGATGCCACGCAGAAAATTTTAATTAACAGTAAAATTCGTCGCACTTTAAGCTAGGCAGATTTTAACTTCACTTATGAGACCTGCAACTACTTTGACTGAAACTTTCAATGCTCATTTCAAATTTTTTTCTTCGTGTCAATTATTATTTATTTTTGTAAGAAAGTCATGGGAATGTTATAATGATTGCTCATTAAAAGTTACATTGAATATTAGCTAGAATAATTACATGGATAAAAGGTACAGGCCAATTCGATGGAATTTGGAATCTCTGGAAGTCAAAACAATACTTTAATTAAATATCAAGTCTAGATCTACAAATATAATTCTTTAAAGCACCCAGCGGAGCGGGTGGGTAACAGCTAGTACACTTATAAAAGAATCTTTTAATATTTAAAAAGTTTTATCAACCCTTGATAATCTCCAGATAAAGAGTTGGTTTAGTAAGATGTGAAGCCTTGTTGCTAGGCAACAGTTGCTATGGGGTGTATGGACGGTGGGGGTTTCTATGGGGAGTAGGCAACGTATAATATAATAGATATTCAACTCAGTATTTTATAGTCCATAAAAATTTTTGTTTTTATTATAGTTTAGTTAGTTTACCTCGCACTAGTATCGAAAAGTAACAGTTTTCTCTCTCTATCTGTCTCTACATTTCCGCACGACTACGCTAAAATACGCTATAGATGAGTCGAATTATCTCTCAATTCGACAAACGTCCGCTGGGTGGAGTAAAAATTGCAAAAAGAATCTTAGCGACAGTTGAATCTTGTAAACAACTTCAACATATACGTACGTTTAATCCATCGCGATATAATTTCGTGTGACATAATTCTTGTTTTTGTGTCTTTAAATGAAATAAACAGTAATTGAAAATTTTTGACTGTTCTCTCAAATTCAAGTTCCGCAATTGATATGACAAAAAATTATGTTCGATACTTTATGCTCAAAGGTAGGAACCCTGACAAACTTGAAGTAAAGGCACACGTTTGAGGCTATGAATACATTGTCATCAAAACCTCGTACTATATCCGGACTCGCTACGTTCGTCCGGATAAATAATTCGATCTTGATAGGACTGCGCCCATAGCCTCAAACTGGTGACATCACTTTAAGCCGTCAAAATCCTTCCCTTTGCGCATATGTATCGAAAATAACTATTTATTTCGTAAAGTTGGACGTTAAGATTCGAATAAAATTAACACGATAAGAGATAATAACATCAAGAATATTATTAATTATTAGAAATAAGGTTTCAAAAATTTCGAAATATTGATTTTTATGAGAATTCAAAATTGTTTAGATCTTTCCTTTTAGATTGCGATTAAAAGAAGACGAATTTACTACATTGCTCAAATAAAGTCAAAAAAATGTTGCATTTATTGTGGTTTCCTTTTTTTTTATTTTTATAATAAATATATAGACCAGCAATTAGGCGCGCGCGTATGTTGAATTCTAGTTTACTAAATAAGATCAATTAACAGTTGGTAAATATTTGTTACTGGTAAATTTATTAATTATTAAATAATCTTTTATGGAAAACAATTTATCAACTGTTAGTAAATATTTAGTTATTTTTAATAAATTAAAAAACAATTTCCAAATAAATTTATTCATTAACAGTTAATAATTTTTTCTATTAGTAAAATATATTTGCGAGAGCGGAACACGTGCGTACCTCGCACGTGCACGTTCCCGATTTCGAAATAGGGTAAATGAAACAAAAGCAGTAAATTAATTTTTTTGTACCTTTAATTTATTTGGAAGAAAGAGAAATTGTATAATTTTTTCTTGATAATTGTTGTAATTTAAAAAAAAAAGATTACAAGGTCAAGAAGATAATTATAAACATTGTTGATTTGCAACGTTCTACGGTAACACCCGCATATATGGGGCACGAGTCTCGTGTTACATACCGCAAGGTCGCGAGATACAATCGACTTACATTCACTGATTAATTTTATTATTTATTATTATGCATTAAAAGTCTGATTTTTACGGCTGAGATAATCGTTATTATAATGTGTATTAACGTTATTATGAGTGTAAGGTAAAAGGTGTCTGAGTAGAGGTTTTATTGATATTATGGGGTCGACTCGATTCAGCTCCGGGCATGACAGCCTGCTATTTATTTATTTATTCAATAATAACACTGAGCACAATTACTGTAATATTGATTTTCGAGATGGATAGCTATCAATTTCTTTTTTTTTCACCTAAGTGAAAGTCAGGAAAATTAAGCGTTAGTTTTTTTAGATTTTTTGATGGCGCTATGAGTCGTGCATTTTCAATTTTTTAAATTTTATTCCCTTACATATTGTATTTTTTAAGTATGTCTAAAAAAAAATATTTTTATCGTAAATTTAATTTTCTACAAAAAAGTTTTTATTAATTTTGTCGTATTTTTGATACTTCACTCTCAATTCTGATTTTAATGCTTCAGAAATAATCTTCCGTGCAGTAGCTTGTAATTGATTATTCACATTAGAATCCACAGTAAGGATTGAATTTAAATTACGGGCCAAATATTAAGGGTACAAAAAAGTGATAAGAAATCTTTTATATAGAAAATTTAATCTTCTACGAGAAAGACTCTTATCAATTCTCTTGTATCGTTGATAGTTTACTTGAAATCTTAATTTTATTTTTTCACCAATAATTTTTTCAAAATTTTCTAGATAGATTATTTACACCAGGATCCATTGTAAAGAATTGAATTCTAAACAACGGGTAAAATATTGAAGATATGAAAAATTTATAAGAAATCTTTTTTTGTAGAAAATTGAATTTTCTAGAGAAAATTTCTTATCTTTGATAAGTTACTTACAAATGAGTTTCAAGAAGAAGTTCTTGAATGTTAGCATAAGTTTCTCTTAAAAATAATTTTTTTTTCTTGGATAAAAATAATTTCTCTTGAAGCAAATAGTTTCTTTTGAGTGCAACAGAAGCATAAGAGAATATTGATGGTGAAATGGAGATGGAGATGGAGATTGGTGGGCGAGTAATGGTTAATTTTGACATGTTAAATTAGACAAGTGTGGGAAAAGCGAATTGCGGATGTCTCAGGAACAATTGTAGCATGCAAACAGTTACAATCCCCATTGGCTGAGATGATATGATGATAGTGATAAAAATGGTGTTACTGATGGTGATGATGATAAAGGTTGAGTGTGTATTAAGCTTAGTGACAAGATCTGTAGGCTTATGATCATGATAATTTGAGAGCGCAAGAAGTGTCATGTGATTTACGCCGTCATTTGTCATCATTATGGATAAAACCCGACAACGCAAAAGAGATTATTGTGAGATTGCCAACGGATTTTTGATTATCAATCCTGATCAATTTTTTTTTGGCCATGAATAAAACTTTATTTTTTAATTTTCACTTCTTAATTTTTCCACTTATAAAATTGAATTAATATATAGTTACATATTTCTTTTTTGGAAAAAAATACATTTCTTAATAGTTAATAAATTTCAATTAATTATGAACAAAAATTTATCAACATTTAATTAATCGTGTTTAATAAACGATTTGTTAACCACTAATGAGTCGCAGACAAAAAGAAAAATAACTTAGTTCAAGTAAGTATTGTTCTTCAAAATTTCAGTAATAATAATTCATAAATATTTTCATCTCTTAATTGAAGAAAACGTTACATTTGAATTAATAAATCATAATTCTTGATGGAGATCGAAAGAATTTCTATTTAAGAATTTAATCCTCCGACTAAGTATTTTATTGTTTTCAAACGAGATACACATACATTTCACTCAAGTATATTTTTTTCTTGGTTTGAAGCCAGTAAAATTGATTCAAGATAATACCGACGTTTCTTAAGGATACAAAATTTTTTAAATCAAGTTACTATTTAATGTGCTTCAAAAATACATCTATATATTCTTAAATTATTAACTAGTGAATTTCTATAATACTTATATCAAATCCAGATTATAAAATTAAATACATTTTTTTTTATTAAAATTTTTCTTTAAAAATATGAGAGATTACATGTGGTTACAATTGTACACTTTGGATTATTTTTCTCATACAACAATTTGATTTCCAAACAATTTTCCGGGAAAAAAGGTTTAGATCTGGTCAGATCTAATTATATCTGGTCAGATCTATTTATATTTGACCAAATATGGAATTTGAGATATAATCAGATCTAGTCATATCTGATCAGATCTTAACAGATATAACTATATCTGAGTTGAAAATTATATCAAACATGATCAGATCTAGCCATATCTATCAGGTCTAAACAGATATAACTATATCTAGGTTGAAAAATACATCAGACATAAAAGAATTTTATTATATCTGGTCAGATATAACTATATTTGTTAATCATTAATAAATACTTATAAACTATTTTAATAAATCAACTTTCCTCCCAAATAAATATTTATTGAGTGTTAAAAAATATTCATCAAAATTTAATAAATTAAATAATTGTCTTTGAATGAATTAATTTGTTAATAGTTAATAAATCTTTCTATCGGCGTATATTGATACTTGATAATTTGCAACCTTGATAAAAAATTTTGTTCATTATGCATCAATCATGGATACGATTTGCATTACTTGTAGTTATTACAAACTCCACTCTTCAAGTAAGTCTCGTAGGTAAACAGGTAATGAATTAGTCTTCCGAGCGTCAGGTCCAAGGTTCGGTTCCCGTGCCCGCCGGTTTTTTTTTTTTTTTTTATGGAAATAATTCTATATAATTATATAGAGCCATTTTTCATATACAATTATGTACATATAAGTACATATAATTATATATAATCTCTTTTACTCGGACAATTTAAAGATCTGACCAGATCTGGTCAGATTTTAAAATTGCCCAGGTAAAAAAGATTATATATAATTATATATACTCATACATAATGATATACGAAAAATGGTCATATATAATTATATACAATTATATAAAATTATTTCCATAAAAAAAAAAAAATAATCGGCGCGCGCGGGAACCGAACCTGGGACCTGATGCTTGAAAGACTAATTCATTAAACAAACTAAAACAAGCTTTAATTACATTTTTTGATACACATATGGCCAGGCTGGGCAACGCAATGCAGTACAACTTTCTTATAAATTCTTGCTCTTTCGAGGTCATTTCAGTTTTTTTTCTTTTTATTTTTTAATTGTATGAATAAATTAATTTTTTTCTATACTGGAGAAGGGTTGTAAACTCCGTTATTTTTTTTTTTATATTTTTTTTTCTTACTAACTAAGGCTTAAACTAAGTGGAAAATATATACATATGTACAAAGGATGATGTGGTAATGAGAAAATTATTTCAACCACCAATATTTTTCTGTATTTTTTCTTTCAATATTTTTTCTGTCTTTTGTTGGAATTGACATGTCAAAACGCCATTTCGGGTTATCTGTTGCTGTGTTTAGGTTTTGTCGGTCTTGCAGGTAATTATTTTTGTCCAGGTAGAAAAAAGCCTCTGGAGGCACGTAGCCTTTTTTTAACGATTTTTCAATGTATTGCTGTTTTGGTATCAAGGACTTGTTAATATTTGAGTTTGTTAGAATTTTTGATGAGTTAGCCCAATGATTTCTGATTAGATGTAAAATGTGTGAGTCAATTCTGGGGATGTTAGCTTTGTCGTATAAGGTTTGATTTTTAATATATTTTTTGTAATCAGATGTTTCAGTTCTGTACATTTTTAAACAAGTTCTAAAGCATTTGCGTTCGAATGATCTCATTTTTTCTATCATAGTCGCTTCGCTCGTGCGTTCAACTTCGCTTTCGTGGGCAATCGACAACTTGTCGCACTTGTTGCACAATATACTATTAATATCCAATGTTAAAAATTCATTTATTGACCATCAATGAAGCTTAATAAATATTAACAAATTTCTCTATCAATGTGCAGAAAAATGAATATCAAAATTTTTCAAATTGTAAAAAAAAAAATTTATTTTAAAATCTCGGATTCATTTTTAATGAAGAAATATTTGCGAGGTAGCATTCAATTGGGTTCAGGTTCTCGGTAGGATAATTATGGTAATTTTAAATGGAGAGTACATAAATTTATAAAGTTGCATGCGCGAAACGAATCTATATTGAAGCGTGGCCACTTAGGGTACACATGCAAATGCTCGTCATTTTGTCGGTCGTGGAGATAAGCTCCTTACACTCAACTTCTACTCTGTATATATTTATAAATGTATATTGCTACTATACTAAATAACTCTTTTAATCAACACTAAATGCTAAATAATAAAAACTCCTACACATCCCTTTATCGATTAAGCTGACAGAAAAATTCTATCGATACTATTTCCTGTTTTGCAACTTAACATAATCCTCTAAAAATAACCTTTTGTAGACTTAATAACAACACGACAAAATCACAATCACGTGTCTTTTATTTGATTCTATTCTATTCTCTCAATTTGGAAACAATAAACGAGAGGTTCTGCATAAACAGCTCGAAGTAACGGTTAGACGCGGACACGTGACATCACGTATAGAAAGTGGCTGCATCCATTTAAAACAATTACGTTTATTTATTTTTTTGGTTTTATGTCGTTTTTTAATTCCAGGATAAAATTTTTAACAGCAACTGAGTCACTAAAAATTTTGAATACATTTTGAAACGAATCGAGACATTTTTTCAATAAATAGTTATTTACATCATTAGACGGCCAAGGGGCGTCTTTTCAACAACGTCAATATTGAGATGAGCCTAAGATTTGTGGTTTAAATACCGTAAAATCGAGGTTGTCGAAATTGCCACGGTGCGTCCAAATAACCTACTAGATATTTACGCATATAGGGGGAAAAGTAGGAAATACAACCCGCGTGTAAAATTACCAAGCCGAAGACGAGGGTAGCAAGCACGTGGATTGGGATATTTTACTTGACCGGTTGTTTTTCTTAACTTCACCTACTGTTTTTTCCGTTCTAGTCCACAAAGTTTAACAACCCCTTTAGTTTCGGTACTTTTTCGGACATAACTCGGCTTCGTCTCGAACGTCAATGTTACATTTGTTTTCGTAAGTTCGCTACAAACTTTAGGCTTACATCCAGATGGCATTCGAGGTAGGTCCCGGGAACCGTAAGGGCGTATAAAAAAATTTTTAACTTCTCGCTAAGAAAATTGAAAATTTTCAAAAATTGATATCCGGGTCAGTTTATTATTGGATCAATGTTCTATCAAAAAATAAAAAAATATATTTCTTTAAGACCATCTGACAACTTTTTTCATAGATTCTTTATCAGACACAGTCAGGGTAAATGCTATCGCCAGCCAATTGGTAGGCACTCAATAGGCGGAGTACCACAGAAAATTACTTCTTTTTTGAATTTACCGAATCCTCAACGGTACACTGGTCACTGTTTCCGAAGAACCGCCGCAACTCTTCTGTCAAACTCTGGCGCGAACATGCGGATGGTAAAACAATTAGGAAGGTGGCGTTCTGACATAGTAGCACAGGGTTATATTGAAAATTCTATGCACAGTAGAGAAATGATTAATAATAGAATGATACAGAAACCTGGAACCAGCACTCAAACAAACCCATCATCTTCTACGCAATTCAGACTCAAACCTGGAAGAAAACATAATGAAGGACTATCATCTGCTGAAGAAGTGATTAACAACCCTGGAACCAGCTCCGAAGATCGCGCGTTACCTTTTGTGCAGGACATTAGCAGCTCAGGAACCAACTGTCATGATAAACACCCAAACAGTTTGCAGATGATTAATAATCCCGAAACCAATTCTCAGCATAAACTATCAAATAGTACACAGGTGATTAATATCCCTGGAATCGACTCTCGAAATGATGTTGGCTGACGTTGAAGAGGACTTTACTGTTGACAATGTTAATTCGATACAACAAGGTAAAATTATTCATCTAATCACAAAAATATATTGATAGTTTTATTTTTCATTAAAATAATATACTTTTTTTCAGATCAAAGTGTGAAAAGTGGTTTTGCAACTGCCAAAAACAAGACAACACTGATACCAGAAACAAATCAAAGACACATAAATAATAATAAAAAACAATTATTTACCAAAAAACCAGCGTTAACATTAAATTTTAGTCATCAAGAGAAAGCTTACCCAGCGTCATTAAAAAAAACACAAAACAATGATAAATACACTACTCAAACTAATAAAGACACGGCTTCCATAATGGAGAAAGGGGGGTTAAAATTAAGAAATTGCACCTTAAATAATTACGTTTTCAACCTGAATTTATGCTCGTGCAATAAGGGAAACTAAATATAAAAAATTAGAAAAACGGCAAACTCTGGAGGCCATCTGTGCAACTTCCCGCTCATTTCATACCTAGGTGCTTAAAATTTCACTAATGATGTTTTTGAGCTCTTCGAGTTTAAAAATACTGTTTATATGTTATTTTGAGCTTTCTGAGCTTAGAAAAAGTAAAAGTAAATAAAAAAAGGTGTGTGTGCGATTCACACACGATAGAAGTGAAACTTCAGTAAATCGACAAAAGAATGAGATGAATATATATAACAAGGGTAGGATAGTTACAAAGTTTTTTTGTTTAAAAATGAAAGTATTTTGATTAATTTTAAAAGATATTTTATATTCTATTTAATATATGTTACATAATTTATTGCTTAAGTTCCATATTTTCAGTTTCAACAAATGATACAAGAGAGGCTCATGATAACTAAAATACGATACAAATGTTTTAGTTTCAATTTGGTTGATATATCTTTCGAATACTCGCGACGAGACTCGTGCACGAAACTCGCGACTACGTTCTGTTGAACTTTTTTCTGGATTTTTTTAAATTTAAATTTTATTTTTATTTTTTTTTTGCGTCGATATTGACGACACATTTCGGCATCTTATACAATTTATTGTTTATCACAACAAGATAAAAAGTTTGGAAAATCCAAAAATGCACGTCTCATAATCTCATTTCTCACAATAAAATTGATTAAAATAAATGATCAAAAGCAAAATAATAAAAAACAGAAAACTCTGCTATGGTTTAGTGGCGCCATAACTCTGAGGTGAGGAAAAAAAACTATAATAAAATGTATAGATAGATATACAAAGAAATCCAGTCATAAATTAGTTTTTTATGAATAATAATTTAACGACAGTGAATTGAACGCTCATATTAATTAAGAAAATCCGTCGTGTGTTACTTTAGATAATAAAAAAAAAAATTATTTCGGTACAATCATTTTTTCGACCAATTTTCCTGCGACATACACCCATCCATACACGGACGTCCAGAAAAGATTATGTTCAATGTTATTATTTCCTATGTTAAACATAAAAATTGTTATTGAAATATATTTTATGTGCCTAACACATTATTTGACTTGATATAAGTGTACTCATATTAATCTGTAAGTGCGATATAAATGACAAAAAATCAATTTTAGTTTCAAGAAAACTGCTTTTTTTGAAATGTCGAGAGTAGAGCACAACCTCAACGCTTCGATTATAAGGCGTGCAAAATAGTCACAAACACACTGTTAAATAATAACACACCACGCTGACTTCTTACTAAAAAAGCTATAATATGCAGCCGCATACAGTGTACAGTAGTGTTAGCTCACGTACATAGTTTTCACATATACTAACATACGTTAAATGCTCAAAACAAACAAGTATTAAACAGTGTGCAATAAACATACACACCGACATTTTCTTTCTCGCTCTGGCTCACTAATTACAGGCGACTATGCTTATTAGAAGACGGGAGTGGGGACGCTACGAAGTATGGGACAAAGAGGAGAGACCAATAATATAAAATAGTATGTATATTTCTGTCTTATTCATTGCTGGCTTCATCCTACACATTTTTGTATTTGTGTCTCTTACCTGTCGTTTTTTCCGTTGCATCCGGTTTGAAATCACAACGATTCTAAAGAAGTTTCACTTCAAAAAAAAAAAAACAACACACACACACACACCTGCGGCAGAGGAGAAACTGCTACCAGGCGCGTCTCCCCGTAGCGGATGGGTTGACACTCGCTGTCCTTGGATGACACTAGGTCTCTTAGTTGATAAGGAACAGAGGGTAGGAGCTAAATAAAATACACTCCCGTGGACAAAACTCCCCTTTAATGGGTTGGTCACACTAACTGACCTTGCAAGACGATTGTTCCCTGTTGTAACTCACTGGGAGTGTCCGGAACCTGTATCGTAGTTTCCGACGATGCAGGCCACGGCTGATGAGCTTGCTCTGCCGAGGCTTAAGTTGCAGTAGTGGATCAGGAGCCAGCCACTTCGGGCCTTGATCAGGAAGTACGCAGTGTGTGTTAGAGATCGGAATCTTCACCGCCCCGAGCGAGTCTAGTCCGCCCGTGTATACCGGGACTGGCTAAGTGTCGGCTAGGCCTCAGGGAACTGGGGTAGGAGTACTATCTCCGAGGGTACACCCGTTCCTAGTTATGACAACCCACTCCACTCCGTACGATGCGCTGGTAAATCAAAAAGTATGATTAAAACTATGGAAACCAACAAGAGTCAAAACGGGCCGCACGCCCAACAAGCAGCTATTGAAGCAGGCGCGGAAATGAACCGGTCGCAAGCGTTGAAACGCCTCGAGAAAGTGACCAGCGAGTTAAATGATTTCGTCCAGTCAAAGGTCAACATCCACAAGGAGATAAAAAACAAGATGACTAGTGTAGTGAACGCCCTTCAACGTTTTAAAAAACTAGATGAAGAATGGCGCTCATCATTACACCGCACTCCCGGTGCTACATCAGAGAGAAACAGTCAAGTAGCTGTTGAAAAAGCGATGGACACTGGAGCCGAAAGTGACGGAGAATGAGTCGCTGAAGAAGAAAAAAGTGAACCTATCACGACGACAGAGACTGAATCTTTTGACCAAGACGGCCGTAACCTGAGGAAGTTGAAAAGAAAAATTCGTTCTCCCGAAGGCGGAGCTTTTCATACTCCCAAGAAGTTGAAAGACCTTGGACCTGGTCATCCCATCAAAAAACAGGAAGTGGTTAAGGAGCTCCCACAAAACTCTGGTGAACAGAACCAGAAGCCAGGCTGGGAAAAGGTGCAGTCCCGAAAGGACAAGAGGAAGGAGCGCAGGAAACTGCCTCCAGAAAAACCTCTGGTGCCTCCACCGAAGCCGAACCAGAAGCCAAGAAGAGCAGCAACGAGACCTGAGGCATTTATTATCCGTCCAGCAAACAAAGATAAGTATTCTGAAATACTTACACGGATCAAGGTGGACGTTCGCCCGGATCAGGTCTGTAACACAGTCGAGAAGACACGCAGGGCCGCAACAGGGAACATTCTCATCACGCTGTTGAAAGGCAGTAGTGATAGAGGTAAAGATCTGCAGAAGACTATCGCGAGAATACTTAGAGGACGCAAATGTCATTAATACAGGACCTGAAGAAGACCTGGAAATTCGCGATATTGACGATACTACAACTAAAGATGACATTCTAACAGCCTTACAAGAGGCAGCTGGAAACGATTGTGGTATAACAGTAGAGGCCATTAAAATTCGTAAGGTCTTACGTAGCAGAACACAAATTGCGTTGGTAACTCTGGCAGCAACGGTAGCGCAGAAAGTGGTAGGAGAACACGGCATGATTAGGATCGGCTGGACCAATTGTCGTATTAGAACAGTACTAAGACCAGTACGATGTTATAAATGCTGGCATTTTGGACATCGTGCGGTTCAGTGCACAAGTGAAGTCGACCGCTCCAAACTTTGCATTAAATGTGGAGAAGAAGGACACAAAATCGCCGAATATAATAAGCCTGCTAAATGCGTACTGTGTGTGGATCAACCCGGTACAGAGAATAACGCCCATCATGCCGGCACAAGCAGATGCCCAGTATACCAAGAGGCACTCAAGAAAACTAATAAACGAAAATGAGAATACTGCAGCTAAACATCAACCACTGTGAGGCGGCACATGATTTGCTCGTGCAGACAGTACGAAAACAGAAGCTTGACCTTGTGCTTATATCGAAACCGTATAAACACCTCGGCGGCCAACCATGGGAAACTGACTGCCCCACAAAAGCTGTCATATGGTCCTGTGGCAAGCTCCCCTTCCAGAGTGTCGTTAACAATGGCAGTGCCGGCTTTGTAGCAGCATCAGTAGATGGTAACCGCTTTTACAGCTGCTATGCACCACCTAGCCTCATTATTGTTGAATTCATGGACTTTCTGGATTCGACTGACAGAGGACGCGAAGCAGTACTACCCAGTGGCAATAGCTGGGGACTTTAACGCCTGGGCAGTGGACTGGGGCAGCAAACACACCAACGCTCGAGGTAAAGAACTACTGGAAGCTTTTTCTACGTTAGATGTAGTATTGTTGAACAGCGGCGATGCGCCGACGTACACTAAAGGCGACGCAAGTTCTATTGTGGATCTTACTTTTGTCAGCAGCAGTCTCATCAGAGAAAACTACGACTGGAAGGTGATGGAGATCTACACGGCCAGCGATCACAACGCGATTCTCTGGGAGATATCAAAGGACCAGAATCCTAGGAGACCGGCTAAGAAACTTGACATCGTTGGGTGGAAGGTGAAATCCTTTGACCCAAGTGCACTAGCAGCTGCCCTAAATAGTAAACCGCTTACTACTGGATCTGCAGAAGAAATGACCAAGGACTTGATGAAGAGAGTGGCCCAGGCTTGCGACACCTGCATGCCCCGTAAACAGGGCATGAACCAAAGACCTTCGGTGCACTGGTGGAACGACCACATCAGCTTCCTACGGAAAGAGTGTTTCAAGAAAAGAAGAATATCTCAGCGTGGTTATCGGCGGCCTGACTCGGCGGAACTAGTCGCAGAATACAAGAAAGCTCGTCGATATTTAAACAAA
Source organism: Cotesia congregata (assembly GCA_905319865.3). Classification (NCBI taxonomy): domain Eukaryota; kingdom Metazoa; phylum Arthropoda; class Insecta; order Hymenoptera; family Braconidae; genus Cotesia; species Cotesia congregata. The sequence goes on from CAJNRD030001114.1 coordinate 7,403,634, forward strand.
GCCATCAAGGATAGCAAGAAGAACTGCTGGAAAGAGCTAATCAACGAGGTGGACAAAGAATTGTGGGGTAGACCTTACAAGGTAGTCATGGCACACCTGAAATATCAGCCAATGCCGTCTCCTACGTGTCCTCAACTCTTACAGAAGATCGTGACTGCACTGTTTCCACGACAGCGCGTTTTCAACTATCTGTTGACACAGGATGAACTGAATGATATTCCACCTGTCACGAAAGAAGAACTGATGGAAGTTTGTAACCACGTCGGGAATAATAAAGCCCCGGGATTGGACGGAATCCCTAATATTGCCTTGAAAACATCTATTAAAGCAGCGCCAGCGTTATTCCTTGACGTCTACAACATCTGCTTGAAGGAAGGGATTTTTCCTCGGAAGTGGAAACAACAACGGCTGGTACTACTTCCTAAAGGGAAAAAGCCACCGGAAGAACCGTCATCTTATCGTCCACTCTGCATGCTGGATACAGTCGGTAAGATACTACAACATATAATCCACCAAAGGATAGGAGCAGCTGTCGATCCACTCTTAGCAGACAATCAGTACGGATTTCGGAAAGGACGATCAACCCTGGACGCGATCAACCTGGTTGTCGGTATAGCCAAAGACGCAATCGCCCGTACCAGATGGAAGGGAGGAACGAAGAAATATTGCCTGGTGGCAACTTTAGACATAAAAAATGCCTTCAACTCCGCCAACTGGGATTACATCATGCAAGCCCTTCAAGAGATGAACGTACCAGGATACCTACGAAGGATAGTCGCTAGCTACTTCACAGATAGAGTCCTGAGATATGACACGAAGAATGGTCCAAAGGAGTATGATGTTACTGGAGGCGTACCGCAGGGTTCTGTTCTCGGTCTACTTCTCTGGAATGTCATGTATAACGGATTGCTGAGACTGATACTACCAAGAAATGTCAAACTTGTAGCGCAGTTAATTTCTACAAACTTGTAGAAAAGTGGTGGAAATGATCAATCTAAACGTCGGAGACCAAGAAATCACATCCCAACCATTCATTCGATATCTAGGAGTGATGCTCGGTGCCCGACTTAACTTCAAACAACAATTTGAACACGTGACCACCAAAGCATCAATAATAGTGGCTAACCTAGTACGATTGATGCCTAACATCGGTGGCCCGAAGCAGACAAGGAGGTGATTGCTATCATCAGTAGTTACATCGGTCCTCACGTATGGTATATCCATTTGGGCCGACGCACTTGAGATCCAAGAATCATGGAGGAAAGCATGTCCAGTTTACCGACTGAGCGCGCTAAGAGTAGCCAGCGCCTTCCGAATAATATCAGAGGAAGCAGTGTGTGTCATTTCTGGAACTCTGCCGCTTAAAGTCTTAGCTAAAGTAGTAAAGTAGTAAAGTAGCTAAACTAGTAACATTGTAGTGGACGAGACTACTCTCAAGCGCTGAATAATATTTACGGAAGGATGTGACTATTTGGATGGATTTCATGTTGATGGAAACGGAAAATTAAAACCAGAGTTAGCCTACCACGCGACAGTCTTCATGTTGCAAACTATCAATTTTAAAAGCAGGCAACCGCTATCATTCCATTTCACCAAGGGGCCGATGGCTACTGATGATTTAGAAGCTTTGTTAAAAATATTATACAATTAGTTAATACAAGTGGCTTTAAAGTGGTAGCAACTGTATGTGATCAAGGTTCGACAAATAAGGCTGCATTTGAAGCGCTTGCGGAAGAAACTTTGGATTGGGATAAAACTTTTTCAAACTTTCTGAGCAACCTCTAAGAATTTTCATATTTTTTGATATAGCGCATTTAATCAAGACATCAAGAAATAGTTTCACTGGAAAATTTGAAAAATGGTTAAAAAAGAATCCTTCTAAACATCGGAGTGAGTATCCAGGAAATATGATTGAATTTAAAGACCAAAAAGGATACTGAAGAGATGTAGTGCAACTTTATCACACGGACTTAGAGTGTCACTTAATAGAAGACCGTACATATTTAACAAACACCTCTAAAACGAATGTTGATTTAGCTGAACAAGTTTTAAGTGAGAGAACTGCAAAGAAACTTAATGCCATGACTCTATCAGATCCACGGAAATACCCGACCGCTTCAAGCACAAGCGCTATTATCAAAGAATTTGATATACTTTTTGACTCACTTAACGGAAGCAAGATTACTGGCATCGACAAGAAAATTTTGACATCTCGAGCACTTGTAATATTGCATTCATATCACTGGGACTACGGGCCAAAAATTTGGAAATCATTAGATGACTTTAAATTTTTCAAAGTTGAAGATGACGTTCAAAAAAAAGTTGAAACTCCAACGCCTGCTGCTTTGAAGAATAATGTAAAAGCAATCGATTTGTTTGACCGGATCTATAAGAATGTTCTGCGTGAAAAAAATATAGTTGGAGTCATAATTAAGGTATTGGAAGAATTCTTTTCCTTGGAACTAGTTGAACAGGTGATCAAGTGAACCACATGTCTGATACTATTTCTTTCCTATGCAAATTTTACTCACATCACATTTTTAATTATTTTTAACGATATTTTAATTTCGCTTAAGTGTACATTGTGTATCAATTATTAATAAATTGTGAACTTGTTCATTTGTTAATTAAAATCTTTTTTATTGTGTAAATTATTTATAGGTATCCAAATACAAGTGTTTCCTAACCACGTGTTGATACATTATTAATTTATTTTTTTTAATATATTTTAAATAATAATAATTACTTTTAAAACAATGGAAAAATTCAACATCAAGGCCTTTAACGATAAAATTATGGCGTCATGTAATATAGAATGGCTTTCCCATTCCTATTCTTTCCCGCTTCACAGCATTATTTATATTTGTTAATGTTTTGTGGAACGCTTCACGATTTTGCGTGTCATCCGAAAAAATTATTAGATAGCTCGGACTAGGATTCGAACCCAGAACCTTCC
>CAJNRD030001114.1:7433715-7481334 GCA_905319865.3 Cotesia congregata
TTTTTTGTTTTTTAATTAAAAAATTTTTTTTCCTCTGAAATTGTAGGAAATGACGTTAAAATATATTTTAGAAAGCTAAAAAAGCTTTTTGGAAAAGAAAATTTTTTTTAAGAAATTATGGGGGTACCCCATTTTGCCACCCCTACCCCATTTTGCCCCCCCCCTCCCTTATATCTGTTTAGATCTGATCAGATATGCCTATATCTGATTATGTCTCCAATCCCATATCTGATCAGATATAAATAGATCTGACCAGATATAATTAGGTCTGACCAGATATAATTATATCTGGTCAGATCTAAACCGTTTTCCCCGGGCGTATGAAGACTCGTGTGGTTGTCGCAACTCGCCTACGGCTCGTAGCGACATCTACCACACTCGTCTTCATGCGAATGCCCCATAAACCTTACGCTCATGTCGCAACAACACGACTGTCCGATTATTTGCTACTTATCCCACATGTAGCATAAATAACTATTAAAAATAGAAAATGCGTTCAAACAAGTGTTTTTTCTTGACATACGTGTGTTCATATTATTCTATAAGTGGAATTTAAATAAAATAAAGACATTTGTACTTCAGAAAGTTGCTTGATTCGGTAAGGCGAGAGTAAAGCACTATCTCACGCGTTTCGCGTTATGAGGTGTGTAAAAAAATTAAAGCAGCTTATCACATACATGGAATAGAATTATTTTATAATAGTCACATGTAATAGTTAATTTATCATTATAAAAAATGTGTCAAAGAGGAGAAGAAAAAATAAAGGGAAAGGGAGGAACTCAGTGGGAATCTTTTGGTAACCGAAAAAAATTTCAATCGTTCTATCTCAATTGATTTGAACTTTTTAGATGAATTGGTATTCTAGCAGTAACTATAAAAATTTTGATGTTCTTAAGGATATTTACTATAAATTGCACATCTTAAAAGGCAAAAGGTTTGAGGTTGTCCTTTTTTCTCAACTTTTAAGGAAGCTCTTTGAAAAAATTGTCGTTGCCAAATTCAATAAACAATTTAAATAAATTTAATTAAATCACTAATTTACACTACCTGATAATTCGCAATGGAAGCCTTAAAAATTAGGACAAAAAGAAAAATTTGCTAGTAATTTTTTTCTATTCTCAAATGAGTTTTATGAAAAGTCGATACTCATTAGACTCAAAGAGCGCATAAACGTCCTTAAGCATTATACCCACGAGGCATAAAAGAGAAGATCACTTGGTACCTATCACAACGTGGCATCAGCATTTTTGCAGACATTAAACATCCGGCGTACTGAAAGCTCCTATGCGTATTCCTGGTTCTATTGCCGTTTACGTTACGTATTCCGATCTACGCGTTAATTACAACGGGGTTTATCTCCGAGGACAGCAAAGAGCACAAGACTATTTACAACCTTACATATTGCACATTGCCGATGTGAGCATAAGATCTTAACATAAACTAAGAGCCGCGGTGGTTAAACTGTTTTATTTCGCAGGTATTAAATTCACTCATCTCTTACCGGGTTTTTAACAGCGAAATTTAAAAACATAGAAAACAGCAGTGAGTGAATCGTTCCTAGAATCAAAATGCAATTTTCATTCCTACCGGAATACAAGAAGAACGCAAGTACCACCGCAGCATATTGTCCAACTGGAGATAATCCACGGCAGAAACAAGAAACAGTGAGAGAAAAGTTTAATGCTTTTATTCATTCGAGCATTTCAAAATAATCGGTTCGTCTCACTTGAATCGTTTAACACACCATTTTGTGCATTACTCTGTTACACTCTTTTTATGCTATTGCTATTACTATTACAATCTATAAATTTAACGCTCTACACAGCTCTAGATTCTCTGTCTGATTGCTACGCATACCAATCTTCTTATTCTGGATATTAAAACGTTTAAGCACATGCTTACACAGATTTAAATTAAAAATTATTTGTATTGTAAAATTTTGTTGTAGGGAGAGAAAATTTCCTTAAAAATTACTGTGAAATTGAATAGAAAATATAAATGTCGATCATTATAGTATATTGAACAAACATTGGTTTAGCAGTTAATTTAATTAAAAGTTAATGACAAATAAGGTCCTTCGGAAAGTCAAATAAATGATTTTCGTTCTATGATTTATCATCTTGAATTTATCTTTCTTAAGAGGAGACAATTCTGCGGTCCTGGGCCATCTGTCGGGGATTTCAAACACTCAAAATTATTATTTATTATTGAAAAATTATGTATAGGCATACATGAACATATCAGGCCATGTCAGAAAACTTTTTTACGGAATAACATAAAAAATTATGTATTAACGAGAAAAAATTTTTTTACCCCGGTTTTTGAAAATTGAGTTATCATCAGATCTTTACGTTCTGAGGTCCTATGAAGCTATTCTGACTATTCCCATTATAACAGCAGTATGCCTGCATGCATGCATGTGTGTGTGTTTCGTTAATGGTTTTTCTTCAATGCATCAAATGTATTGCTACAATCGACGTCGTTTTTCATGATTAAGATTCAATGAGATTTTGAAATTGATCGTTAAATCTGTTTAAAAGTTATTCATAATTATTTGTTTATGAAAATTTTATTTTTGAGATTTCTCAAAATCTACTGGTCCGAATCCGTTCAAATGGTATAAACACACACACACACACACACACACACACACACACACACACACACACACACACACACACACACACACACACACACACACACACACACACACACACACACACACACACACACACACACACACACACACACAGGCATAGTGACATTCTCGTAGGGATAGTCAGCATAACTTCCTAGGACTTCAAAATGTGGAGATCTGATGGAAACTCGATTCTCGAAAACCGGAGTAAAACCAACAACTTCCCGATGTTTCAAAAGCCATCGATTTTCATAGCGGAAAGTTAAAAAAGTTAATATGAAATGCTTTTTGAATTCAGAACAAAAATTGGGGGGTCAAATTTTGATAAATTTTTTTTTTCTATGCGCGAAAAATATTTTAGGGTGCCGCGAAAAAATGGTTGTTTTTTTTTTCAAATAAATGAAACACTAAAATTCACAAAAGTAAAAATTATTAATTGGCGGTCTATTTACTTGCTAAAAATCGGATCGGCAAAAGGAAAAAAAATGTTGCATAAAAATTAGAAAGGAGTGCTCTTTTCCCATCATCTCATCACTTTTACTCCGGTATATATAAACAGAGAACTTTTATAGCCCAGATATAGTACAGCAAATAACCGCATAATGGATTGAGATTTAATGAAAATTACGTAAACGAAAGGCTGCTCTGCATCAAGGAATTTCCTTAATTATATTAACGAAATCAAGAATAATTAACCACCAAGCTACGTGAATGTTATAATCTTATGCACTTTATTTAATCGTCCCACAAATAAACTCGATATGCAAAACATTTAATTACAGCTGGTAACTATGAGTCACTCTAATTATTTTCAATCTATAAAATCAATCGGTAACATTTTCCTTTTTATTTATTTAAAATGTCTAGTTTAATGAAATAATCGGTAAATTAGAAGGGGTTAATGTATAGTTAGAGCCCATTCTGTCGAAGAAAATATACCTCGAACATTAACATGCACAGCAGTATCATTTCTCTCTTTCTCACAATTAACGTAAATGACCATTACCAGTATCAGTATCTGTACCAGAAGAGAACTGGTACTGGTACTTTTGCGGAATCAATTGCTCGACGGTTTACTCTTGTTCAATTGTTTCTATTTATATTATCTAACTTTTATTTAATATTTAAATTTAAATAAATAGTATTATCCGAGTAAGTACACAAAGAAAAAAAATTGAATTGTCAATGATTATTGAATTTAAAACTGAAAATTCTGGATTGAATGTGCAAAATTCGAAAAAATCATAACAAATATTTCTTGTACAAAATTCTATTTTCTACTAAAAAGTTCTTATCAATTTTTTTATCTCCTCTTTCTCTTAAAAAATCAGTTTATAATTCGATTCTCAGAACATTTGATTCCATTACGTCTTCAGCAATGTTTAAACTTAAAATTCTGGATCAAATATGTAAAATACGAAAATATTATTAGACTTTTCTCATAGGGAATTTTAATTCCTACAAAAAAGGCTCTTATCAATTTTCTTATTTTCCCTGTCCTTTCTTCAGAAAATTAATTTAAAATTTTATTCCTAGAACATTTGATTCGACTAAGTGTTTAGCGAAGTAAAAACTCACAATTCTGGGTTGAATACGCAAAATATGAAAAAATCATGATAGATTTTTTGTAGAAAATTAAATTTTCTACGAGAAAAGTTTTCATCAATTTTTTGTCTCTCCTATCTTTCCGCCAGAAAATCAATTTTTACTAGCATCATAAAAATACCTATGACATATTACAATTTTCAACTCTAATGAAAAATATAGCAACTAATCCAAAATTGGAAAAAAAGATTCATTGCAGCTGAAATAAGTGATCATGTTATCGATTCTCAGCCCGTAAATTGAATACCGAGCCAGATGTTCCTCGTGTAAAGCGACCTCGAGAAATATCTCGTGTGCAAACTTCACTACAGTCTAGTAAACTCTCGTCGAACTTACACAATAATAAGTCTTCACGAATTCGGGCGTTGAGATTGAGAGAAAAAAGAGTATAAAGAGAGAATCTTATCCCTGTGCCAGGTGGTTGGACACATGCTCGAACAGCTGCTCTAGAATTCGAGGCTTCACCTGTTGATTTAATGAATTTAATAAATTTACAAATGATAATAGCAATAGAAATAGCGATCCATAATGCTAAACATTGTTATTGAGTTGTTTAAGGTGTTTTATGGATACATAAATGTATGGGTAGAGATGATCGTATGAAGAATGTTAAGTACAAGTGAGTATGAGTATGACTATGGGTCAGTGTAATCAAAATGCTATAAATCGCGAGGCTGTTATATACCTGCGCCTACAATAAAATCCCGGGTGAAACATAATAGAAGAATGGATAGACGTAAATAAAATAAATAATAAGATGATGTGATGAGGAAGAAGAAAAAGATAAAAAGTTTATAAGGAGGAAGACCAACTCTAACTATATACTCTAGTATTTTGTTATTTCCACGGACGTGCAAATCATGGATCACTATACGCTCAGTAACTAAAGTTCAAAAGCCCATCAACTCTTTTTTATACGGGGACTATCATCTAACTGTAAATCTACATGAAATAATAATTTAATGGAGGCATTACTACTCGAACAACGGCCGTCAAAATAATAAAAATCAATGGCTTTTTGGATAGAACCGCTATTCTGATATACTGTTGTGATAACCTTGAATTTCATCCCGGAAAAGAAGATGTAAGAACAGTTTAATGAAATTTGTTATTTGCAGAGCAATTTAGCCGTGAAAAAATATTTTGATCTGGTCATATATGGCCTGTCAGAAAATTCTATAAGACCATATAAAATATCGACTGGTATTATTATTGTCCTCATCAGCCCTCATGTGGACATATATGGCTCAATATGAGACAATATCAGCAAATTTGATATGGCCTGATATGACTTAATGTGTCCTATATGTCCATTTATAATCACATATCAGAACATTTTATGTGCCGGTCCTTAGTGTGATACATAGACAGTCATATCAGGCCTCACATGGCCATATATGACCGTATCAGCAAATTTGATGTCCTAATAGGCTCATATGGCATGATATGGTTTTATGTATTCTAATGTGTCAATGTTTAATCTTATCAGAGCATTTTATGTGCTTATATATAGCCTGATACGTAGAAAGTCATATCACATGGCCACATCGGAAAATTCTATTAGACTATATATATATATATATATATATATATATTCTGGTATGATGATTGGCCTTATCGGGCCTCACATGGACATATATGGCCATAGAAAATTTCAAATGAACATGTGACCATATCTACAAATTTGATGTCCTAATAGGGCCATGCATGGCCTTATGTGGCTTGATGTGTCTTAATGTGTCAATATATGACCTTATCAGAAGATTTTATTTGCCCACATGTGGCCTTAGATGAAAATTGATCATATCAGGCATATGGACATAGATAGCTATAGAAAATTTTATGTAGACATATATATGACCATAACAGCAGATTTCATCCTATATACTAAAATTGATGGTAGAATGAAGTTAGCTTAGTATCGAAAACATGGACCCTGATTCCTTATTGGTTAAGATTAAAGCGCGCGCGTAGCGCGCTATTCAAATTTCTAGTATGTCTTGATAGAAGGCTCATCTATGGCTTGATACGACTTAATGTGTCATATTAATTTTTCACGTTTATTAGATAGATAGATTTGTTACATTGTTCAGCAGTAAGAACTGCTTTTTACAATTTTTTCATCACAATTGTACTGCCTCTCTCTATTTCATTGCGTTCGAATTTCTTTCAAATTTTTCACTGCGTTCAAAGTTCACTGCTTCAAAGTTTTCTGCCTTTCAAATTTCGCACATAGATGTCGCAACTTGCTCTTTCAACTTTTTATAATCTCTGCGTATCTCTTGCGGCTGTGGACCGACTTGTGCTTCCTGTACTGTATTCACCCTATTCCTCACCTCTTTCGAATGGCTATTGGAATAGTGGCAATGGGGAAACCACAGAGAAAACCCATGCCAGTACAAGTCGGCTACCGGAGCGACCCCCGACGGTTGGTTTGGAACTATTCGAATAACCGGTGGGGCTCGAACCCTCGCCTCTCGGCATGATGGACGAACGAATTAACGATATAATGACTTAACCCGCTCGGCCATCCTGCCGCTCATTTTTCACGTTTATTATTTTTCTTCCGGTACGTGATCGGTCAAAATAAATGGCATTTTTCGATATTTCTTTATATTATATTTGTGAATAATTATCAAAAAGATAGTAATTATATCGCGGATTAAGGAAGTCTCACGATCGTTGTAATTCTTACGGTTATTTTTAAAGATAATATCTTTCCATACAGCATTGAAAATCTCCGATAGAAAATTTTGGCTAATTAGAATTTTCTGAAAAAATTTCAGTATTATTTAAAAACCAGAAAATAAAAGTAAATTAGTCAATTTTTTTGATTCACCCTATTAAGCATGAATAAACATAACCTGAAAAGAGGCGTGTATGCATGAGCGTTAGTGTTAACTACATTAGTTATGAAGTCGAATTCCGAGTAATGAGATCTCGAGGCGGAGATTATAGCAAGCTGTTTTTCCAGATGAGTGTACCATTCATTGGTTGTCCGAGACGTGGTGTTAATTGAGTTGGCACCATACTTTACTCTACACTACCCATCTTATAACCTCTACTCATACGTTTATAAATACAATCTCAAACTGGTAAATAACTTCCAATGATACGATGAATGCCCAGCTTCTCCAAGATGACCGATAACCCCCGTTCTCGCTTATTCTTCACTGAGCATAATATAAGTGGACGTCCGAGAATTGGGGTAATGCAGCCATTCACCGTGAACTTCAGCCTCTCGAAGATCATCGCTTAATTATGCATTAGAGCCAACACTAATACATATAGTTAAACGCCTTTTATTTTATTAACATGTAATTTAATCAAAATGAACTACCTGTAACAAAATTTTCATATATAGCTATATCAGCCTATTTAAAAAAAAATTCTTTTTCAAGTTTTTATTTCTTATAGAAATCTGTAGGTTAATTAACATATCAAACTAAACAAAAATCGATTGTGTAGTTGATTTAATTAAAAATCATTTTCACATAAATTCGTAAGGAGAGTAAAAAAAATGATTTTTATTTTATAAGTTAACAAGTTAAACTCAACTCTCTTATATTAAGATAATTCTGCGATTATTCACCCTCTGTCGGAGATTTTCAACACTATTTTTGATCTAAAAATTATATAAAGGTATATCAGGTAATATATAAAAATATTAAGTCACATCATGGCATGTCAAGCCAGATATGTTCATGTGGGCCATACATGACTATATACGGATATATCAGACCATACGTGGTGATATATGGAAATATTAAATTTTCGAATGTTGCCATATATGAACATGTTATCATATCAAGTTAAGCATAGCCATGTATAGCTTGATATGAAAATTTGCCATATAAAGCCATATAAAGCAATATATAGATGCATTAAGACACAAAATATATACAGATCTATCAGGCCATATACAGAGTGTCCCAGAAGTACCGGACGCCATTGTAGCATCTGATAAAAAAAATAATTCTGAGACGAAAAGTCCTTAGCCATTTTTTAATCAAACGCATAGATAATTAATTATTAATTAAAATAACGTCCTTTTACGCGTTAGAGAGAGAGAGCACCAGTGTCCAGTCAAGTGCGTTCCAAACGAAGACGCTTGCACGTGTGAATGTGTTAGTAAATGTGGGTGACTACGTTAGCTATAGTAGCTAGTTAGTCATACAGTTAGTTGTGTCTTTGTTTGGCATATACTTTACTGGACACTGGCGCTCTCTCTCTAACACATAAAGAGACGTTATTTTAATTCATAATTAATTTTATCTATGCATCTAATTAAAAAATGGCTAAGGACTTTTCGTCTCAAAATTATTTTTTTCATCAGATGCTACAATTGCGTCCGTTACTTCTGGGACACCCTGTATAATTTTTTGATATGGCTATATGTGTTGTCCAATGGACACTGTCCATATCTGATAATTTTTTTCGCGGTCATATTATACTTCTAAAGTAATAAAAGAATACAAAATAAAAATCTAGTATTTTTGTGTAGAATTACGACGTGTCTTGAAAGACATCTGCCGTCTGACAATAAAGTTTATTTCAGTCGACGGGTTAAAAGAAGCATCTTAGATGGTCGTAGAGTTCAGTCCTTGACCTTGTGTGCAACATAACTCGTGTACGCGTGTCATTACTCCTGGACTGGGATCTAAATAAGAGAAAATGGCATCGTCGATTCGATTGGACGCGATGCCGCCTTGGATCTCTGTTCTCTGCTATGCATACTCTGCAGTTTATTTCTGCCTAAAATAAAAAATAAAACTCCAATCCTATTGCAATCTTACTATACTGCACCAGCAACAACAATAACAACAGAAAAGCTGGACTAGAGCTCAGACCAATGCCGCTAAGTGATAAGAAGAGTGACGTTTCATTAACACTTAATGCTTACTGCGGAGATGAGGCCAGATGAAATATGGAATATGCAATTTAATAAGCAACAACCATCTAAGGCCACCTTATTCTCATAGATAAGAATTTTTAGTAGCTAAGACTGAGGACATTGATAAATTCATCATAAGGTGAATGATCGTGAGAAAATACACTAATGGAATAATTAAGTAACTGTTAATAAATTCATTCATTTAGAAGCAATTTATTCTTTTATTAAATATTTTATAAATACTAATAAATATTTTTTCGATGAAAATTTACATTTATTCATGTATGAGCTGAATGAACAAGATTTTCTGTACTCGTGTATCAGCGCACACGCTTTACTCGTTGTGTCAACCTTGTGGTAGCCTGAAGCCCCATAGCTCTGTACCCTTCTAACATAGTTAAACTTAAAGTTAAATTTATTTTCAGCAGATAGCGTTACATTTTCATTAATAGTTTTTTTTAATGATTAACTTTTTAAAAAAAAATAAAGGAAAGCAACGTTTAACAATGTACATTGGTAGAAAATTAAATATCTGTTAATAAATTCATTTATTTGGAAACAATTTATTCATTTACTAAACACAACTATATATTTTTTAACTGATCACCCTTAACAGGCAAACGTCTAAAAGGTATTCCTCTAACAGCAATGAGGGTGAAAAAAAACTAGTACAATTTAATTTCAAGTATCCAATAACGGCAAAATAATTTTATCGTTTTTAAATTAAAGCTCGAATAATTCTGTATAAGAAAGATATAATCTTTAAATAATATAATAATATTAAAATAAAATTAAACATGAACAAAGTCTGTAAAATTCCAATGAAGTTAAATTCTAATAAAGATTCGATAAACAGAAAATATTTTGAAGAACTTTATCGTCCTGATTTAAGTAGAAAAATTCTTAAAAAAAGAAATATATATATTAAAAAAATTAGGATGACGGTTGATCCTAAAGGCCATCTCTGCAACTTCCCGCTCATTTTGTACTTAAACGCTCAAAATTACATAATACGTTTTTGAGCTCTTAAAGCTCACAAATATGATTTTTATGTCATTTTGAGCTCTTCGAGCTCGAAACTCTAATAGCAGTTTAATAAAACACAATTTTTTTTATTTTCAAACGGCAATAACTTTTGAATGAATGAACCGATTTTCACGCGGTTGGCAGCATTCGACGCAGTTTTTGAAGCCTCATAAAGAATTTTCAAGTTTAAATCAATCGATCGGGGAATTTCGAAGTAACTCCAAAAAAACACTTTTTTCGATTTTCTTTCGACAACGATAACTCACGAACGAATCAACCGATTTTGACCGGGCTTGTGGTGATCGACGTGGTTTTTTGATCTTAAGAGCTGATTAGATTTTGGAATTGATCGGTAAAGCCATTTAAAAGTAATTCCAAAAAAACCACATTTCAAAAAATTTTTTTGGTAGTTTTGTTGAGATTTCTCAAAATCTACTGGTTCGAATCGGTCCAAATGGTATTCAAAATCTAAGTTTGGTCAAGCCCTTTCGAATAGCGCCAACCGCAAAGGAATCGGTCAAGCCGTTCAAAAGTTATAAGAGGTCACATACATACATACACACACATGCATACATACACACTGTAACTGAGTGATCGTTACTCGGTAAATTCCCCTATTTCGGTACCCAGTTATTTATCGACTGCTCACAGTGCGCTGTGATCTAAAGCTCGTTTAGAGCTAGTAAGAAAGGCCCCAAGGTGGAGAAGCCGGCGTAGTGGTAGTGGGGAGAGCAGAGGAAGCAAGAAAGGACGAGCAAAGTTTGGTAAGACTCATTGTGACTGAGTGGCTCGAATGGACGAGACGCAAAAATTTCTAAAACATCCAGCTAAGGTAATTATTTTTATTCTGCTTGTCCAACGTGGAACGAAGCGATAACATTTTGTTAATTTAATGCTTGCTAGGCCTAATGCCAGCTTGGTTAGATTAACTTTAACTTGTGATAATTTCTTATGCTGATTTGCGATTACAGGCGGAATAAATACCCAGAGAGCGAGTGATGGTGACCAGAGTTTGCCGCCAAATTGAGAACACCTCACCAAGGGAAAATCCACGCCAGTACCCGAAGACGAGGAGTTGCAGCTCACTGTTAGAGTGCAGATAAAATTATAAGAAAACTCCAAGTATAAATAACGAGTCTTAATTATTCCTCGGGTCTGCGGCGTCAGCCAGGCAACACGTCAGTTGAAGGTCACCGCCATTTTGTGCTCAGTCACAATCGTTAGTTAAATTAGTATCAGATTTAATATTAATATTAGAGAAATTATAAAACAATTGATCCACAGATTTGGTAGAATCTGGCGATTACATTGTAGTACCGCTACTTCTACTAGTTCAAGCCACAGAGTAAAATTCAAACTTGCCGCGGGTAAGCCTCCCGCGCACTCTGGTGTATACATTCTTCATTCAGTTTAAAGCTAACTTTTTAATTCAAAAAACTAAAAAATAACAAAAAAAAAATTTTTATGCTTATAAATTACTTGGGGTTGGGATCACTCTTAGAGGAATGGGAGGGATGTAATCATCTCGAACGAGACTCTCATATAATTGTAATCGAACATCACTTACAGGTAAGTTCGTTTGATTTTCAATTATATTTCGAGTCTCGTTCTTCGAGATTACATTGTAGATGTTTAGAGATCTTGACTGTTATGATTTATTTAATAATAATGAAACCTAACTTGCTAAGGAGCCTTCTGGTATCCTGAGTATTTTCTAGGCAGCTTTGGAAAGAATTCCCAATGCATAAGATGTCGTCTAGGTAAGCTGTTGATATTCTACCTCTTTGTCTTAACCAATTAAGGACCGGTTTTAATATTTTCGTAAAAACATAGGGAGCTGTACAGAGCCCAAAAGGAATGCATGTGAATTCATATAGACAGCCTTTGAAAATGAATCGTAAAAATTTTCTACTCGAGGGTCTCACCGGTATTAAAAAATAGACATCTTTAAGATCTAAAGTACATAAAAAATAATTTTTAAAAATTAATTTTATAGCTGACCTCAGGTCTTCAAGTTTAAAATGCGAAGTGTTAATGAATTGATTTAAAGTTTTTAGGTTTAAAATAAACCTTTTAGATCCATTTGGTTTAGGAACTAGGAAAAATGGGGATAAAAATTGGCCCTCTACTGGTTCACAAGCAACAATAGCACCCATTGCTAACAATTTATCAATTTCAATCTGAATTGACATTTTTTCTGAGACAGAAATTTTTATTTCCCTGGTCCAGCTTAATGCCTGAGGAGGTTGAATAGCAAAAGGTATTTCATAACCTTCAACACAACTTAAAATAAATTTGTCGGTAGTTATTTTTTCCCATTCATGGAGAAAATTACTAAGACGACCTGCTATTGTTCTTACCTCTATTTCTTCCTGTCTTGATAAGTTGTTCGATTGGTCTTGGTCTGGTTGGATGTATTGCTGTATGCTGATCTGCTGCTCTGGGGATTCGACTTAGAGAACTTCTGGTGTGAAGTTCTTGGGCCCACATACGAATTCCCCTGATTTGGATGTGGGCTCTTCCAGTTTAAAGATCGCGAGGTGACAGGCTTTAGGTTTGTTTTTGTAAATTTATTGAATGAAGTAGTCGTGGACGTAGGAGGAGTGTTTTTCATTTCCTTCCCGATCTTCTCGATAGACTTAACCGCCTTGATTTTTTCTGTCAATTTTTCGCCATAGAGAAACACACCTGGTTTCGTTTTTTGAAGCAGTTCTTTCATAGGCTTTGAAAGAACCGGCGAGATAAACGATTTTCTGGCGGATGATATTTGAAAATGTAATTGAGCAAGCAATTTTCCTGTGTCTGCGAGTCTTTCTAAGAGTACAAGACGATCTACTGGCTCTTCGTTGTCTTTTAAGATCAGGGAAATGGAATCTCCTACAGCCGACATTGCAGAGCCTACTAAGTTTTGTTCTGCTGTAAAAAGCTTATCTCTTTTTACGCCAGATTCATTTAATGTGACCAGCACTTCTTCATTTAGCTCTGGAGCTTCTAAATTAATATTCCCTTTACGAGAATATTTGTCTAGTACTGACTCTTTGCTTTCTTTTGGAAGACCTTCAGATAGCCAGGTAGGCCATCTAGCTACTAGACTCGGATGTAAATCCAGATCTTTTTTATTTCCCGCAGTTGGGTCCGCACCTAGAACTGTTTCAACGTCTTCATCTAAAACTTTTTCTTTGCTGAGATCAGTCTCAGCTGATGACGTTAATGTCGGGTCTGATTGAGCCTCCGTCTCGACAGCCTCTTCCGGAGAATCAGTTTCTGTATTAGTAACTTTTTCAGATTCTTTTGCCGATTCAGCAGTATCGGTTTTCTCTTGATTATTAGGAGGTATGTTTTCTTTAGATGTTGAGGTTATCTGACCACCACCTGAAAACATTTCGCGATGGTTATCAATAGCACTAGAATTTATTGCCTCTTTCGTGCAAAAATTACTAGCTCAGAAAAGCACATCAGTGTTTTATACCTGTTGAAAAAACACTGATGCCCACGAACAAATGTTCACGTATACTTGTGTAAGTGTCCATATATATATGTATGTATATACTTTCTTGCTGGACACATGCACATACTTGTATACATAAAAAGAAAACAATTTACTTGTAATAAGCCTGTGTATGATCACATAAACTTACCAGCTTTTTCAAAATGTTCTTGTGTTGACTTAATGAAATCTCCAAGCACGCGTTCTAACCTGCAAATTCTTTTCTCGATGATATCGTTGTCATCTCGTTCTCTACTGCGCTTTTTACTCTTTCCCATATTGATGGAAATATTAAAAAATTAAGGACAATGTTTTTAATAAGATTCTTTAATTTGTTACGCAATATAAAATTATAATTTATTAAAAAAAAAATTTTCTCTGAATGTAGCTTTGCTAGCACAAAAAACGTAATGAAGAATGTATACACCAGAGTGCGCGGGAGGCTTACCCGCGGCAAGTTTGAATTTTACTCTGAACTTTGTGGCTTGAACTAGTAGAAGTAGCGGTACTACAATGTAATCTCGAAGAACGAGACTCGAAATATAATCACTACAATAAGCTACAATGTATACAGAACAAATGTTTAAAAATGATAAATAATGCAAAACCCAGAACAAAAATAACAGATTTACATAAAGAATTAAATATGCCTACGATTAAAGAAATAATCAAAAGTCATACTATTAAATTCTATGAAAATAAACTCAACACACTAGATATTCTAAGAAATATATGTAACATCGAATATAATCCATGGAACAAATACAAAGTTCCTCATCAAATGTTAATCAAAAACGAATAAGCCAAAGGGCTACCATTATTTATGTATATAGTTTATTTAGTAAGTAAGGCTTTGTTAACTAGTGAGTAAGGCAATAAACGATGATTAATTTAGGTTTTAATAACAATTTTTCCTATAAAAATAAAATAAAATAAATATTGAATCAAAAATTAACATACTCTTTACAAATATATGTAATAAATTTTATTATAAGTAGAGTCCATCAGGACAGGAATTATAAAGCAACAATATTGTATACTACACTTGTAACTTTAAATATATTAATAAAAGTTTTTCGAATAAAACCGGAATAAAAATTTTTTTACTCTATTACAGAGTTTACCTGCTTTTGAATAAAGTTGGTCAAACAACTAAAAATACTAAAATAAATTTTATATTAACTACGAATTAGTGTTATAAATATTTTTTAAAAAACAAAATAAAATCAGAATGATAAATTTTATTTCTCCTTCTGGGTTGTCTACATCTTAATATGGCCATATCAGACCTGATCAGGCCATATCAAGTCTGATATGGCCAATTTCCATATCGCGCCTGATATGGACGGTCCATATCAGGTCTGCAGAATATTTTTTCACGGGAAAAAACTAAAAACTCAATGGTCTGCCGTAAGTTTCTTATCCAAGAACTGTAAAAATTTGTATATATACAAATTTTTACAGTTCTTGGATAAGAAACTTACGGCAGACCATTCTTCAAGAATCGTCGAAGAAGCGCTCCGGATATTTGACCTAGATTGTTCGGCAAGACAGGGGCCAGAATTCATCCAGAAAATTGTTAAAAATGGTGGGGCTCTCCACCACTACTTTTAGAGAAGGCTCAGTTGCAAAGGCAGAAGTTTTCATTGTTATTTCAGTGCAAAAACAATGCGCACTGTTAGTCTTTTTCGTTTCTCGCACAAATCTAGGTCAAACTCCCTTACCAACAATCTGGTCAAATTCTGGCTACAGACTTGTCACTAAGCTTGAACAAGTATTGCTCGAGATTCTTTTTTAAAATCTTGTCCAAGTCTGTCGCCAGTTTGGACAAATAATCTTGGTTAACTCTCTGGCTCAAAAATTATCCGACAGTGTTTCTAGAGCTTGGTCAACTATCTGGCTAAAGAATCTTGTCCAAAACCAATCTAAAGCAGTTGTAACATAAAGACGTTTTGCCTAGGATTCTTAGTTTAAAAATATCTCTAATAATTTACACAGAATTTCAAATTTTATTTTTTTATAACCGATTTTTCTGTAAAGAAGTGTCTATTCACACGTAAAAAAATTCTGATACACGCAGCGTAAATATAAGGACCTTTACATTCACGCAGCGTGGATTTAAGGCCCTTATATTATCGCGGCGTGGATTTATTAGGGGTTTTTTACGTATGAATAGACATGTCCTTTCTGTAAAACAATTCATACAAATAATTATTATTGATCTCTTCACGGAGAAAATTAAATGATTGGAGTTATCATACTAAATTTATAGTTGCAATCATCTAGGATGATTAAAAATTTTTTCAGATTACAAATGGTTAAAATTACAATTTTTTATAATTGCAGTTACCATTTTTTATAGTAACAGTTACCATCAGGATGATAACAGTAACCATTAAGATGATTACAGCTACCATCAGGATGGTAACATTTACCATCAGGATGATCATGTTTACTATCAAGAATAGCGATAAATATTATTAAATTCTATAAAAAAAATTAGGAATACGGCTGACCCTAAAGGCCATCCCTGCAACTTCCCGCTGATTCCGTTAATACCTGGCCGCTTTTACTAAGCTCTTCGAGCTCAAAAATACGATCTGTGTGTTGTTTTGAGCTCTCCAAGCTCGAAAAGATACCTTTTCTATGCTTTTGAGCTCTTTGAGTCTGATAGAAGTTTCATCAAACACTATTTTTTGAATTTTCAAACCGGAATAACTTTTGAATGAATGAACCGATTTTGACCAGATTGGCGGCGATCGACGTGGTTTTTCGAGGTTGAGAGTTAGTTTTTTTAATCGATCGGTAGCGCCGTTTGAAAGTTATTCTAAAACAACCACTTCTGAAAAAAAATTTTTTCCTATTTTTTTTGAGATTTCTTCAAATTTCTCAAAATCTATCGGTCCGAATCGGTTCAAATTGACAGGAATTCTAAGTTTATCGAAGCCCTTTCAAATGACACACACACACACACACACACACACATACACACACGCGCGCGCGCATACACACACACGCGCATACACACGCACACGCACGTACACATACACACACACACACACACACACACACACACACGCACGCAAGCAAGCAAGAAAGCTAGCACACACACATGCGGACACACGGACACACACACGGACACGGACACACACACGGACACGGACACGGACACCATCGCGGGAATAGTCAGAAAGCTTCCTAGGACCTCGAAACGTCGAGATTTGATGAAAACTAAAAAATAACGTATATTTTCGTTTTTAACCGTGGCGCTGATGTTTAAATTCTACTTACTTTAGATGGTAACTTTAATCATCTCTGATGTTAACTACTACAATTTCTGATGGTAACTGTAACCATCTAGATTGTAAATACAACCATTTAAAATGATAATTGTAACTATCTCTAAGTAACATACATGATTGTTACAGTTACCATAAATATGATTTATACAATCATACAGGTAGTTGTCACTACCATCGGGTTGATGGTAAAAAGTTTTACCATAAATAGATAGTAACTGCTATCATTTAATTTTCTCCGTGTTGAGAATAAAAAAGTTTCAAGAATTTATGTTTTCAATTTTCTGCTCGGGAAATCTTGAATTTTAAAAAATAAGAAAGTTATTGGTTACAAAGATCAATTTGTTATCAAAACAATCTTTTCAACTTCTACCAACTTCTAGGAAAAATTTTTTCTACGAGGATGCGAAGTTCGTGTATAGCGATTTTCCTCAAAGGTGTTAACGGCATTCTGTCCAAAAAATAGACACCGCCTAAAAGTTTCACTCCATTTGAAAGTTTTTTTTCTACAGCTTCGATAATTTCTCCTTCAGATACCTGCAACCGATGATAATTAATTAATTATCTATAACTGTATTTTTTTTATTTTTTAGAAGAAAAATTTTTTTGATATTAAAACTAACTTCCATTCCAGGTTCTTTAGTAACAAAAGCCATTGGAATTTGACCATACTCCAAGCTTGGCTTAGCGACGACGGATACTTCAGCAACTCCTGGAAGACCTTGTATTATTTTTTCTATCATTTCCGGTACTAAATCAAATAAATCGCATTTTATTGTATGCTTAATTCTAGTGTAAAAGAAGAAAACACCGTCGTTGTCATAATATACCAAATCGCCACTGTGGTACCATCCTGAAAAAATAAATTAAAAATACTTTTCAGGATTGAAGTTAAATTACAGGTTGATCTCATGGAAAAAAATTTCTGACAAGGCGTTATCAGGCTATGTATGAGAGCAGAAAGTCATGGATTGTAATTTTTCAACTTTTTTATTTTTTCTAAAAATGTGACATAAGTGACACATTCTAGTCAAAAGTATGTCTATAATAGAGATGGGAGGATAAATCAGATGTAGAGAAATTATACTGTACCTTTAGAATCAATAACTTTTTCAGTTTTCGAAAGATTTTTCCAGTAACCAAGCATTAATCTCGGGGTTCGGATCCATAGTTCTCCTCTTTGATTCGGTCCCAAAATTTTCTTAGTGTTCAGGTCAACAACTTTAACTTCCGTATTGAAAAATATTTTTCCACAAGAATCAAATTTATCATACTTGATTAGCCCGGTTAGCACGGTTCCACATTCAGTAGCACCTATCAATCAAATCCACAACAGAATCAACGGAATATCTTTTTACAATAGAAATGAAATATCATATATACCGTAACGAACATAAATATCAGCATTCTTGAACAATTTACACAAATTTTGAATCACTTCTCGACTAGTACTCGCATCACCGTAAGTCACCAAATCAACCGATGATAGATCGTACTTTTCTATGTCTCTCAACTTAGTAAATTTATTTACTACAGATGCTCCCATCCATAGTCTAGTTACCTAAAACATTTGAACAATTATGATTTTTACGTCAATTTTATCGCACTATAATAGTCAATTAGGTAATAAGGTCGCACAGGGGTGATTTTCCGACAATGTCGATGTTGCAATACGAGCCTAAGGTTTGTAGTGCACGGAAAAAAATTGATCTAAAAATTATAGCACAAATGATACCAAAATTGCATTTCAAGATCCCTCGCGACCCTGTGATCACTCTGGAATCACTCTGGAACCAGCGTCAGAGTGGAAACAGTTTGAAAATATATTGGTTCCAGTATGTTTCCAGAATGGTTTTGTGCGCTGTTTTCAGAGAGGTTTCAAAGTAGACCCAGAATGTTTGCAATGTTTTTCCAAGATAGAAATTAAATGGTTTCGAAATGGATTTTAAATGGAATCAAAGTGTTTTCAGAGTGTAACAAGAAAAATTTCGCAGCGGATCCAAAATTGTTTTAAAGTGGTTCGACTATTAATTTCAAGTAAATCACATTGGATGCAGTAGTGGGTCCACAATAGATTCAAAGTAGAACTAGAGTTTCTATAATGCATATATATTCAGCAATAAAATTTTGATTTTAATTATTATTCAGGAAGTTTATAAGTTGATAAAATATTATTTAATTATTATAATTGTATTTTGAATTTTATCTAAGCATATCTCATGATTTATTTACCATTCTTATAACGAAGAATGGCAAATAATACGTTTGAATCAATCGGAAATAAATCGGAATTAAGTCTAATATAATTGATGATCGGTTATGAAATCATTAGTTATCGCTATTTTTGTCGTTATATTTACAACAACCGATCCGTATAACAGCTACAGATTGGAAATTTCGTATTATTCTAAAAAATCACGATGTAAAGAAATTACTATAAATGTGACAAATAGATATATTTATTGTTATGAGATCATCTAACTGCAAAGAATTCAACTAGCATGTACGCTTCATGCATTGTAGTAGTAAATTAATTACCGGAATTTTTTAAATTTGCCTAACAAAAAAAAGTTTGATTGAAAAATTCAATTTTAATATAAATAGATACGTCGGATGAATCGACACAACATAGTACGGTTAAGAAGTCGAGAAAATAATCACTAAACCGAGGAAAATAATTAAAATATTTAGATTTTTAACAATGTAAAAACGATACATTAATAAAATAATTCAATCGTTGCCCCTAATACACTTTACGGTTGTTTTCATCCAATTTTATTCAACTTCTGATCTTTTAAAAACAATCCAAAAAAACCTCAGTGCAAAGTCATAAAAAATGAGCCAAATTTAGAAATTTTTTTTTTTTCCACCCGATGAAAAAAGATTTTGTCTAATCATATATAATCATGCATAATTGTCTATATATGATCAGATCCAAAAATTGGCCAGGTCTTATCATATATAACTTGATCTGATTATATATGAACAGATATGTTTATAGATAATCATGTATAATCACTTATATATGATCAGATCCAAAAATTGGACAGGTCTAATCATACATAACTTGATCTGTTTGTATATGAATAGACATGTTTATATATGATCATGTATAATCATACATAATCAGATCCAAAAACTGTCCAGATCTAATCATATCTAACTATATTCCGTGAACAAATATTTTGATCAGACCTATTATAAAAATCGGCAATATCAGACTTGATCAGGGTTGATATGGCCATATCAAGATGTAGACAAACCTGAAGCCTAAGTAAAATTGATGAATAAATTTATAATTATAATAAAATTGATACAACATTCATTTTAGTTGTTTGTACAACTTAATTCAAAAACAGATACACTCTGTATTAGAGTACGAAAATTCTACTCTTTTCGGAACTTAATTAAGACTTCAAAGTCAAGTATCTAGAAAGGAACAATTCTGCGGCCATACGCCATCTATCGAAGACTTTTAATACTAGTTTCGACAGTGCGGAACATGTGATTGCTCCATGGTGATAATTTAATAAATAATTGATTAAAGCATTGATAATTTAATAAATAAATGTGGCAGAATGAATTTATATTGCTAACAATAATTGTATATGACAAATAAAAATAGTATTGTAGTAGAAATAAAATAATAATAGAACTTATATTACAAATAAAAATTATTTGTAAAATAAAAACATGGTCGTCACAAAATTATCTTAATATATTTTTATTTTTTAATTATCAAAACTTGTTTTGCCTAGAATTCGTAGTTTAGAAATATCTCTAATAGTTTACTCAGAATTTCAAATTTAATTTTTTTATAAACGATTTTTCTGTAAAGCAATTCATACAAATAATTGTTTATCTCTTGAAAATAAAAAGGTTCAGGAATTTATTATTTCAATTTTTTGCTCTGGAAATCTTAAATACTAATAACTTATTAGTAATAACTTATTACTATTGTAACAGGGTAAATTACCCTTAATCGATAAGTCGCCAGAGATCGATAACTTTTTCGACTAGCATTTTGGCGCATCGATCTTCGGGCCTAGAGAGAGAGTAGGAGGGGGTATTTTGGGGAGTCATTAAATAGGCGAGCCATGCGTTGTGTCGGCAGAAGTAGTGTAGTGCTGAAACGAGAACATCGAGGAGTCCAAGAAGGAAGCCATTAGCAACCAAAGAGTTTCTTCAAACCAATTTACACCAGGTATTGGACTTTGGTAGTGATGAGCCTGGGGGTTTATACCCGGCTCAATTTCCATACTACTTCCCATTTCTAATTTAATTAATGGTAATTCAGTTTGTTTAATAATATTTTGTAATAATAATTAATTGCTTTAATCAATTTAATTTGCTAGCTTTGTGAACAATTCCTCCTGGGGATTTTACACCCGAGGAATGTTCTAGACCTCTTGGGGTTTGGTCGTGAGTATCTAAATTATTAATTCAGCTGGTTAATAATAATTAACATCCTTGATTGGCTTTAATAAATTCATCTTTTATTAATAAATTATTAAGATAATTTCTGAACATCGAGAAAACATTCCAATCACAGCTCACGACCAGTCCAGCGTCAGTACCCGAGGTCAAGCTTGCTACGCAGTAACGGCGTCCATTTTGAGCGCGCAAATTCCTTGTGAATTTTGTGACGCAGTAAATTTATGAAATAAATACCTGGACTATTTTTATAAAATGTAGCAATTGAATTACCACTTAATTAATTATTTTATTGATTTATATTCTGATTATTTATGAAAATCAATTATATTACATTTGGAACAATTTTAATTACCGGAATTGATTTATTGAGAAAACTGCGACGCATTTAGAAATTTAACAACCGTAGATAATTTTTGGTATTTATTTTCTACACCGAGATGAACTATTAATTAACAAATCGTCATTCTCAATTTATCAGAAAATAATTATTCTACGCGTTATTAATTATTGAGAATTAATTATTAAATTTCGGCGCAGATAAGACTGATACACCCGCAGTAAAACTTCAGGCACGTAATTTTCATATTGAGTAAAATTATAATTGATTATCTAATATAATGGCCAAATTCTGCTTGGGGAGTCTTATATTGAAATAATGTCCTGGAAAATTTGTCAATAATTTAATATCATCATTCCGGTAAAATTCTTTATAAAACTAATTATTTGTGTGGATTAAGTCCGAGTAAAATTTAGTTGAATTTACAAAAAGAATATTCTGAGAATTTAGTTTAACGTGCTGAGTAACGCTCGTGTTAAATTTGGAGGGAAAAGAAGCGTTGGTTTTAAGCCGGAATTTTAAGAAGTAAAATTTGTTAATTTGTGAAATAAATCATGAGTTTTATTCGCGAGCTAATGACTGATAAATTTTAATAAGAAATTAACGTTGTAAATTATTGGAGCTAATTTTGTAAATTTTAGTTAGTCAAAAGTAAAGTAGAGTCAGTGTGTGTGAGGATAGTGTAGGTTATGTGTGTGTGTGTGTGTGTGCTACCAGCGTTCCTTCGCATACGATTAGTCTCTTTGCAAGGTGTTTCGCTGGCGTAGAAGCCGTTGTATAGACGCCAAGTAGGGTACAGCAGTAGTAAGGTAGCAACTGCAGTATGGTCGCTCCATAAGAGGGTACTGTGGGATTAAGCATTTTTGGTAAGCTCACGGGAGGAAATCGGTCTACGTTTAGTCACTGGGTCGACTACTTTCGTGAGCCGAGTTAACGAGCCTTTGCATACGATTAGTCTCTTTGCGGGGTGACAAGGCGGTTGAGTCGTGGAGTTGAGGTTGAGTTAGTGGTAGTCGAGTTGAGGAGAGTAGTTATAAGTCGTAGTATTAAGATAGTTGTAAGTGAGTTGGGAGTACGTGCAAGCGCACGAGTTGTTAACTTGTTATCTTATTTTGTTGTGTTAATAAATCTTGGCCAATTGTTGAATAAAGATTTAATTATTTCCAGCACACCTTCCTCCACTCTCTCTCTCCCTGTAGATTAATAAGCTCAGCTCTGGCATCCGGTTCCAGGAACCGAGAAAATAATCCTAGTGGCGCCCTGAATCATCTTAGAGTCATTTTGTTAATTAAGTTGTTATTGTTTAAATTTAATCCAGGGGCCTTAAGTGCAGGAAATAATAAACCACCCGTTACACTATATAAAATATATAGGTATATAATATATACAGCCGCGCATATTAATTTAAATAGGTATTCAAGTTTATAGTTGAATTGAAAATTGTAAATTCGGCCGTTTCTAAAGTCTAAATGTTGAAAATCTAAAATTATGCCCTTTGTCAAATTTACTAAACCTAAAAAAAAGACTGCTAATATGGGCAAAAAGAATATAACGCCAAGTGTAAATTGAGCGTAAAGTAAAAAATGACAAAGAAAAAATCCGCGAATTTTCGAAAAAGAACATCTAAAAAGGCAGTCACTTAAAAATAAAAAATTCAAATAAAATGCTGCATTAATAAAATAATGCCAATCTGACATAAGCTAATTTATGAAAATGATTCTAAAGAATAATTCAAAGTAACAAATAAACGAAAAAAAATATTGAAATTTGAAAAGATTGTCATTTTTTATTTATTTAGTTAATTTGAATGCCAAGGCAATGGCCGAATGGCAAAAATACAAAAATATAAGAATATAAAGTACATGTAAGAGTATAAACATATCTAAATAAATATTATAACAGTATTTAGATTTCGCTAATTTCTCAAACAATATTATTTTAAATATTGAATTTCCATAAAATTGAAAATCGTAAATGTTGCGGAGGTTTTATCGTAAATTTTATATTTTATTTATAATTGATATAAATATAAATTTATATCAATTGATATTTATTTCAAAATTGAGAAAATTACTCAATGAATAAAAATCAATCTATAGATGTGTCATACATACTCTAAGTAATATAAGAAATACATTCATTCACCCTTATTAACTAATCTATTTATTTTATAATCGTTCGTAAGGAGTAAACTCCAGTCGTGCGTCGGAGCTGACAGACACTTTTTTTTTTCTTGTGTGTGAATATTAGAAAATCGAGATTGTCGATATCGCCACTAAACAGCCAAATGATGTACAATACTTTTTGTCATTATTGCTCAGAAAGTTCAATTTGAGGTATAAAATTAATAATGATATGATTATATTTCATTAAAACAACAACGATAATCTAAATGCAATGTGTGGTTAATTGTAAACGAAATAGCGTCGTAGTTCTTCTACACGGGAAAAATTTTTGGGAAAATTTACGATACAACTATTGTAAAGCTGGACTATACTTTTATTATTATTAATTGTCTAATATTTCTAGAAGAAAAAATACTATTTATTCATGAAAAAATACGATATTATTATTGTAAAAAGTAAGAGATGAAAATTTCCAGTGCTGCCTCTGTATCTTTCCAATACAACTATAGCAAATTTTACAGTAGTTGAATTGTAAAGTTCACAAACACATATTGTATAATTTGCTCTATAGTATTGGACTTTTTAAGACTCTTGCTAGTCTTATTTGTTGGATAAAATTTACAATAGTAGATCGTAAAAATTACTAAATGAGAAGTATAGTCCACCGTTACTATTTTATTTAGTAAAAATTACAATAGTAAAATAGTAAAAACTCCTTCAATTTTCTTTCCGTGTACTAACTTCGCAATAAACTGTAAGTAAAAAAAAAAAAGTAGCGCCACTCTACAGTAACTAAATTGATAAACTACTTAAAGTTGTCGATCGGGAAGCTAGAATGTAATTTTTTTCTTTACAGCCCCTCTTACTTCCGTCCGCTTGTATAAGAAAAGTACAAGAAGAAAGCAGGGGGAGTATATTTTGCAGTGTTAGCCGGAAATAATAGGTAGTGAAGTAGGGTTTTCAGCTATTAATGCCCTTGTGATCGCCACCTACTGCCCAAAAATTGAATTTACTGAGCGAGAATTACGAAAAAAAAGTTTATGATCTTAAGGTTACCTTGTATTTTTCAATGATTTCACAGGCTTTTTCCTCCGAGAGATTATGGTAAAGTATCATGGTAGCTTTGAATATTATTGACCTCAAGACTGTTCTAGTCCCAGAAATCCAGCAGAGTCCAGAAAACCAGACAACTGTTGACGGTGTGGTGTCGTTTGAATAATAGTTGAGCATATGAGCGACGGAATGATAGGAGTGCAACACTCCTTTTGGAAAACTTGTTGAACCAGATGAGTAAATTATAAGCACTGGATCTTTAGGCTCAATTCGCGTACATTGAAATTTGTTAATATCTTCATCGTTCTGGGTTTTCAAAACATCTTCAAAAGATAATAAACCGCTTTTTTTCCCAAAACTTACAATTATCAAGGGATAACTCATCTTGTTTATTGAGTTAGTTATTACGTCGGCATGGTTTTCGGTAATAAACAACACTTTTGGCTGTGTTCTTTCGACGAAATTCACCACGAGCTCTGTAGTGATAAACAAATTTCTTAATATTTAATCAGCTTTATATACTGTTAAAAAAAAAATTCGGAAATTCTCAAAATCTACCAGTTTTAATTAGGTCCAAATTGTATTGAAAATCTAAGTGTGATCAAGCACTTTCAAATGACGCCAACCGCGATCAAATCGGTTGAGACATTCAAAAGTTATGAGAGGTTTACAAACATCCATACACACAGTTAATAAATCATTTGTTGAATGCTATCAATTCTCAAAGCTAATAAATATTGATTAATTATTAACAAATATTGCATGCCTTAAGCGCGAAGCGCGCAGGTATGCTCTACTCTCGCCTAAAAATCATGATTTCGATTAAAACGTGATTTTCATAATTTAAACGAAAAAAATTATGGATAAAAAGCATATTGAAATAAATAATAATAACTACAGAACACGTTAAAAAAATTTTCTTATCGATTAAATAAGATTTCTCAGAAAAAACTCGTTTTTCTGATGAATTAAATGAATAAGAGCGTGGTATTCACGGAAGCACTGGGCTTGATAACACCACAACTTTGTCAAAAATCACTTTCACGATTTAATTTTTTTTTGTTTTATTCCTTAGGAAGTTTGTCAAAACCCTTGTGAAATTTGCGTGTCAAAATAATTCCGTTTCGATACAGTTAATTTTTTTCGACAGTCAGTTCGGTGACTTTTTCTGCGATTTTGGCAGCCATATACCCCCACGAAAATAATATATATACTCGTATATATACGCGGTATATATCCGAGTATATATACTGCGTACATATCCGAGTATATATACTGCGTATATATCCGAGTATATATATTTTTTGCCCACTTATATATACCTGCGCATAGACTGTAGATCTAACAACAGACCAGACTGTAGATCAGAAAAAAATTTTCCGTATAATGGGACACATGTGAGCACAAGTATATCCCATTGATATGCGCAGGTATATAAGTGGGAAAAAAATATATATACTCGGATATATACGCAGTATATATACTCGGATATAAACCGCGTATATATACGAGTATATATATTATTTTCATGGGGGTATATTATTTTTTATAAAACAGGATTGAAATAACTATATAAACAAGCAGAAACTATACATATACATGATGGTATAATTACTAACAGTTTTATCATCTGTTGAAATTTTTTTTTAGCTCGACCTACAGAGGGGATAATACTACACGCGAAAAAATTCAAATAAAAAAACGAATAATTTTTGTTACGATCT
Source organism: Cotesia congregata (assembly GCA_905319865.3). Classification (NCBI taxonomy): domain Eukaryota; kingdom Metazoa; phylum Arthropoda; class Insecta; order Hymenoptera; family Braconidae; genus Cotesia; species Cotesia congregata. The sequence continues at coordinate 7,460,342 of CAJNRD030001114.1, forward strand.
AAATAATTTATGTATGACATGAGCGCTTAAGGCATGCTCATTTGGATTTTCCAAACTTTTTGTTTAGACCTTTGACAAAAAGCTGGGAATCGGTTGACCCTAAAATTCATCAATTAAAAATGCATTTAATTTAAATTTTGAATCTTGAAGAGATATCAAATATAGAAATAATAAAAGTGAGATACCTTCGTTTAAACAAGTATGCCACCAAGGATTGAAAATTGCTCCTATGTACAAACAAGCATATAAAGGTATGCAACTGTCCAAATGGTTTCTTGAACAAAAACCAACGACATCTCCAGGACTCACTCCTTGTTCTTTGAGCCATAATGCGCACCTGATACTTTTGTCACCCATATCCGCATAAGTCAATTTAGTTCCAGTCGCCCCGTCGATCTAAAAAATTTATTTATGCCAATAATGAAGTTTTACTCGATCGAAATAGACTACAAGCTAAATTTTTTTTCAAACGCGACAGCAACGCTCACATCTTTAAGATTATTTAATATTTTTTAATACAAAATGTATGGATGGATTTTGCTGAATACATACTGAATAAAATAAATAAACAACGATTATGATATTTCTTCATTTTCTTGATCACAAACATTTCCTTAGAAAAACAAAAAAATTAGGAAAACGGTTGACCCTAAAGACCATCCCTGCAACTTTCCGCTAATTCCATACTAATTGCACCAACTATTTTAGAGCCTAAAATTCCATCCACTAAATTACATAGTTAATTAGCGTTGCTTCTTTTGATAGTAAATATTTTCAATAAAAAAAATTAAAAAAATTGTTTTCATACAAATACGCTGAAGATGAAAGTTTACTTAGTCTATTAATTATGTTGAAAATGAAATACCTGCCCAACAAAATCTGGAAACTTTTTGAATTGATTAAGTACTCTTTCTCCAAGTTTGTAATATCCATCGGGCATATCAATTTTGCCGCCCTTCCAAATTCCGTTTTCAAAAGTTGGTTCTGGAATCTTTTAAGGTTTAGTAAAATTATTATTATTGGTAAGTAATTGTTACTACACAGCATTTATAAAGCCAAAAAATAAAGACAAAACCCTGTTTAAAAAAAGTATTGAGAACAATGGGAACGGAATTGAAAAGAATTACTTTCATAATAGATCGAATTCTTTCCAATTCCGTTTCTATTGTTCTCAATACTTTTTTTAATCAGGGAATTGAGACACAGTATCAATTTAGTATAAATACATACGTGCATAGTTTTTTCTTCAGCCATACTAATATTACTTAGATAAATTCAATTTGTTAATGATATACTATTCAATTATCTTGAAGAGGATATCTTTTAAAAGTGAATTACGTTTAGCGTTCACTTGTCTTAAGATTGAGACTGTTTGAAAATCATAATCTCGCACAGAAGATTTTAAATTGTTTAATAATTTATAACGTGGCTAAATCTTCCACATCAATTTACTGCGATAAACCACCTGACGATTGTGAATTGAGTGAATAAAGTTAGTTGCTTAACTTTGAATAATTTATTCTTTTGATTTAAGATGTAAATTATTAATAAGAGATATCATAAGTCTATATTTATTTTCGCTTAAAAATCAAGATCCCAATGCTTTTTTACATTATAATTTAAAAAAAAAAAAAGGTCTGGTCCAAGATATTACGTATTTTAAAACCTCAATCTCAAGACTTAACACGTGATTTCCATTAATGTAAACTAATGTAACCAATTAATTGCAAAATATACAATCTCTGTATTTTTTCTTGTACGCAGGTTTAAAACCTCTAAACGCAATGAAAAAAATTAGAAAAACGGTTCACCCTAAAGGCCATCCCTGCAACTTCCCGCTCATTTTGTACTTAAACGCTGCAAACTACACATTACGTTTTTGAGCTCTTCGAGCTCAAAAATATTATTTTTGTGTCAATTTGAGCTCTTCGAGCTCAAAACTCTAATAGCAGTTTAAAGACACAATTTTTTGAATTTTCAAACGGCAATAACTTTTGAATGAATGAACCGATTTTCATGCGGTTGGCGGCAATCGACGCAGTTTTTGAAGCTCCATGAAAAATTTTCAAGTTTAAATCGATCGAGCCATGAATTTCGAAGTTATTACAAAAAAACACTTTTTTCGATTTTTTTCGACAACGATATCTTACGAACGCATCAACCGATTCTAACGTTTTTGGTGACGATCGATGGGGGTTTTCAAGGTTAAGAGCTGATTAGTTTTTGAGACCGATCGGTTAAGCCAATTCGGAGACATTTAAAAAAAATAAAAAAACAACTTTTTTTTTCACTTTTTTTGGATTTTCTCGAAATCTACCGGTCCGAATTGGTTCAAATTTTCAGGAAATCTAAGTTTAGTGAAGTCCTTTCGAATGACACCAACCGCGATGAAATCGGTCAAGTCGTTCAAAAGTTACAAGAGGTTTACACACACACACACACACACACACACACACACACACACACACACACACATACATACATACATACAGACGTACGGACATACAGACGTACGGACATCATCGTAAAAATAGTCAGGGAAGCTTCCTGTGACCTTTAAACGTCGAGATCTGATGAAAACTCGATTTTTGTAAAACGGGGTGAAAACAATAACTTCCCGATTTTTGAAAATCTGAGTTTTTTAGCGGGAAGTTAAAAATTATTTATATTATCGATTATTGTCTATTTAAAACTAATTAATAGCTTAACAATAAAATTTATAATAGTTTTTTAGAAACATTAACACAAATTAAACATTGAATAAAACATGAAACATAAATTTTCGATAACTAGGAAGTCACATCGAGATAATTTAATATCGACGGTCGGCATTCGCAATAAAAAATAGTATGTGCAACTCGTGCGACGTTGTCAATTAGTTGCACAATATATTATTAGTATCGATGTTTCATAAAAAATTATCAAAAAAATGAGAATATTATTCAAGTTATTAATGAAAAATTGTAGTATATTTAAACTTTACTTTGGGCCATTTTTGAACCCTCCTTAGGAATTTATCTAACATTATTTTTATTTTTATGTTATTTTTTAAAAGAATCCTCTTTTTGCTCCAAACAATAATTCTTTTAACTTTGCCCTAAAAAAAAAAAATCCTTGCTCAATTAAAAACATTACCAACTCTTAAAAATATCAACTCCTCACTGGATGTCTCAAAATTGTGACCAGCGATAAAAAGAGGCATTCCTAAGCTCTGCAGTTCTCCTCGCTCGTGGCTATCAAAGATATTCAAATGGCAATAGGAAAATAGCTTACAAGAGCTCGGACATAGGGAGATCCGTATAAAATTAGCATAGCATCAGGTCTAAGCGTACTTCTCGAGGTTCTCAGCGTTGCTACCAACGGTGCAGTCCAGGACCCTTAACAACAGGCCAGAACACGATCGTGAAACAAGTCCCGGTACATAAAGAAAAGCCTCTAGGCTTTCGTCTGGTGGGTTAAAAATCCCTTAAACAAAACAGAATTTTTCCTTTAATTTGAAACGTGAATCGTAAATCAAGATCCAGGATATATTTACGTAATGGTCAGCCGAGTACATCTTAATTAGGAAAAAAAATAGTCCTCCCTGGTTGTATCTTAGTAGCTTTATACCTTCAGGAGCACAGATCTCCAGTCAAGTTAAGACCGTCTCATTGCATTCTCATTAACGTCGTCCTCTTGGTTCTTAGCCTCCGTACTACGTACTACGTGCTGCGTACTGGAGATCTGCTGAAAAATAAAAGTAATATAACACATATGTATACACCAATGACTATTTATCTTAGCCCACGGATTCTCGGAAGGTAAACGAACGTCTTTCTTATTATATCTCACATACAGGGTGGTAATTGATCTCCGCAATTCCCAGCACGCGCTAAAGATTATTTAACTTGTCTTTAGCATTTAAACATCTTTATTTTATTTTAATGCTCCTCTGAATGGAATTTTGCTCCTGGAAAGCTTAACGCTGCATTAGTTGCGAGCCTGATAACCTAAAATTTACCGGAGTTATGGTTATGGGCTGGAGTTATAGTTCCAGTTTCTGTCGAGCGAAGCGCTGCCCAAAGCTAAGATGGCTTACTTTATGCCTGGTGGTGCTTAGGTGACATAATTGATGCCCTTAGGAACAGTAATTGCCGCCCAGAGACCGTTCTGCCTTAATTTATTATCTTGGGCGAGCAGGAGCTGCAGGACGCCTTAATTGCTCAAGGATTTACTCTTCTGACCCTAGATCGTTAAATATCAGGTATCACTCTGGGCTAAGATCAATAAATGTTTATTTGCAAGCTCGCATGTGCAATGCCCATTAAGGAGGAAACTCAGGCATGCATTATGCTATGGTGAATGTTCGACAATTATGCTGACTATTTTCAAACTTAATTTTCTTTTAAATTTTCTGCTGAAAATTACCGGACTGGATTATAATCTAGTGCGCTGCTTTACCATTCATTTACTAGTAAAATAAATACTTTTTAAAGTTTATGACAATAAAATTTACCGAAGTTTCTTGTAAAATAAAAACAAAAATTTATGCAGTTTACCGCACACATGAAATAGAATTGAATGTTTAGTTAATTATTTTAATTTAATTTATTTTTCAAGGTTATTTCGGTAGACAATACCATTACTTAGATTCATTTTTACTAGGGACTCCGGTTATTTTTTTTTAGTACCTTCAGTAAAAACATTTAATTTACAGTAATTTGTAATTCTAAAATAATTAGTGAAAAATAATTTTTCATGTTTATTATTCTTAATTAGATCAAGCATTGCAGCATGTTCCACGATACTGTTATTTTCACGGTAATTTGAAAAGAAATTTATTTTGGTGTAGGCAACAAAGCTCTATTTTTGAATTCAATAAGATGTTGAGAGTTATGGACCAGTTACAAATCTGTGATATCGTGACCGGAATCGCCGCTAAAATCTGTGTTGTAACAATCTACGTGGACGCATTTGTGGATATGTAATGTAATAAAAATATATATATACTTTCACTCGCGAGACTTTGTTTATTATAGTCGAGAGTTTACATTAGTGTGTCATGAATAACTTTCGATTTAAATCGTCAATTGTGTAATACTCGAGATGAGATAAAGAAACTCAACTATTTTTTAAATGTTTGTAGATTACCGTCAACCTTCTCTTGGTGAAATAACTTTTTTTCGTTTTATCTTTCATTCTTTCTTTCTTTCGATTTATTTATAGTCTCGCCTTTTTTGTTATGGATTGCTGGTGGTCTGAATTATTGTTAGAGAAGTAGTCAGAATAAGCATAGGAAAATTTAGAACTAAAAAATACTAAATCTCAAAATTAACTAAAATTAACAAAATTTATAGCTGTTACAGACAATTTTACGGTAATTAGTCCTTTAAAAATTTTATTTTCCCCTCAAATCAACGAGGAATCCTTTCAAGGTCGTACGGCAGATTTCTATAAAATTCTAAATTTTTTTTTTGATATTTCTAAATTTTAAAATTTTGTCTTCATTGCCAATTTTTATTATTTTTTCGAGAACTTTTGATAATTCGTTCTTTAACACTTTTACTTGCTTCCGAATTTAACAAAAACTGTTCAAGCAACGTTATAATTGTTTTTTTGGACCATATTGGATCTCAAAAATTGACAAAAATTTCCTAATCTCCATAATTTTTGAGGATATTTTTCAATAACTGAGCCTTCAAAAATTTTGCTTCCTCAAAAATTGAACGAAAATTCCCTTGTTAAATCCTATGAAAGTCTTTTACATAGTTATACATTTTTTGGATTTATGTAGATCTCAAAACTTACTGAGAATTCCTAATTTCTATTATTTTCTCGAAAATTTCCTACTGTTAGTTCTCTAATATTTTTTTTCCCCTCTTAAATTGAGCAAAAAATTCTTCATAAGGTCATATCGAAGGTTTTTAAAAAATTACGAATTTTTCAGATGTCGTTAGATCTTAAAACTTTGTCAAAATTTCTAAAAACGATCGAAAATTACAAAAAAAATCATACATTTCATTTTTTTTTTATTTAGAGTCTTCATGCCATAAATACTATGCAAATTAAAAACATTGATATTCAAAGAATTTATCACCCGCGGCAAAATAATAATTTGCGAAAAAAACTCGATGACATTTCAATTGTTAAAAATACTTAAAAATTCAAATCCTGTCGAAATATAATGTCGAAAGAGTAATTTATTAAAAAAATCCATTTATATTTACAGGCATATAGCGCCATAAAATATTTAAAATATACACGTATAATGTATATGAAATTGAAATTGTATAAAATAAAAATGTAGGGTATTATTTACCTCTTGAGTACGGCCTCGTCAATCACCTACGAAGGAGACCCAGAGATCTCTCGATGTTGTCGCGGATTGTGGGCGGCAATATTTATATCCTCACACCTTTTTAAAGCCTTTTATACATACATATTTATTTATATAAAGTATAAGTGTGCATGTATGGATTGAATTAAATATGTATGGAGGATTGGCAAGTCGCAACAATCGCGAGAATGCATTTATCATTCGATCATCGCAATCTTCAATCGCACACGTATTTGGATCGTATCTCGGGTTATTTCTGATGCAATGGCGCCTTGTCGTGTCGACAGAGTGATTTTATTACACGGTTAATCCTATCAATCTTCGATAATAAAACGTTTTATCAAAATTGTAAGCAAATAAAATTCAACAAACATCAGAAAATTTAATTATTAACACATAAGCAGGTAGTTGAAATTTTTTCGACCATAAACTAAGAAAAACTACTTGACAAAGTAGAAATATTTTATTCAAAATTTCACTCTCTCTTCGATATATTCAGGTTGGAATAATTCAAGAAATTCATTAGCGAATCCAGCAAGTAAACTCCCAGATAAAGAAAAAAATGACCATTCTACAATTTTATTAACACAACAGAGCACTTGACTATTTGAGGTAGTTATCGTGGTACAATATTGTCAAAAAATTAGAGATTATACGCGCCGCAAAAGTATATGAACTTGTAGTTAAGTAATCCATAATTTTTACGCAAGATTCTACCTGTGGAGACGTAACCTATACAGTACTCATATATATATATATATATATATATATATATATATATATTCCTTAATGGACCTTCTAAAAATGGAATTTTGAGTTCCGATTTTAACAGGAGGTGTCCTGACATATTTTGAGCGTTAAGGATTTATTTGATTTTTATAGAATTTTTTAACAGGAGTTTTGTTGGGCCAAATTTTGAAATTTTGAAATTTCAGCAAAAATGCCTAAACAAAATTTTAAGAGGTCCATCAAGGAAGTTACATTTTGGCACACCCTAATATATACTTTTTCAGAAATTGTTGAACTTTAATCCGTTATTTATAAATAATTAGACGGTCAAAAATTTTTTTATTTTTTTTTAAACTCAAAACAAATACACTAAAAGACTGTCAGTTTTTTGAAAGTTTATGACAGTTAGTTTTATTTTTATAACTAATAAACTAGTGCAGAACTGCAAAGAGCGTGTGCAATCATTGTTTAATATCCAATTTTCAATTGAATTCATCTCGGGTTATAGGTGGTCAATCGACTTTAAATTTTGAGGGTAATTGTACCATCATGTCCTTAATAAGTATACAAAAATTTAGAATTTTCTGACGCTATACCTTAACCACGACGACTACCTTAATGTCTACCTTAATGTTTAAAAGAAAAAAAATTATCTACAATTAATCCAATAATTTCAATAAGAAATCCTAATATAAAATTGAGATGAAATGTATGTGGCATCAAACTATTCGTAACGTGATTGGTCAAATATATCACAAGCATGAAAATATATGCAAACTCTATAGTCAAGGCGCGCGCTTGCGCGCGTAAATTTAAATTCTAGTGTCATAAAAATTTAGAATTTAAATTGTGGCTAAAATATAGGAGATACGAAAAAATTTATAAGCAACTTAGTTTGCATACAATTTAACTTCCTACAAAAATGATTTTTATCAATTTTCTAGTATCTCTAATATTTAACTCATAATAATGATTTTAATTCTTCACAAATAATTTTTTCGTATGATTGCTCTATACAGATTATATCAGGATTTATGGTAAATAATAAAAATAAAAATTTTGGGTGGAATATTGAAGACACAGAAAAATGTTAAGAAATTTTAATTATCTAAAAAATCAATCTTCATTAATTTATCCATATCTCTAATAGTTTACTCACAATTTCGACTTTAATTCTCTGTTTTGAATAGAGAAATTTTTCTTAAACCAAAAAGATAAAATTCGTAAAAATAAAATTATTGCTAATTTTGTAGAATAGTAATTGTTTGATGTTGAATAAAATGTATCTTATAAAAATAATATTATTTCGATTTTTTTTTTGATTAAATAAATAAGCTTCCAGACAGTAAATCCTGAATCAAGAAACTTTTGGTTCTCTTTAAAACAATTTTTAGGATAAAAAATATTTTTTTTTGATCCAACAATTATTTTTTCAATGTATTTTTACTGATAATAACGATAAAATGAAATTATTAATATTATAGTTTGTTTAAAAAAATTTTTCAGGTTACTTTTTGCTAGCGATGGTTGTTGGTATGTTGTACCTCAGTTATTTAACTTATTTAACTTCTTACTCCTTAGGACAATAAAGAAAACATGTAATAGATTGCCAAGGTAAACGTTGAGCGATTATGTCGTCGTGTGTGGGCTTTCATAGCCACGTTGTTGGTTCTTGTGCAAAGGTAACATTGACTTTCTCATGGTATATTGTTCCACCACGACTTAGGTTTATACTTAATACTTTATACTTAAACTTTAATAAAATACTACTATACACTACAAACTACATCCTACCACCACTAATAACTGCAATACTCCGGCTACTGGATACCTACGACCGCAATGATAAATTTTATAACTGAATAATATTATAAATATAAATATAACTATAAATATAAATACAGGATCTAATTTATGTGGGAGTTAATACTTGGGAGTTGTACTCTTACTAGAATCTAACAATTATATTTATACTATCCTTTCAATTTATTTTATTGAATATTATTAATGTTTACGTCAATTAGCATGTTTTATTAACCAAAAATTGATTTAGTAGTTAGTTGATTTAACTAAGAACCAATGTCAGATCAACTCTTGAAAAGACTGAAAAGAGTCACAAAAAATATTTTTATTTTAGAATCAAATACCTTAAACTTAACTCTTCTGTAGGAGGAAGATTCATTGATCATACGCCATCTACCGGATATTTTTCACTCCAAATGCGATCGAAAAAATATTTGTGGTCATATATGACCTATCAGGTTCTATATGGGCATATCAGGCTATACACGGACAGATCAAGTCTAATATGGCCATACATGGCTCAAAATACCAAATTTTAATATAAGGGCACATATATAGGCATATCAAAATTATGTATCAACATAACAGACCATGTGTGGCCATATTTTTATTTATTCAAAAATACAATGCAAAAAATTTAGAAAAATATCATTAATTTTTGCTGTGGTGTACCGGAAAAAAATAATAAACGTAAGCAATTGATAAGATGAATTTTTTTTTTTTAATAATGTAGAATTAAAAATTACAGCGAAATAAAGTGTTTTTACTGAAACTACTGAAAAATTTACCGGAGTTTTTTCAGTAAAAATAAATCTAAGTACTTATAACCAGCAACTTTAAGGCGGGGTTGCAATTGTTGAAAATTTCTCAGCTGTACAAAAAATTACACATTTTCATGATCAGTTGTTGCTCAATTAAAGTTAATTCTTACAACACTTTTATACAATTATCACTTTAATTAAATTTTATGCAATTAATTTAAGATTATTTGTATAAAAATGTACTTGATGACATTCGTAATTTTTTTTTTTACTACTAACTATTATTCTATATATATTTTCAAGTGAAATAACCTTAAAAAATAAATTAAATCAAAAAAATTAATTAAATAAATAATTCAATCTTATTAAATAAAAATCTAGTTTTCCAAAAATGTAAAACCTATAAGAATAATAATAAATATTCCATTAGTAACGATATATCCAACAATAATTCTATTCAATGGGTGCGGTAAGCTATATTAATTTTTTTTCTATTTTACAAGAAGCTTCAGTAAATTTTACTGACCCAAACTTTAAAAAATATTGCTTTTATTCATAAATGGTAATGCATCCCTAGCGGATCGGTTTATGCTCAGTATACACCAAGTATACATACACAGAAAAAAAAGTCATCTTGAGTCAAGTAATATTTACTTGATCCAAGTATATTCAACTGAAGATAAAATATATTCTTGAGTTGAGTAAATTTTTTTCTTGTTTTGGTCAATCTTGGTTTAAGCAAATATTCCCTAGTTCCAACATGCTTACCAACTTAAGTGAAGAAAAAAACCTCTTAATCCAAGTAAATCATTCTCTTGGTTTTTGAACTTGCTTGATGTACACACGGGCGTATCGAGGCCCGAGTAGGACAGCAGCCGCGCGGAAACCCATTTTCAACATTAAATAAAAATTATTGTTTATGGACCTAGAGTTCCGGGAGTCGAGACTTTTTTCAGAAATTTCCTCCTCTTTAAGGATCTTTTTTCTGATTGTCGATATCACTTATAGTTATTGAGTTATTAACGCAACAAATTTCTAACCGTGTACTTTGTATGACTCGAGCGAATACTTATTATACAAATATTTTCGTCACTACACACTTAACTGTAAATCAGTAATATAATGAGAAATCAGCAAGTTAAAAATTAATTAAAAATGTCTAATTAAATGAACACAAACAATAAAAATCATGCATAAGGTTATTTTCTTAAATTTAATTTTTTATTGAAAAAATCTCGGTTTAGTTCCAAAAAATCACGTCGCCAACTAGTGTCGAAGTAAATTTTGAAGAAAAAGATTTTCTTGAGTTAAGATGACTTTTTTTTCTGTGTAGTGTATACGTGTTGAATTCATCCTAAGTATACGCCGCGTATACACCGAAAATTTTTTTATAGTCCCCGAGTTTGATTTTTTTTTAATTTATCGATAACAATGGGCTACAAACTGCCAGAAACTGATAAATTTATTGACATTAAGACACCATGTTCCAGTGTATGACTTATTCCCTGTTTACACCTTAAAAAAATTTCAAAGTCCCATCAGGGTTTGAAATTTTTTTTAAGTGTTGAATTATAAAAAATTTTTTTAATTTATAAATAATAATGGGCTACAAACTGCTAGAAACTGATAAATTAATTGAAATCAAGACATCATGTTCCAGTGTCCATGATGTAAGAAAGTAAAAATATTAGAAATAAAGATGATCACTTTGTTTACTTAGTAAAATAAGTATTTTTGATTTTGTTCACTCTATAAATAATGACATTAATATAAATATATCATTCACAACAGACTTAATGACTAAATTTATATTATTTGTAGGTTAACTTGCACAGTACAGAATGTATTGAGACTACGCAAGGCGCCTGCGTAAAAGTCAACAAATATTGAGATTTTTGGACAATGTAAACAGTGAAGTTTTCAAACTAAAGAAAATACATGTTAAAATTATGCTACTTATCCAATTCAAGGTATTTTCAGTCCGTACAGATATACTTTTTTTTTATCCGAAAAAAATTACTAATTTATCCAAAAGATTTAATTAAAAAACAGAAAAACTTGTTGACAAAGTTATTCTATGTTATGATTTGAGGTTAGGCTCATGATCTAAAACTATTTGACTTAAAATACTTACTTTTAGAAAAATATTTGAGGTTTAATAGTAGCCAATATTTTATAACATATAATTATACTATTTTTATAATTAATATCACATATTAGCAATATAAAATCTTATAAATGTACACTGTCTCACTTAATCGGGAGAAGCCGAAAAACATATGTCCGTATTACACTATACACCGAGAAAAGTGTCTCATAAACCGGGGCATTCACGTAAATAAGTGTAGGTATTGTGAGACACTCATATTTAAAATATTGTAATAAAAAAAAACGCATAAATGTGTATTACTAGAAATAAAGTCTATTACTCATCAGCTTTCAATTGATATACAATTTAATATAAAAGTAGAAGACACAATGAAATTACACTAATATAAAAAACTAGGTAGCCGTTGTCGTTTTACTATTCTCGGTCGTGGCTTTGAGCACAGATAACAAACCTCGCACTTTAATAAATATTTTTAAAAAACAGTATGGAATCAATTAACAACCAAAGTCGAAAATTGCTTTTGGAATAGATGAAATAATATATTTATTATACTTTTGGTATGCTAGCGGTGTGTTTTTTTTATAAAATAGTATTTTTATGTAGTGTATCATAAATGGGGACATCGTCTCATAATAGGGACTTTTACCTTAATGGACTTGAAAAATTTTTTACAGTATACGCATTGAAAGTAATACACCAAGAAACGTTCATCTGAATTTGTTATTCGTTCGTTTCAGGTCCTTTTCGGACGATTCATACCTACTTTCTTTATTCGAAAAAAATTTCCTCACTGACAACTCTGACAACTTTGTCACTGTCTGGAGATAGAAAATTTTTTTGGTGTATACTCAGTGTAAACTTGTGGTATATGATTCGAATTCACACCGAGTATATTGAGTGTATTTTTTATCTATACTTAGTGTTTATTCGAAAAATACCAAATATACCCACCGTATCCCCCCAGTATACACCACACCAAGTTTACACCGAATTTACTCCGAGTATACACAGTGTATACGGATCCGCTAGGGATTGCCCTAGATTACTATACAGTCCAATAATTTTTACCATGAATTTACCAGAAAATGTTCCGTGTTTACACTACTTGTTATTTCACAATAAATTCCCAAATAAAACAATAATAACTGCTTGTAAGTTCGTTGATACACAAGAAATTTTTTTCAAAACTCACTACTCATTCAAAAATTTAAACACAGTAAAAGTGACATCCAATAAATCGTATCCACACTAAAAAGAAAATCAAAGCAGCCAACAATCCTCAATTGTTCCAGTAACAACGACAACAAATCTGAAGCGTCATTTCGTAGCGTCTCGACAAAAATTACGCAAACTCTCGGGCATTATTTATCCATCAATACATAAAAAATAAAAAGTTACAAATGAATGATTGCATTGATGATGAATGCCGTTGTTTATCGATCTTTTACGCAAGAATAGTAGTACTAACTATCCAGTTTAAGTATTCTCAGGCACAGCCTGAGCAGACGGATACATATAACAACAAGTCAAAGTCATTAAATGTAATGTGTGTGTTCATTATGCTCTTCTGCTTGTTATTGGTGTAACTCTTTACTTGTATACTTTACTATACAGTCTCGGAAATTTAAATCAATGCTCTATGCTCGAACACAGATAACCCGATTCGTTAATGTCCGAGATTGATGTTTAATGTATTATATTATATAGTACAGTTTATATTTATTACAAGGGAGGATGAAAGAAACCGAAAGGTTTCTTTGTCTTAATAAACGCAATAGGTGTTTATGTGTTATATCTGTATCAATGTGTGTAGTGTCGTAACAGCGATCGCTGAGAACAAAACATGTCAAACTTTATAAAATAAAATATCCGTGGCGAATAAAAGGCAGGGCTAGATCATTGAGAAATTTCAAAATGAATTTTATTGTTCTTGCTAACAATTATTTATTGCTCTCAGCCATTGGGGTGTAGAGTGTAAAAAATATCAAGATTATATCAAAATAAAATAAAAAAAATAGACAAAAAAAAATTTGAGTTTTGTTAAGATTGATTGTTAAATTTTTTGCTGGATCTCTCGGATTTTTGGGTCCAGGTACAGATTTTCGTAGAGGATTATGTAGTTGTCTCGTAGTTGGACCAAGCGGTGCCATAAGTTTAGATGGGTTACGTCGTCCGTCATTGCAGGATCTAGGACCTGGAACAATGCAATTTTTTTTTGTCTTTATAATTATTTTTAATTGGTTTATATAGTAGGAAATTTCTTATGACACTGAAATTAGCAGATACTTTATAACTTTTTGATTGTTCTCGAAAAATAAACTGGGTCTAGAAAATTATTAAAAAAAAATTGCATTTATACTTTTTTAAAGCTTTCAAATCTAGAATTTTTAAAATAAAGTTTTCTTGCTATAATTTATTTGCTAAAAAAATTATAATACATGTCTTGCAATTTCAATATTATAATTTTTTAATTGTTTAGGTATGACTTAAAGAGAAAACTTTTGTGCAAATTTGATTGCTCAAACATTTTGTAACTGATAATTATAATAAAATCCGAACTTTGTTGAATCAATTTCGGAATAATTTTTTTTGAGTCAAGATTTTCTCTAATTGCAGTTTTATAAGATTGCTAATTAAAATTTTTTCAAACGTAAAAAATGGAATAAATTTTTTGCATTAGCAGAAATTATTATTTTCTGCCCTCCGGCCGGAACGTGGCAACTTTCTGGCCGCTGCGCTAAACAAAGTTGCCACATTCCGGCTACGTCGAGCAGAAAAATAGTATACACACCTTGGCCAGTAAATAAGAAAGCCTCAGATCACATGTTTGTCCACCTCGGCTTCGCCTCGGCCAACAATTACATGTGATCTGAGACTTTTCTTATTTTACTGGCCTAGATATGTAATATACTAATTCTTGCTAATTATTTTCTTGGGCGAAAAGAAACTTTTTTTGTTGGAAATTCAATGGTCCAAAAAAAAAAATATTCTTATCATTTTGCCCCTATCTCTTATTATTTTGATCAGAAGTTCAATTTATAATTTGATTTTCAGATCATTTGTTTCGACGACTTAAAAATCAAAATTCTGGACTACCTATTAAAGATGAAAAAAATTATATGAGACTTTTTTGCTAAAAAATTAAATTCTCGACAAAAAAGATTCTTCTCAAGTTCTATCTATTTCTTATCATTTGACCATCCAGCATCTCAATTTCAAATTCGATTTCGATAGTATTAAAAATTCATCTCAGGACTGTGATAGCAATTTTTTCAAATCTAACTAAATAAAAAAACTTACTTTTTCTTTCGCACGATTAATCTGCAAGTGTTTCAAATGAAAAAACAGTTCATACGCCCAGCAATCAATTGTCTCAGTATTACGAGTCGCATTGTTGAGTTCCTTCAGTGTGATATTCTTGGCTGCAATCGACTGGAGCCATCTTTTCAGCTGTAAAAATAAAAAATTCCATTAAAAAATATTTCAACATTTATTTATTAATAATAATTTGACGGGTAATTACTAAAGTGACAAATAATTAATTGAATACTAACGATAGTAGTGTCTGTGATTAGTTGAACAGCGGCAGGCCGTATGACACTGATAAATCTCCCCACAGTGGTTGTATCATCCTTAAAATTGGTTACGCAAGCAGAAAGTGAACTGCTCCAGTCGGCGCAAGGTCCGCACTGAGCGTTTTTTAATTCCCGCCTGTTTTTAATTAAATTTATTTGTTTATTATACAATTACAATTACAATTATGGTCTTTGTTTGTCGAGTGAAACACAGCTCGGGGCTCGGAACGTTACATTGTATTAGAGAAAGTATGAGATGAATTAAACAAGATGTGCTCTTAATTTCGTACTGTTTAATCATGAGTAATTAAGTGAAAGGAGTTGTTAAGCTAGAGATATTACCTGCGAAAGACTGCGGAGATAATGCGGTGGAGGACGTAAGAAGAGGGCGTAATTATAATATTCTTAGTGCAGACTGCTAATTTGCTTGCGATAAATCCTATAAGCTGACCCAGTGCTGCTGGTCGGCGACGATTAAGACCACGCAGATGCCGATGATGCCCACCAACTCGGTAGTAACGACGTTTGCAAACTCCTCCCCCTCCTACTCCATTAAGAGTCACCCCTCGGTCCTTGTAGGTTGTTAATGTGTAATAACTTGTTAGCGACCGCAAGTCCAATTCTGATTTTTCTGATTTTATGGGAACTTTAAAATTTTATTTTAATTATTTTTAAAATTTAACTTTTTTTTTTTTTTAGATGTTGATTGTCGAAAATATGCTTTAATTTTTTTTTTTTTTTCATTTAATGGTCAATTTAATGGTAAAAACATGATAAAAGCTAAGACCACTGTTTTAGAAATTTGTAATTAATTTTTAATATTTATAAATTAAAATTTTTAGATGAAAAAAAAAAATCGACAAATTTATGTACTTATTATTGATATACATTATTTTAAAATTAATTGTGAATATTTGATATTTTTATTTTTTACACTTTTATTTATTCGTAAAAAAAGATAAAATGTGAGTAAAAAATAATTAAAATTAAGATTAAAATTTGAGATTCAAATTAAGTTTATTTATAAAGCAAAAGTGCTTGCTACTAAGATAATTAAGGAGTTTTTTAATCAATATTTTAGATTTTTCATAACGAATAATTTTGTTTTAATATTTAAATTTTAAAGATTCGATGAACATGTATATTAATTTTAATTTAATTTTGGATTTACAGACTGAAAATAAATTATTAATTAAGTAATCATAGTCACTATGAAAAATTGGTGCAAGGAAAAAATTCAAAAATTACTTTCATAAAGCTGCTTCGAATACGACACTAATAGAAGCATTTATTAACTGTTGATAAACTAATTTATTTGGAAAAAATTTTTTAGTATACCAAATTTAACTAAATATTTTTTAACTGTTAATGAATATTTTTTTGAAAGAATAGTATATTACATACCTAGGCCAGTAAAATAAGAAAAGTCTCAGATCACATGTAATTGTTGGCCGAGGCGAAGCCGAGGTTGACAAACATGTGATCTGAGGCTTTACTTTTTACTGGCCAAGGTGTGTATACTATTTTTCTGCTCGACGTAGCCGGAATGTGGCAACTTTGTTTAGCGCAGCGGCCAGAAAGTTGCCACTTTCCGGCCGGAGGGCAGAAAAAGTATTTTTATTAAAAATTAATTAAAATTTATAAACAGTTAACTAACTTTTTGGTGGCCAAATTCTGAACAAAAATTAATCAATCATGATTACTCCTAAAAACGAGTCTGGAACTAAATATCCTGTCTAAAAATATCCTTATTCATTAATATATCGATATTGCATTAAAAAAAAATACAAATAAATGTATAAAATTGTATTAACAAGACCATTTTGTTCAAGAATATTAATGACCTGGACACTTGTGTCTAAAGATATTTTTGGACATGATATTATTATACAGGATATTTAGTCCTGATCTCGTAAAAAAAAAAAAAAAAAAAAACCGGTGCTAAATTTTTCAACAATAATAAATAAATAATCTAAAAAATTTACTTTCATCCGGTGTATCAAGCTCATCTTCAACTTCATTGCCGGAAGAAACAGAGCCGGGAAATTTATTGACAGCATGATTAAAATTTCCATTTTTGACAGAAGATGGCGCGTAAATCTCGATAATATTATTGAGGTCCATAACCTTGTTCGGGAATTTTTCGAGGCATTCTAGCGCCTGTAAAATAATAATAATAATAATAATAACAACAACAACAACAACAACAACAACAACAACAACAACAACAACAACAACAACAACAACAACAACAACAACAACAACAACAACAACAACAACAACAACAACAACAACAACAACAACAACAACAACAACAACAACAACAACAACAACAACAACAACAACAACAACAACAACAACAACAACAACAACAACAACAACATCAACATCAACAAATACTCTTATAAATCTAAATCTAAATCGTAATAGATAAAATCCGGGTGAATTTAACAGACAGATGGTTGGCAAATTAAAAAAGGTAAATGTCGATGCGAATATCACGATAAATCGATACTGGGATTTTATTTTATTTCATCGTGGGAGCATTGAGATTGACTTGGAGAGAATGTATGTGTAATGTATGTATACACAGCTCTTTTCTCAGGCTCTCTTTTCTATTCCTGAGCCAAGCGTGTAGTTAGGCTGTCAAGATTGACGCTAATGCAACTAAGTAAGGAAGAAAGAGGAGGAAAAAGAAGAAACAAGAAATAAAAATCAAGAACGAGGACTAGGCCAGTGCAGACTTAGACTTAGACTTAGAACTCTAAAGACAGGTCTGATCTACAAGTTTCTGCAAGAGCAAGAGCTAGCTCAGCCTCAGCTCAGAGTGTCTAGACAGACGCACTAACTCGTACTCTTCTTGTTTTGTTTTGTTTCATTTATCCACGGCTTCATACATTCATACATTTATACAGAGTTATTTTTCCTAGTTTTGTTATTTACCTCTTTCTGCAGACGTTCTACTTGGCAGGACGTCGCCACGTCAAGATCCTTCCTTGTTTCTGACATATCTCAACGTTCATCCGACTATCCCACGTGAATTTTGACCATATATCATCTTGTTATTTGCCAAAGACAACTTATAGACGAGCAACGTCTGATTTTTATTTTAAAAAATTGAACATCGCAAGCTTCTATGTATGAATATATGTCTTTGTATATTTTGTTTATTTCAGATTTTTAATCGCGTCTCGCTTGTTTAGTTAAGTAAATTTCATTCGAATTATGAATTAAAAACTTTAAATTTTGAATCCCTTTTGCGAAGGTATATTTTAGGATGCCTAAAAACCAAGATCTCAACATTTTGTCATTAAATCGTACTTGCCAATCATATTGTACATGTAAATGATATAAAAATCACAATGTTGAAAAAAATCATCGCTGGGGTTATCAAAATTTTCTTTTAAATTGATTATTTGTTATTTTTACACAGAAAGAAAAATTATTGACTAAGGGAAATTTTATTGGATTAAGAAAATATTAAAAAAGACTAAAAATTTATTAAACGAAGTCAAATTTTAAATCAAGAAAATTTTTTTCTTGCTCCAGAATAACTTTGGTCTTCCTCAAAATTTTATTTGTGCAAAAAATTCTTTTTTTCTGTGTAAACAATAAATAGTTATTTATTTATTAAATATAGCTAAATATTTTATAAATCTTATTTAATTAATAAATTATCTATTAACTGTTAATAATTATTAATTAACCAATTTAATATTAAATCATTCATTAATAATTAATAAAGCTTAATTCCTCATGAATTATTGAATTTTGACTGTCGAAAAAGTTTCTTTCCCATGGATTCAGCATTGCAGAAGCTTTAACGGTGATGAGACGATTGCGGAAGTATTTAAATCAAGGCGGGACTTGATGGCAAAATCGTTGAACGAGTATCGACCCCAACTAACCCGATAGTGTTAATCATAGGTTAAAGTCTTGACTATAACAAAATCTCTTTCTTCTCTTCTCAATCGTATTCTGCATAGACACAGACACTATCGAACTATCGTGCGAACAAGTAACAACGGTAGTCACGACTCTGATTACCGGTACGGGTTGTACAATACTCCATCGAATCGAGTACAGAATATTCAAGCTTTCGCACTAACACAGGCATTGATTGTTAAAAAACAATTAATGTTTCAATTGAAACTCTAATTTCTCAAATTACGCTCCCGATTTCAAATTTAAGCCGGTAGAAATCTGTTGTAAGTTGGAGACAGGAAAATTTTGGATAATCGAAAAGTGCACGACTCATAATGCGCATTCAATTATTAAACAATAATTAAATATATCGACGTTCTAATTAGAAAATTGTCTAACTCCATTTTAGAAAATCTTCCATTTGTATGAAAAAACAATTAGTTCAAAATTTATCATCACTTTAAAAAATAATTTAATATCTAATGGAGGTATAATATTTTGGTTTAGATCATTCAAATAATTTATAATTAGACTATTGCTTCATCAAAATGTTATAAAATCACCTTCTAAAAAATAAGGAGTTAGACCGATTGCTAATTAGACCTTCGATATGTGAAAAATTAAAAAATATATGTGAAAAAAAAAATAAAACAGTTCTATTAGGACAATAATATGCAGATGAACTTGGTGCGATGGATATACATGGCAGATGTAGATATACCACCATACATATTAATTTTACATAAAAATACAGATATACAGTCTTTTGGTTTTTTATTTTTTCTATTTATTGATTACAATTAAATGACACTGGAGTTACGTAGCCATTCGCGATAGAGGATCTATAATTCCTTTAAACAATTGATTAAAAAAAAAAGTTTGACTCAATTAGTGGATCTTTTGACAAGTTACAGTCTTTTCTGATTTCATATTTGATGAACAGAAAATTTTTTTAATTATTTTCATATTTTGTTTCCATTTCTATTGCATTAAATCAATTTTTTAAAATTATGGAATTAATCTCTATTAAATTATCTTGATAATAATTTGCAAGATATTTGGATTCCGCGAACTAACAAGGGTATAAAAATAAAAAAGACCATTCGGCAACCGAAATGGAAGTAGATTTCATCATGAATAGAGAAAAAATAGAACGAGGATTGTAGAAAAAACTAGGATTTTTAACTTCTATGCAATCGACGAAAATATATATCGACAGAAGAATTTTTAAACCAGTGCAATAGCAAATTTCATAATTAGCATAGCGGAATAGGATATAATTTTAAGACTACACATGATATGGTACTCAAATTAAAGCTTATTTATAAAGCTTTCAGATGCAATTTACAGAGATTCAATAAGTTATCCCATTCCGAAGTTATTCGGGTTGAAAAGTGAAAAAATATGAATTTTTATAATTTTGAAAATTTTTAAATCCTGGCATTTCTAAAAAATTTTACGACTACACATATGACATAGTACTCAAATTGAAGATTATTTAAAGAGCTTTCAGATGCATTTTACAGAATTTCAATGTTATCCCATTCAAAAGTTATTGGAGTAAGAAAGTGAAGAAATATGAATTTTTATGATTTTCAAAACTTTGAAATCCTGGTATTTCTGAATTACTTGACCGATTAACCTCATCTTCGAACTTGACTTTGGTATTTATCTGTAGAAGTAGTATGTTGAGCTTGATAGAGATCCGTTGTAAATTGGCGACGCTATCGTCGTGACAAGCAATGAGACGTTCCGTCATGAGGACCAATGCAATA
>CAJNRD030001114.1:7500102-7530823 GCA_905319865.3 Cotesia congregata
CTTCAAACATACCTTTAAAGTCATTATAAAAACAGAGTCCATCTTCCTTCGTGAAAAACGTTGCAAACATTTCATGCCTAGTCCACTGATCCGTGATCTTAACATCATTAAGCAAATTCCGCTGTTTTAACCGAGAGCCTAGAAGCTCTGCTTTATTTTTTGGCAAATTTAAATCTCTAATTAGATCGTTAAAATCTTCTGAAGTAATGAGATAGTGTTTTGGTTGTTCAGGTGTAGGCAAAAACTCCTTATCGGAATTACTTTTATAAGAACTAAAAGATGAGCTACTTTTCTGCGATAATTTTTTTGGTGGCTCAGGTACTGGTCGTGTCAGGTCGTGAGCAATTGGAGCAGAAGAAGATTCGAGGTCAGGATATTCAATAGGTTTTGCATTTTTACCTCTACGTCTTTTACTCGGATCCACCATACAAAAGCAGCAGTCAGTAGTATGGTCTTTTGGTTCTCGCCAAATCCTTGGTATTGCAAATTTCATAGACCTTTTCTCACCTCGATACCAACCTAAAAATATAAAAATAAAAATTAATGTCTATTATTTTGGATTCATCGCTTAATTAAATAAAAATTGCTTACCTTCCAAACACCTTTTACAATAACTACAAGCAACATGTGGAGCCCATGGCTTATCTTGATTCCGTACAGGACAGTCAAAATATGCTTCATAGGCTTCACAGAGAACGTGAGATGTCTTTAGTTCATATTTCACGTCTCGAACTTTAATAAATTGACCACATATAAAACAAAATGCATCAGCATCGTATTTGCACTTTCGTGACGACATTTTAAGTTATTCTGGGCTTGTAAATAACACCTGATGGTTGTTTATCACTCGGGTGCCATCTAGCGACACAGTGTAAACGTTAATACCCCACTCTCACCGCGCGGTCTTTTTAAAAATATTAAAATCAATTAAAATTTATGAAAAAATTGAAAAATGAGTATTATTATTATAACTATCACAAGAGCAAACTTTATACCGAAAAAAGGTATTTTCTTTTCGTTTTTGTGCATAACTAACTGGAAAATAATAGTATAAACTTTAGGACAAAGAACGAAAATTTTTTTGTAGAGTCGTGTTTTTAATCGGAAAAGTTGTCAAATTGGAAATAACTCAAATAAAGCAAGAAAGGACGTTTAAGATACAAAATTGGATAATATTAGATTCCAGAAAGAAACCAAAGCAGCCTGCAAATTATTTATGAATTAAAAGCGATCAAAGAAATGCAAAAGAAAAAATTTTTTCTTCAGAAATTATTAGTTTGATATTTTTAGTGTCTAGACGGAAAGAAATTTTCTTTAAACATTATTATAAAAATGACATTAATCGTGAGACACTGCGCCGGATCAATCTTTATTGCACGTCTCATAGCGCAAAACGCGTGAAGTTGTGCTCTATACCCGACTTCAGCAGACTCGCTTCACGCTCTTTCCGCATTAATAAGTTTCCGTCTAATACTTTTCTGGGCTCTTTATTTTGCCTGAAATTCATATCAAATATTATTAATTATTATTATTATCTTCAAAATTAGTTTGAGGTGAAAACTTACCAGTTGACGCACAACAACACCAGTGCAAGTGCTGAGATGAAAAGAAGACTTTTTAGGAGACTCATAATGACTTTTATAAAATTACTGATTCTTGGAGACTTCAGCGACCGGGACTGAAGAAGTTGTGTTTTTTAGCTGAAAAATGCAGAGTTTTTATACTACTTAGAGCTGTAGCGGACGGAAGGGATTCTAGTGCGACAGATTTTGAGATGATCACAAACAAAAGGAAAACCTTGGAAATTTTGATAACAGTTATATTAATTAATTATATTATATTAATCCAGATCGTGGATTTTATTATATCAGAAAACACATCTTAGTGAGTTAAAGATGTAAATAACTGAGTATTTATATTTTACAATTCGATGACTGATACATCTCAATTGGAAATTTATTCTTTATAGAGGAATTGAGAAGTTGAGGTCAAAAACAACGTTTGCATAAATTAAAAGAAATTATTCTTCCGTTTAATTTGACGTAAATTACAGAAAAATATTGGGATATATCGTATATCTAGTTTTACAAATACGCAGTTGTTTATTACGTAAGTGAATTAGAAGTGACCAGTTTATATCAACAGACAAAATTTTACGGGTATGATTTAATAATGATTTTTATTATAAATCTGGTACATTTGAATCTAGTATTTTTAGTAGATTTCATAAAAATCTAACTATTGTATTTGTCGTCATGATGTAACTTTTCAAAAATTTTGCTATATTTAGACTTAACTCGACAAGCTGAATCAGTAAATACATATGGTTCAAAAGTTTACATATATATACACCGTAAAAAAGCGGGGTTAAAATGGACTCATTTTAACACCGCTATGTAACACCTGTGTATTAACACCGGTGTAGCAGTGCTCTTTTGCGGTGTTAAAAATCCGGTGTAATACCGGTGTAACAGTAGAATAAATTTACACCGTATCGGAGTTTGAATATTACATGATCCATAAAACACAATTAATATTCAATATTTATCAAAATGAGACAAGTAACATTTATTTAAGAATTTTCAATTTCTAAAATTACGCAGAAATCGATTTAACGAATGTTATACAACAAGTTAAATAGTATTTACAATATTAAATGTTTAGGAACAATATAATAATTATTTTTATCGTAACCATGATGTTTTTCACAATATAATGGATGTTTTAAACATGACAAATCTACAGCAAAAATAAATTATCTCTATGAAAATCATTTAAAAAACGTTCCAAATTGTCGTAAAATTGTTCTAATAATGTTTCAAATTTGTTGTAAAAACACTCTAAAACTGTCCAAGAAATGTTCCAAAATTGTCTCAAAAATATCCGAAAAATGTCTCAAATGTATTCAAAATTTGTTCTCAAATAGTTAAAAAAATGTTTTAAGATTATTCAACTAAAAATTTCAACTAAATTGCTTCAAATAAATTGCATTGATTCTAAAATTATCTTATAAGTATTCCGAAAATCTTAAAAAAAATACTTAAAAGTTATGAAATAATTACTAAAATCCACTATTTTAGAGTTTCCAATTATCTATATGATATCCTAAAATTGTCCTGTAATAATGGTCTTAAAGTAACACGGATCGAAAATTTACACCGAGTGAATTTCACACCATTATTTCACATAACACGGCCGTGTAAAATGCTCTGGGTCCATTTTTACATCGAAATTTTTTACAGTGTATTTATTTTAATCAAAATTTTTTATCTACTTAATATTTTATTATTTTAAACTTTCTAAATTTAATATTAACTTTTTTTGATTATTTATCTTTAATTATTAAACATAAAAAGTTTAATTATAAAAATTGTGTCAGTTAAAATATTATCAACACCGGAAAATTTATAACACCGATAGTCTATTTAACACGATTTAACACCGAAAAGAAATATTTACACCGCGACCGGTGTTACTGCTACACCGATTTCGGTGTTGAATTTAACACCGGATTTTTTAACACCGTACACCGCATGGACTCACACCGGTTTTTTTTACAGTGTACCATATGATGTAACGCGCCATGTCAGCAGGATTGCGCCTACAGTTCTCAACCGTTCTTTATGAAATTTTGCGATTTTCTATCATATTAAATTAAAATATACTTTTTCCAAAATATGAAACCTACAAAGTATTAAAAATTTTCCTTTAATGAGTAGCAATTGATAACAATATGTCTAATAATAATTCTATTCCATATGTGCAGTAAACTGCGTCATGTTTTTTTTTTTTTTTTTATTTCACTGATGGAGATTCCGGTAAATGTTACTAAAACAAACTTTAAATAGCACTATTGCTGTTACTTATAAATGGTAAAGCAGCGTCTTAGATCACAATGCAATCCGGTAATTTTTCTCATGAATTTAACCGTGAATTTTGAAGGAAATTTCTTTGCGTGTATATATTAAATTGCAATTATTTAAGAATACGTTGACATCAGAATAAATAGAATTTACAGTTTTGTTTTGTAGGTATTATTTATATCGACAAATATTGTATTATATGGAAGCTCTGATTTTATATTTAATTCGTAGATAATAAATACGAGTTGAGAAAACAGTGGGAATGCCAACAACGATTGGCATTGCCCATAAAGACGTCCGGCATCGACCTGAATCTGTATGTCTTGTTGTCTTTATTCCCAGAAATATGTCGTATTTGCTTTGTTATTTACTTAGCCTCTATCTACTCTGCAGCTGGAAATCTCTCGGTCTTCAGTCTACACTCTTCTCTAACTGCAATGGTACAGATGACGTATCCAATGTAGCGGTATCTATTTGATCAATCGATTTAGAACGACGCAAATGTCTTGATACGTCATGTTTTCGCTTAGTCTGATTATACTTCATCCTTTTTGCGACTCACTTTTAGCTTTATTTTCAGTTTTTACATTAATTCGAAAAAATTTGGAACATCTTATTAAGACAATCAAAAGAAACCATTTGACCTAATAATTATGTTTCCATGAATTTTTCAGTATCTCTAATACCTTACTTACAATCTTGATTCTAATTCTTCAAAAAAAAAAAAAAATGGTGTCTGTACTTATGTACACGCGTCAGAAGTTATACTTCTTTGGCATAAGAAAAAAAAAATGTAAAAATGATCGAAGAAAAATGTTAAAAACAATCAAAAATGTTTTATTATAGTCAAAATTTTGCTATATTGTATAAATATAAAATCATTAATTATCGTATGAATTTAATTCAATATTATTTAAAATTTTCTGAATAAACTATAATTTTGGAGTTGTAAAGTATCAACAGTTTACAATTGATAATTATAAAATATTCTAATTATTTATTTAAAATATTCGTTTCTTATATAATATAATAGTTTATTATTTATTATTTAACCGAGTGATAATATCTTTTTTAATTAATATTTTTTCAAAAATAATATTAATTACATGAATTGAACGATTTAAAAATATTGTAGTATAAAACTAGATTTTGTTTCCAATAAAATTCTGAAAAATTACTAAAATGGTCTATAATATACATTAATGTATATAGAATAAGTGAAAGGAAATTTAGTATAGACCGGATAGCTCAAATGGTAGAGTAGCCGACATGTCTTCGGAAGGTTCTGGGTCCGAATCCCAGTCCGAGCTATCTAATAATTTTTTTTTCTCGCATATTCTATACACTCACATTAAGATGATCCTCTCCACAATCCTTTCTCAATCCTTTCCTACCAATTATCCTGTTACGTGAATGTTGGAACGCTTCACGTAATAATTATCCGTAACTCCTATACTTTCCCGCTTCACAGCATTATTTATATTTGTTAAAAATGTGGAACGCTTCAATAATGTAAATAATCTAATGTATACTTATATTCATACACATTTGAGATGTAATTTAAATACCTTGCCATTCGGTCTGTGCCTTGGCATTTATCATGAATAAATAAATAAAATAATTCACCATCAAAATTTCAGATCAATTCACTGCACCGTTTTTGAGTAATTAATTTTCGAAATTGCATCTTTTACACGTAGAGGTATAGAGAAATGGTAAAGTTAGTATGAAATCTATTTGCATCATTCGAGTGGTACGGAAGGTTTCATATTAACTTTACCATCTCTCTATACCTCTACGTGTAAAAGATGCAATTTTGAAAATTATATGCTCAAAAATGGTGCGGTAAATTAATCTGAATTTTTTGTGGTGAATTATTAATATATTTATCTTTCGATAAAAAAAATTCCATAAGTTGCTTGAAATATGCTTTTCGTGGAGGTACTATCTTAAGTCTATATTAAAAAATCTATATTAAAAAATTATGAACTCAATAAGAAGATACCTAAATATAATAAATACTAAAATATTTATATTTTAGTTTAAATATTTTATTTTATGAAATTATTATTATTTTAGAAAAAAATATAAATTAAAAAGAAATTATTACCAAGTTGAATTAAAACTAAACAATCAAATAAAATATTTAATTGACCATTTTTTAGAATAATCAATTCTAAAAAATGGTCATGATTATTAATATGAATAATATATATCATATTAAATGGCATTTCTATCGAATTTAAAAATAACAACGTTTCGTTGGATACTTTGCGACTAGCTTGTATATGAGTTAACTTAGTCAGTAAGAGAATTCTATATTTTTAATTATATTTGTGGCCAACTTCATCATGTCGCTTTTTTGGGACATCATGCGCGCGCAGCTCACAAATTTCACTCTCATTCAAACGCGCTAAAAGAAGTATAACTTCAAAAATTTTTAGTATAGCCACTTTATACAGGTTATTTACAGCCCGATACGTACTTAAAAAATAAAATCAAAGTTATGGATGAAACACTATGATATTTATGATAGAAAAAAATAATAAAAGAGACAAAAAATCTTCAAAAAGAATTCCTTCAATCCACAAAATTAAAAAAAAATTTTTCTTAATGAATGTCATTATCTATATCTTCTATATCTATCTTCTATCTATCTATCTTCTATCTATATACATATAAGCGAAATACCATTGACTCATCACCAGATCTCCGAAACTATTGGACCGATTCATTTAAAATTTGGCATAGGTACTCCTTTTTCACCGTAGACGAGAGATAAGAAGGGATTTTGCGCGATTCCTAGCCAAAATCGATTTTTCGATAGCCATGCCATCACGTATGCTACCCCCTCCCCTCCCTCTCATTCTTCCCCTCCCCTCCCGTGCCTTCTTTCCTATTCCCTATCTCTCTCTCTTTTTTTTCGGGGGGGGGGGAATATCATTTTGATTCTCCTATCTAAGAAACCATCAGTGGCACCTATCAATTATAGAACTCAACTCCACCCTACCCTCTCCCACAACCGTTGCCATGGTTACCGTTGCCATGGTTACCGTTGCCATGGTGACCGTTACCATGGTTACCGTTGCCATGGTTATCGTTGGCATGGTTACCGTTGCCATGGTTACCGTTGCCATAGCTACCGTTGCCATGGTTACCGTTGCCATAATTACCGTTGCTATGGTTACCGTTGCCATGGCTACCGTTGCCGTGGTCACCGTCAGACAAACTTTACCTGTTGTACCACGAGGTACACGTGCAGATGAAGTCAAAGCCTGTCTCAAATCCTCAGTTTTATGGCCTCATGTTAACGTACTGTCTTTGAAAATTAATATGCGCGTTCATATGCGACATGATTTGAGAGCAGAAGAATTTTCAAATTTACTCATTGATATAGGGAATGGACAAATTTCAGAAGTTGACGGACAAATAAGTATTCCGGATAACCTAGGTAATATTATTGATGATTTAACTACATTAACTGATAAAATATACCCAGATATCAATAAAATTGAAGTTAAGTGCTCTTCATGGCTAAAAGAAAGAGGTATTCTGACTCCAACGAATGATTCAGCAAATAGCATTAACAACTTTCTCCTGGAAAAGCTATTAACTAATCAAATGAAGTATAAATCTATTGATACAGTCGTAGAAGTTGATGATGCTGTCCATTATCCTGTCGAGTTCTTGCATACACTCAATCCACCCGGAATACCATCTCATATTCTCAATCTTAAAATTGGAGCACCAATAATGTTACTGCGCAATTTGAATCCTCCAAAACTGTGTAACGGTACCAGACTACAAATGAAAAATTTACATAAAAATATTATTGAAGCTACAATTTTAACAGGTAAACATGAAGGAGAAGTCGTATTTATTCCAAGAATTCCTTTGGTTCCATCTGACTACCATTTCAACTTCAACTGTCTACAATTTCCTGTTAGGGTTTGCTATGCTATAACTATCAATAAAGTACAGGGGCAGAGTTTAAAATTAGCTGGTGTAGATTTGAGACATGATTGTTTTTCTCATGGTCAGTTTTACGTGGCATGCTCAAGAGTCAGTTTACCGGACAACTTGATTATTCTTTCACCAGAAAAAAAGACGAAAAATATTGTTTACAAGGAAGTTTTAAGTTTGTAACTGTATTAAACTGTTAATTTTATTCATTGATAAGTATTGAGTGTTTGTTATATTTGTGTTCATTACGAGAAATAAATTTTTGTAAAAAGTAAAAGCTGAGTTTTTTTTTGTGGTGTAGGCCTCCTGGGGATCCCGCCACGTTAAATAACGAGCACGCATCCCAATACACAGTACCTCATGGGTGATGCGGAAATCTGTGTATCACAAATGCATTGACTGGTACTATTTTTCCTGACTAAAAATTTCAAAAATTCGCTTCATTGATCGATACGAAAATAGACATTTTTTAGTTAATATAAGAAATAAAGATTAACATTAATAGTGTGCCCAGCGAAGCGGGCGGGTAGCTGCTAGTAATTTTATAAAAACCTTCTTAAAGTGGATTAAAACTCCGAAGGATTAAAGCATTCACTCTTAAAATTTTTTAGTGTATTTATATTTGCTAACGAGTTTTAAATTATTACACTTAGCTCCTGGTTTCTCGTAGATCATTAACGCGTCGTTCTGCTGAGTAAGAAAAAATTCATTTAATATAAATATAATTTTTTCCTGCAAAAGTGTTAAATCGGCACCTTAATTTTCAAATAACTGAAGCTTAATAAGTTATGAAAAATTAAACTAATGTGAAATAAGAATTGATGAATTTTCAATAAAATTTCTCAATTTGACTTAGAACAGCGTTTCTGAAACATGATTTAGCAATTATCAAAGTATCGAAAAATTTTTATAAGTAAGTCTGCAAGAGATACATTCAAAAAAAGTCGAAGTAAGTAATTTTTTTCTTTTTTTTTTTGGTATTTTGAATAAAGAAATTTTTTTGATTTTTTGTCGAAGAACATAAATTTCTTAGGGTAAATGAAATTTTTGTTAATTTTAGAGAATTGTATCTTACTATAATATACACGGAGAGAAAAGAATAGTAATTATTACCATTCTACATGGTAACCAGGCTCATTTTCAGTAAAATGGTAAATGATGCTATGTAGAATAGGATACATTACCATTTTTCTGGTAATGATTACTATGCTACATTGAAACGAGTGAAATGGTAAATATCGCTAGTCTGCACGGGAATCAGAGCTATGTAGACTGGTAATGAGTCCCATGTTAGAATAGCTGTCCCTACAGTTTAATAAATACACATGCTATAGTATGCGCGAAAGTTTGCGCAGTAACATGCGTATATGTGTTTATGTATGTGCGAAAGTTGGCGTCATCTCCTTTGTTTATGATTTTATTATTTTGTGTAAAAAATTTATTAAATCTACAAACTAAATTAAGAAATTGATTTTAATAAAAAGTAAATAATGGTTGATCGAAGTGTAAGTATTTGAACATTTAAATAATAATTGGCCAAAATGTAATTCTAACAAATAAATTATTGATTGTTTATTACTAAATACACATGCTATAGTATGCGCGAAAGTTTGCGCAGTAACATGCGTATATGTGTTTATGTATGTGCGAAAGTTGGCGTCATCTCCTTTGTTTATGATTTTATTATTTTGTGTAAAAAATTTATTAAATCTACAAACTAAATTAAGAAATTGATTTTAATAAAAAGTAAATAATGGTTGATCGAAGTGTAAGTATTTGAACATTTAAATAATAATTGGCCAAAATGTAATTCTAACAAATAAATTATTGATTGTTTATTACAAAGCATTTTAATTAATTTAATTATTATTAATTTATAATTAGAAAATTATATAATAATTGTTATTTTATTGTTAAAAGTTAATGATTATTAAAAAAATATGTTTTATGTTCTGATTTACTTTTAATCTAAGTTATTGAGCAAGTTGAAATTCCAATAAATTACATTTTGATTGTTTATTACAAAGCATTTTAATTAATTGAATTATTATTAATTTTCAATCAGGAAATTATATTTCATTATAAGTGCTCATTTAATTATTTCAATGAATTAATGTAATTTATGTATGTGTATTTTAAATAACCTGATTTACGGATTCTATCATAACCTTATTCACTAAATGTTACATAAATAACATAGCAAATATTGCTAGGTAAAATTGTAATTTCGTCCATTTACATAGTCCGCTCGTCAATGTAGAATGGTAATCATTCCTATGCTAGCATAGCCAACGTTACCATTTAGAATGGGGGGGATTACTTTGCCACTTGACTCTCATCGCTAAAAAATCCTCGTTTCTATGTAACATAGGAATGATTACCATTCTACATTGGAATCAGATCTATTCTTTTCTCTCCGTGTACTATTGATCAAAAAATTATTTTCTTCTAAAAAAAGTATCAATACAAAAAATGATTGAATGAATGCAATCAATTCCCTTCAAAATAATTTTTTATTGGATCGAGAATATGAATTTTAAATTAAATAATTTTTTCCAGTGCAGATGGGCAATTAATATACAAAGTAGGTCAATTAGGTAGGGTTAGCGTAGGTCACGCCTGTTACGCGCGTACTATCTTGATTTAAGTAGTAGCTAGTGTCTTGTAATATAAAATTGTATGAGACTATACACGCGTATGTTTATATTTAACTCAATAATACTTTGCACAATCAGTAATCGGTAGTGTACCAGTACAGGTCTCGACCCTATCGTGACAGCCTTATACCGCTTTTACTCCCATTACTCGCAATCAACATTATTACGGGTAATGATATTAATTACTATCACTGTGATTCATTTTAGTAAGAGGAAAAATGATAGGTATCAAATAAACTGTTATTTATTGCATTCACGCAAAACAAAGTTCGATGAAAATTACAGAAAAATCTTTTAAATTTACAGTTTTACTCCCGTAAAAACTTAACTACCAAAATTACATTTTTTGAAATTTAATTTTTGTTTTATGAAAACTGTTAGCCTGAAAATTTCAATTTTACATTGCAAAAAATGTGTCTTAAATTAAAAAAAAATTTTAATGTAGCATGCATAGAAAATATTGAATTTTCATTTAAAAATGTAACTTTAACAGATGGAAAGAATATCAAATTTAAAAGATAAAAAAAATGTAAATTTAGCATCAGAAAATTTACAAATTTTACATTGCAAAAAATGGAAATTTGGCGTGCAAAAACATATTGAATTTACATGAAAAAATGTAAATTTAGAATGTAATTGAAACATCAATTTTACATTGAAAAAAAAATATAAAATTTGCGTGCAGAAATGTTAAATTTAGGTACATCAGAACAAGTGTAACTTTAGCATGGGGAAAATTCTAAATAAAGCATTACAAAATTTGTAAAATTTACATTTAAAAAAATGTAAATTGTACACGGCAAAAAATGTAATTTTTCATGTGCGTAGAAAATATTAAATTTATAAGGAAAAAATTTTAATTTAACATGTGGAAAAAATGGATACTATAGTATCAAGGAATACTATAGTAATACTCGTATACGAGGAAAAAATAGTAAATTTAACACGGAAAAAATGGATTTTACAAAACTATATGAAATTATAAATAGCCAAACCTATTACATCATTTTATATAAGCATTTATCTGTAATTATAATTTTTTTTCCCTGGTATATGATATATTCTTACAAATCCACTCCTGTAAATATAACATTTTCTTTAAGAACATGATATTATTTCACTAATGTAATTTTTAAATACTTACACTTTTAATTTAACAGTATTTTTTTGTAAATATAACATAAAATAGCCGTATAATTTTTACATAACCATTTCTTTAATTTCCACATATAATTTTTTTTCGTGTTGGAATTCGCGTGTCATGTAATTACAAATCTTTTGAAGGTTTTATGCACAACAATCGGCTCCAGGAAGTTACTGAACGTGCCTAGACGAGCATTTCTCCGACGTTATGTTGAAATAAATTCTTCGGAATTATGATTAGTACATCGCATTAATTATAAACTGAACATGAAGATATTATACATCAAGACATCAACCCGATATCGGCTGGCGTCGGCGGAGACTCTGGTCTCTGGAATATATCCATCGAATCAGCCAAGTAAGCTGGTTGACGGTAGACCGGAACTACTGGGTTGTGCGTCGTGTTGATAATCGTAAGTAATGTAAAGACGCCGCGTTATGTATGAATCGTCTTGGTCTGTATCCTGTATTAGTTAAAGGTTAAAGTATTAGTACTCACATGTAACGCACAAGTCTAACTTTTCAATCGACATCATTACATATACATTGCAGTCTCTAGTCTCGAGTCGTTGTTGTATGTTCTCAGTCTCTGGTCTGGCGCCTAGTAGACTCTTTATATGTATTGCCGACGTCCGGCCGATCCTCATTGCATCCTATCCACCATTATTCGCTTAGCCATATTCATATGAAAGTTGACTCTAGTGTTGAATCTGAGTATAAATTTAGTTCCTTTCCTTTGTGTTATGGACTATCAGGCAAAATACGAGACCCTCATACATGACGAACAGAACAAATATAACTTGAAGTTTAAATTCAAGAACTAATTTTTACTAATGACACGGAAAAAAAACATCTGTTAGAATTAAAGAAATAATAATATAGAAATTTGTTAAATCTAATTGTGCATGCCTTGAGCGCTCATATCATAGAAAGTAAAAAATTTTGCGTCATTGCATCGAATAATTTTGGGTTAAAAATTTGTATGTTAAATATTTAACACTTCATGTGTTAACGTGACACTTTTTTGAGTTCATTCTCCGAAATAAACACAAGAAAGTGTTAAATATTTAACACTTTACTTTTTGAAACAAAATTTTTTTGACGCAATGACAAAATTTTTTACTGTGTATATAAATTGATCAAAGTAAAATTTCAATATACAACAAGTTTTCACTAATAATCTTAATACCATGACTATTGTTATCGTCCGTTTTAATAATATGAAATAAATTAATCTTGTGCTATTTCATGCGAACTGTATATTTAAAATCTAAGAGGTTGATTACTTTTACATGTATATTTATTTATATTTTGTTTTTTAAATTGCCTAAGGAAAATTGAAAATAAATCAACGAAACATTGCAGCATTTGAAAAGCTAACATCAAAGAATTTTTTGATCCAAGTTTTTGAAAAAATCAATTTTTTGTCATATCAACCGCGAAAGTTGGATTTTCGAGCAACATACATAACAGAGAGTGCCAAGAATATGATTTCTGACAATCTATAGTTTAGTTAATTTGGCTCCGCGACTAAATAACCCGCGACAGAATAACCGCGACACTGCATCTGCGATGCTATAGATCAGCGTCATAATGTCCGCGACAAATTTGGGAATTGGGTGAATAAAGGATGAGGGGAAAAGGGGGGGGGGAAGACTTTTTTTACTCAGTAGGAATTTTCGGTAACCGAAAAAATAATTCGGACAGCCCGGACCGGGACTCGAACCCGGATCGTTCGGTTACGCGCCAAAGGCTCTACCAGTTAAGCTCTCCGAGACACTGTCTGTAACTATCATTCAGTTACCTATTGAGACCTGGCTGAGTAAACGCCACCGTCCATCTTACGGTAAATAACAAATAATTAATTTGTAGTTGAATTTGTCGTATAGACAAGTAAGTGACATAGTCAAGGGTACAATGTCGCGGTTATTCTGTCGCGGTCATTTTGTCGTTGCACCAGTTAATTTACCTCGCACTAGTATTGAAAAGTAACCTCTCTCTCTATTTGTCTCTACATTTCTGCACGACTACTATGGAGGGTAGAAATACCTTTACCCTCCATAGCAGCCATATAGAAAAATTTATTTGTAAGTCTAGTTTGAAGACAGCTGACACTATACTCAATTGTTTCGCTGGCTGACCGCTGGTAATACAGTTTTTAATTGGTTATTTGTTTATGATTCACTTATCGGAACGAAAGAGGGCGTTCGATTAGTCCGAGCTATCTAATAATTTTTTCTCACATATTCTATACACTCACATTAAGAAGTTCCTCTCCACAATCCTTTCTCAATCCTTTCCTACCAAAAATGAATGTTGGAACGCTTCACGTAATAATTATCCGTAACTCCTATTCTTTCCCGCTTCACAGCATTATTTATATTTGTTATTTATATTCGTATGAGAAAAATAATATCCGGGAGAAAATTTAAACGAGCTTTAAAATTGAATTGTAAATAGTATAAAATATTATTAATATAATTTTTCTTATTTTTTCTTGTACTATCCAGTAGATAATTTTTTTTTTGTTCTCGACGTTGAATATAAAATAATAAAAAAATAGGAAATAGTATTAAAGTTATCAGTAAAAAGTTGTTGCATATTTACAATTTACTTTGATAAATTTACTTATGACACAATAGTTTAAGGCATAGACATTTGGATTTACCAAACTTTTAAAAAGTATATGAATGCATACGAATGCGGAAGGAGAACAAAAAGCGAACTAAATAAATGTATTGTCCATACATATAAGTGGTTACTGTTGATGGTGTTAAGCTGTGGGTCGCTGTTGCTGTTATTGAGCACATTACATTTCATTACAACCCAATATCTTTTATAAAATGTAAAGTATACCGTTGTATTGAGTTTGCTGATTGCATGGGTGTATTACCTTGTTTTCGAAGCAATCTCGATCTTACGCTCGCTCTCGCTCTCGTACATTGTACATTGTACATACATTTAAACTTTTAGACATTCTTAATACTCGGATCAGCTCTTTGTGTTATATTGTTGTTGTGCTAATGTAAGATTGTGGGCATCTTAAAATAAAAATGATAAGATATACAAGTATGTGTGTACGTAGTCTTCTTACTGTACTCGGGTGTATAGTACTGTTAATGCGAGCTTCTTTACATCTTTACACTCTGTGATTATTGAGACTTATGGACTCCCGACATAGACAGTATCGCGTGGGTGCCAAAGAAGAAGAGAAATAATAATAACGCCAATAAGAATAACAGCCGCGAGATCCGTTAGCTTTGACGGCTTTTAAATAACGTCTTCACTCGTAGAGGCATTGCCCTTTTATTGCCGATTTTTTTATTTTATGTTTTTACTATTTTTAAACTAATTATAAAGGCTTACAGAGAATTTTCAAGAATATAGATATATGATTATGACTTTTGGCAAGATTTTATATCAGAAATAAAATTTTTTCAATCTAGAATTGTGGAATCGATTAAAATTAAGGGATTTCGAATTTAAAATTTCATTACTTTAGGGAAATTACAATACTATAAAAACTAACATCAAGTCACTCGTGGATCATGAAATAAAGATAAAAATTCTCTCATGAAACAATTTTACTGATTTCATCAACATCTTCACTTTTTAGGTAGATTTCATAAAATCTATCTATTGCATTGGCCCTTGTGTCAAAATTCACACAGAATTTCGTTACTATATCAATTATTTAGTCGAGTAAGGCTTAAAAATGACGTTGGTTTGGAAGTTTATATATGTAACGCACAGCTTGTGGACACGATAGCTCCCACAATTCTTAATGAATCTTTATGAAATTTGGTAGACTTATTCTACATAGAATTAGCTTGGATGAGTTCAAAAATGAACTAAATCCCTCAAATAGTTTAGAAATGGCAGCCATTTGAAATTTTCGAAAATCTAATAAATCACTGTATTTTAAAATTTGGCAGCCGATTTACTTTTCTGATAAACTTGAGGAATAATAATTATTCATAATATCGTAATTAAAATCATGGATTACATGAAATCTACCTTCCATCTTGGCTGGTGCCAAATGGCCTTTTATTTTTAAATAAAATAACTTTTATTTCACTCAACAATTTTTAGAAAAAAAATTATAGAAATTTTGAATTTAAATTTTGACTAAAATGTAGAAGATACAAAAAATTTCTAAGAGACCTTTTTTTTGAGGAAATTTAATATTTACAAAAAAAATCAGATTTCTGATAGTTTACTCAAATTTTGATTCTAATTCTACAATTTTTTTTTTTATAATCACTCTCCACAAAGTAATGACATTAAGATCCATGGTATAGAATTCAAATTGAAATTACAGGTGAAATATTGAAGTTTCAGAAAATGATAGAAGACCTTTTTTGCAAGAAATTCAATTTCCAACTAAAACGGTAACCATAATTTTTTTGTATCTCCTATACTTTACTTATAATCTTCATTTTAATTCTTAAAAAATTATTTTTTCGTGTAACCGCTTAATACAAACGATTTGCATAAGAATTCATAATAAAGAATTAGAATTAAAATTACGGGTAAAATATTGAAGATATAAATAAATAATAGAGGATCTGTTTTAAAGGAAATTTAATTTTCTACAAAAAAGTTATCTATGAATTTTTTAGTATCGCCAATAGTTTAATTAATTTCGATTTCAATTCTTTATAAATTATTTCTCTATGCATCTGCTCAAATAGCTTCAAAACGTCGATTTTATCTCCAAGAAAAATGATTTTTTTCTTGGATGAAGAATATTTATTTTTTTCCATCATTTTTGATATTTCTTTATCAAATCACATTTTTATTGTTAAAAGTGGAAAATAAAGTTTGGAAAATCTAAAAATGGACGACTCATAATGCTCATTTATTTATGAAATATTAATAAAATAAAAAATATATAAAACAACAGTACTAAGACGATAATGTGCAGACATCCCTAATCAGATAAATGTTCATAATATGTAAAAATATATATCACCGTGCCTGTTAATTTTATTCATAGATACATATGTACCGTCTTTTGGTTTTTTATGTTATTTTATTTATTTATTATAATTACACGACACTGAGTTACATAGCCACTCGCAATAGAGGACCTACAATGCTTCAAAAAATTTATTAAAAACAAAATTTGACTCAATTAACGGATTTCTTGGCAAGTTACAGTTTTTTTCGGGTTTCATTTTCTTGACAGACGGGAAATTTTTTTAAACTATTTTATTTTTTTCCGTTTCTAGTACATTAAATCAATTTCTAAAAAGTATGTAATTAATCTCCATTTAGTTATCTTGACAATAGTATACAAATTATCTTGATTCCGTGCACTAAAAAGGGTATAATAATAAAAATTGTTTCCGAAATGAGGCCAAAAAAATTTTTCGATCGTAAGCACTCTCCGATGCTTTGTATTATGAGTCGCGGAAAAAACACTAAGCTAAAGCGAGAGATAGAAGAATAGTATAATTATGTGTGTGTGACACATCGTAGGTGATAAATAGTGTAGCGAGGCAGTATAAATAATAAAGTAGGCCGTGGAGAATACTCGCTCCGTGTAAAATCAGGATAAGATCGAATTGTTGGCTGTTGGTTGCTGGACGGTGGAGGAGTACTTGAGCATGCCAGAGCCAGAAGAATTCAATGGACGGGATAGGACTGCTCGGAGCCCTTGTCCAGAGTACAGAGAGTGAGCACCCATGCGAGGAGTACTGTGTACTGAAGGTACACGTAGTATGAAATATATAATATAAAGATTGTATATTGTTGATACCTCATGGTCATACTCATACGCCACCAGAAAGATTATAAGAGCTTCTTGGTTGTGCTTCAAAGCTTCCTGCTGCGATATAACTCTAATAATAGTCCTTGGGTATCTTTATCTACAGTGAACACTGACGACTACCATCTTCCAATATATCTGTATGTATGTAATACCACCTCGGGTCAAAGCAGTTTTGCAGTTCTCCAGAGCTCCACCACTGATGTAAGCTTATACGACCACGACTATAAAGAGTACAAGGAGTGCTAGATGCTTCAAGAAATATGATTAAGATGATAGTGAATCGTTTTTGCGGTGTCTAATGTTATCAACTTAGCGTATTAAAACTTGCTTATATACCTTTTTGTTAAACTTTTTTTCCTTTTACTTTAATGCCGCTGTGGCTGAGAGAGAACTCAGAATATTTAAGTTAATCGCATGTGTGTGTGATAATTTCATCCCCGATTGCATTAAAGTCATTCTGAGATTTTTATAATTTTACGATGTAATTCGAGATAATAGAGGCGTTTTTTTCTGGATTAAGTTTATGTTGGCTGATGGAGTATTCACAGGTGGAAATTGTGATAATTTTTTTAAGTTTGATCAGGAAGAACTTTAAATATTTATCGAATACTGCATGGAAAGTAAATTATAGGAACTTTTCATAATGTTATAGGAATTATTCCCGTATTATTATGATTTTCATTGTATAAAATTCATAAATTGATAGTTACAAAAAAAAAATTATAAACTAAATTTTATATATTTGAGAAGTAATAAAAAATATATATTAATGGATTTAGCCGAATGTCTATTTTCACATATAATTGTAAATATTATGTCTGTTTTTAATGAAATATTTATTCCTTTCTTGTATTAAAATTTAAACTTGCATTAAATTCAGTAGTACATGATGCAAAAATTAAATTTTACTTGATTCAAGATAATACAAATCTTCAAAATTATTTTTTTTGTTCAATAATTTTTTTTTTGATTCGAGTTAATTTTTTTTTTCAGTGAAGAAATGATAATATAAAATAGAGAAATAGAATCTGAAAGCGAATAGCTGCTCCTGTTGTCTTCCTGTAGTCTCTCCAAGCGTAAGTATTATAGTCCCTTACCTTGGTGTGTCCTTGAACTTGAACGAGTAACGACCCCCTTCGTATTTTCTCGGCTAGCACCAGCTCTACTCTCCTCAGAGGTAACTTAAAGTTAAACCTAGAGTCTATAGAGACTATAGAGAGTATAGAGGATGCCTCTACTCGGAACAGTCTACAAAACGATCTTCTAAGATGCCTCTCGATGCTCACCATAGCGGAACGTCGATGCACAAACAGATAAATGGACGGTATACTGGCAATACAGGTATAGCAAAACTAACTAAAACTTAAACTTGGGTTCGTTCTCTTCTCGGCTCTCCGTGTTTCGTGTTATAAGATTATTACACACGGGATTTAAATAATAACAACAACTTTGTTATTAGATAATATGTTACGTTTTGTAAGATATGATAAATTAGCTGGATGTTGTTGAACCGCTTATCAAGATTCAATTATGTATTAATATCGGAATTACAGACTAGTATTCTATAAATTTTGTTCTTCTTATTCTCAAGTTAGGTTTTCCGTTCTCTAGTTTACTGGGAATTTTTTATGCAAATAGAAATTTTTTTTTTTAATTTTTTGATATGTCAAATAATAGTGGGGCATTCCACAATTCGTAGTGTAATTACTATTTTTTGATAACTATTCGCAAATATAATGTAAAAAAAATTCAGAATGTTCCCGATTAACTTATCTTCATTTTTTCAACTAGGATTTTTACTAAAAGTACTAAAAAATTAACCAGAGTCTCCAGCAACAATTAATCTAGGTAACGGCATATGAGCCACCATCAATTTTGAGGCGGCACTGTAGTCGCTAAAGACTTTTCGGCTGTAACAGTATAAAAAATTATACTAAATTTTATGCTATTAGTTAAATATTATTTTAAGAATGTACTTTAATGACATTCGTAATTTTTGCTTAATGTTAACTATTATACTATATATAAGTTGGAAAGTAAAATAGCCTTAAAAAATTAATTAAATAAAAAAAAATAGTTAAACAATTAATTTTATCAAATTAAAATCTAGTTTTTTCAAAAGTAGAAGACCTATAAAAACAACAATAAAATTCCATTGATAAAAATAAATTTAATAAAAATTCTATTGCATGTATGCAGTAAGCTACGTTGAAATTTTTTATTTTGCATGCCTCAAACGCGAGCGTAAAGGTCTTTCATCTGAATTCCCCTTCTCCTCATAATATCGACTATATATTGAAATGGTACATTCAGACATACGGACATCATCGCGGAAACATTCGGGGAAGCTTCCTAGGAACTTAAAACGTCAACATCCGTTGAAAAATCGATTTTCGAAAAACGGTGTAAAACGAATAACTACCCAATTTTTGAAAATTTTCAATTTTCTTAGCGGGAAGTTAAAAATATTGCTTGAGCGCTTGAGTATGGAATTAGCGAGAAGTTGCAGGGATGGCCTTTAGGGTCAACCGTTTTCCGAATTTTTTTTTTTTCTATATTAATGAACTATGAGAAATTGTAGATATTAATTCACAAAGATTAGTCAACACTTTAACAATTACGTAAAAACATATTTTTTAAGGTTTAGTAATTTGAAAATATGTAGCTGTTTATTTTCATAACAATTACCATCACATAACATTTACGTTCAATTTTAACAGGAATTTTTTTCCGTGCCAATCTAAACATACAAAATTTCTCCATGTAGATATGTCGTAGTCTTTTAGCAAAATTCGTCATTTCATGAAAAACCTAGGCATTTCCAGAAATGTCGACGTTTTATGAAAAATTTTCAAGTTGCATTTCCCGCCTAGGTAGTTGACGAAATGAACACTCGACGCTGGCGCTTGATGATAAATCACAATATATACGTTATCTGACGGATTATACACTTGTATTTTTCATGAAAAGACTAGCTCGTGCAATAAACGTGCAATAATCCAAACGTAATCAAGTGTTTGCTAAATTAATTAATAAAAATGGAATGCATATCAGTAAATGAAGAAACTTTTAAAGAAAAGTATCGCGAATACTATGACAAACAACCCAGCAAACGACCCTGATGTGTACGGTCAGCTCAGTACACATCAGCTCAATTGAAAGAGGCAATAAATAATTTAATATTTTGGAGGTTAAGTCTTTACAAAAATTTTATTTATTTTTTTATTTATGATTTCTAGATTGCTGGAGAAATTGTTAAAGCTCTGGATAAAAAGGCTACTACGAAGACTCGCCGTGAGTACTATTTGATAAAGAAATACGACATAGTTACCATAGAAGATAAAACATACGTAGTAAAAAAGTCCAGCACTGCCAATAAACTAATTTACCTAACTCCAGAAGAGGAAATTTTCAAAAAATTAATTGATGTCCACATCAATTGTGGACATGGATCGCGAGATAAGATGATGGCTGTCATTAAACAGAACAGCTCCATTCCTCGACCCTGCGTCGAAATATTTCTCCAGTGTTGTCAAACATGCCAATTGAAAAAAAGCAAGACAGTTGCTAAAGTTGTAGTTAAGCCAATTCTGACAAAATGTTTCATGACAAGGGGACAAGTGGACTTATAGTCGATTTTCAGTCAATTGCAGATGGTGATTACAAATGGCTGCTTAATTATCAGGACCACGCTACAAAATATTTGTGTTTGCGACCCTTGA
Organism: Cotesia congregata; assembly: GCA_905319865.3. Taxonomy (NCBI): domain Eukaryota; kingdom Metazoa; phylum Arthropoda; class Insecta; order Hymenoptera; family Braconidae; genus Cotesia; species Cotesia congregata. The sequence goes on from CAJNRD030001114.1 coordinate 7,521,227, forward strand.
AAGCAAAACAAGCTACAGCTGCCGCTGACGAACTCATCAAAATTTTTCTACAATTTGTTGCTCCTTCTATATTACAAAGTGACAATGGGCGCGAATTTGTCAATAAAGTTATTGAAGAATTGAAAGTTAGCTGGCCACAATTACACATTGTTCATGGCAGACCTCGTCACCCACAAAGTCAAGGTAGTATTGAACGTGCCAATCAAGATGTTAAGAACATGGTTCGTGCCTGGATGGTTAATAATAAATCAACTTCTTGGGCGACAGGTTGTTACTTCGTTCAGTGCCAAAAGAATAATTCCTTGCATCGAGTAATTGGAAGAAGTCCGTACAAAGCAGTTTTTGGCAGTGATCCAAAAGTAGGTCTTGCTTCATCAAATCTCTCACAACATATGCTATCATCGTTAGTTGACAAAGAGGATCTGGAAAAATTAAGAATGGTGTCGAACTCGTCTACCGCCGCACCTGAATCAAGTGATATAAATAATAATACACGTGTCAATGAGTCAATTAGTTCTACCGAAGCTGCGGAAGCTGTGACCACTGAAACCGAAGCTGAGACAATTGAAACGCTGGAAAGGTGTGTGACCTGCCAAGAATATTTATCTGATGGCCAGAATGGCCAATGTCAAACTTGTTCTATGCCGATCCATTTGTCTTGTATGGAAAATGGATCGTGTTATTTCTGCAATTCGAGAGTAGCTATTCATTCTAATCAAGTTCAATCGTATGATGGTATGAAAAAACAAACTGAAAGCATGATAACAGTAACGAAAAAAATATTGCCAGATATAAATGTTGGAGATTGTGTACTAGTCAATGTTGATAAAGTTGACAGAAGTCCGAGAGACCCACAGAATATAGTCGCTGTAGTTACTGATGTCAAAAACGGTGTATATCAGGTTGAAACAACAGCAGGACTGATCAAATCGTGGTTTAATAAGAGTGACTTAAAAAAAGCGTCGTCTACTTTTCTCAAAGTTGAACAAGTTGACGTAAATACATTTGTTTCAATTCGAGAAGCAGTAGCTGCACAATCCTTCTTTAAAGGGCAAGGCTTCGTAAAATGTTATTGCCAACCTTCAAAAAATCAATGTCAAACAAATAGATATCTGTGTTTTAAGTCTAAGCTTCAATGCAATTCAAGGTGTCATAAAAGTGGACCGTGTGCTAATAAGTAAAATAAAATGAATAAATTGACAAAATAAGATAAGGTAGATTGACAAGATAATATAATTATTGATTTGTATTGTAATGATCGTGTTCATATTGATTATATTTTAAATAGGAATAAAAAAAGTTGTTTTTTAATTGATCCATTTTTTAATTACACTAGAATTTAAATTTACGCGCGCAAGCGCGCGCCTTGACTATAGAGTTTGCATATATTTTCATGCTTATGATATATTTGACCAATCACGTTACGAATAGTTTGATGCCACATACATTTCATCTTAATTTTATTATGGGATAACATTTGACACTTTACAGGCATTACACGAAACATCAAACTTTAAATTAAGCTGCGCCCGATTGTGTAACTTGGTTTAACTACGATATGCCAGAGTCGAGTGGTCATTTGATGAAAATGATAATTTTTCACAAAACGTCGACGTTTCGGGAAATGCCTAGGTTTTTCATGAAATGACGAATTTTGCTAAAAGACTACGACAGATACATTGAGTAACATTGAGCCAAATACATCCATGAATAATTGCTGAAGGGTGTGTAATAAAATATAACTTGTTGTTTTTTTTATTCAACCTCGTATTGTAGTAATATCAATTAATCTTTTAAATTGAATATAAATTTAAAGAATCATGACATATAAAAGATCATTGATATTTAATGGATTTCCTTTGGTGGATTGTTGAAAATTTCGTTTTCCTAAGTATGTCAAAGGAACTCCAAATCTTGCTGAGACATTTGGGGGTCCAAATAAGCGGGAATATCCAGAGTAGTCATCCTAAACCCAACGAACCCCGCAGAGTTCTCTTTTCCGCGATAATAGAGAGACACCCCCTCGAGCGGGATTCGTGGTTGCAGCGCCACCAGTCGGCTGTCAAAAAATGGAAACGCGTTTCGTCCACGATCTAGAAATCTTTCCAACGGTTCAAACCATGTCACAGAAAAGTCTTCCGATGACGGTACATGGCCATAGTATTTTGTAGGTATGTCTTTTTTTGCAGCATCAATTTTAGTTCTACGACGAAAGGAACATCCATTAAAAAGAATTAAAGAATATCCAATAAAAATATTTCAAAAAATTACCGGTTTTCGAATTTCCGGTCTTCATCGGACATGTATTTGTAAATTATCCACTTTGAAGGCTTATCATCAGTCGGAGTGAGCGACCCTGAATCAAAATCAAATGGTGTAATGTGAACGGCCAATTGTAATGACTCAAAATTTTCGGGATCTACAGACAACTTCAATCCAGTTACGACATAACCCGGTTCTCGGAAAAAAACATTGTCCAGGTTGATATAACGCCGTTCTTGTTTAACGAATATATAGTCAACAGATTCTTCCAATCTCATTAACTCGTCGTCAATTACCAATTCAAGCCGATCTTTAGGGTACGTTGAATATTCGAAAATTTCTAGCTCCTTCATGTGGATGGAGTATGTGTCAATCCGACCACCTGATAACAGTTTCCCTTCCTCGATTTGCAAATGGATTATAAGGTTTTTGAGCTCGAATTTTACACCAGTGAGTATCCTGGAATTGTATAATCACATAATAATATAAAATGTAGAATCATGTGAGGAAATTTTATTCGATGGTAATGCGCATCTTTATTCTACGACAAAAAATTATAGGCAATATATACCACAAAAAATTTAGAAAATTCAAAAGTGCACGCCTCATGACACTCATTGAATTTTTAAGATAAAAAAATGATAAATTCAAATATTTCACTCTATTTTAATCTCAGAAAAGATAAAAAAAATAGGGCGGAAGCGCACCAATAAACAGATGACCGAGTGCCAATGAGCTGCTTAAAGTTAGTCTCTATTTACAAATATATAGATATACCAAAGACAAGTCGTTCTTTTAACTTCCCGCTACGAAAATCGAAGATTTTCAAAAATCGGGAAGTTATTGTTTTTAGCCCGTTTTGCAAAAATCGAGCTTTCATAAGAGACGGGATTGTCCCTGGGTATTAGGTCGATGGACTCCATCAAACAAGAACACTAGTAAGCTGGAAGCTGTTAGTATCTGTTCGAACATATAAAGATGGAATGCTCCATCCTGACTTGAATTAGTTTAAACTAGTTAAAAACTGACCGCATTGGCGCTAAACAAACTCAATTAATATTATTAAGGTTAGTGGTTTGTTCAACTTCCATCATCTTATCTCTGCATAAGAATTTCCAGGTATTTAGCTTCATATGTCAATCGGTGAATTTTCTTTAGCTGAGATTTCTTGAAAAACGCAGTACTTTCTTTTTCAAATCGAAAAAATTGTGGTTGCAACAAATTTACTCTAAAACCTTTACACCAGCTTAAACACATATTGAAACAAGTACTAAAAAAACAGAAACATTAAGATTAATAAAAGTGCCCGACTTTCTCTGTAATAACAACAACAATTTCATCAACATAAATAAAAATAAATAAACACATAACATGGAAATTATCATAAAAATGATAGATGGATGTTGAAAGACGACGTAATAGTAAAAAATTAATAATTATCGACAATTAACCTTCGATTACAATTACAATAGTTTTATTAAAATAAATGACGGTCAATTTTACTAACTCAATAATCATGAATCATAACTTTTACAAGCATATACAATAATAATTATGTGAAGAGATATTTCCTTATATTGATAAACAGATTCGAACTATATACTATAGCATACTTACTACATATTATTATACTTAATAGATTATAATGAAAACCACATAACATAGCGTTTATATTTAACATTCCTTTATATATTACGAGTTATGATTATAAATATATGTATCGTGGACATGTAGAAGAGACGCAATCATGAAGTAATCTTTACTACTGCGTAACTGCTTTCACCGCGTTTACGGTCCGAGCATCATATCTCTGCAGATGTATGTAAAAGTACTTGTGATCTTCTAACGTTAATCCATAATTTTCATTTTAATATTTTTGAAGATTTTGTCTTCAAAAGTTGACAAAAGCGGTCCTGACTTCAAAAAATGTTGAATTTTGGCCAAAAATCTTAGATCTATGAAATAAAATTGGTTTAAACTTTCCTCATTAGTAGCAAAATAAATTAAATAGGTCGCATGAAAGTGAACAACAGGTAAATGAGGAACATTATTACTGATTTTTCGTACACTGACAAATAAATTAACTTGAATCCAGAGAAAAATTTATGAACCAATAAAATAATTTTGAAAAGTTAAATTGTTTTGAATCAAGTCAAAAATTTTTGAATTGAGTAAAATTTACTTAAACCTAGAAAAGTTTCTTAGTTTAATAATTTTTCTATTCAAATTAAAACGATATAAAGTTTTTCAAAATTATTTTCTCGATTCAAGTTAATTTTTTTTTCTGTGTAGTTCTTACGATTTGGTCACCAAATTTCATTGAAAGCGTTCCTGACTTCGAAAGTTGCCAAATTTCAGCCAAAAAATTCGCAACATCAATTTGTTTAGAAAACGTTGATTTTGTGTAAAACTAATAATATATTGGTCAAACGGAGATTAAAAAAAGGGAATTGTTGCGTTTTTCAAGCTCTATAATTTATTTATAGAAACTTTACACATCAGATTAATAGTTTCGGATATTTTAAGTTTGAAATTTACATTTTTTTTTGCTAATTTATAATTTGAAAACAAATTAAATCCGCCATTAGATACTTATTAAAATTCTTAACTTTACGCTGTAATTATTGAATAAGTCTCGATAGGGGTTTATTTCACCCTCAAAACTTAGTGTTAAGAATGCAAGATTTTCTTGTTCAGTAATTTAATTATTTAAGTCTTTATTATATTTCATATTTATATTTGCCGCTCAAGCGACACCTAGCGTATTTGTACTGAGACTGCGTCGGTCTACACGCAGCCTAGCGCATACGACTCACTCTCCGGCTTGCTCGCTGCGGCTTACACATCGTGTTACTTGGTCGCTTGACTAATCTTGTGCTACTACGTAGTTACGACTCAAGTACTTTTCTTATTGCTAACTTTATAATACGCATATTTTTTGATATCTAAGATTGTTAAGAAGTGTTTTTATATTTAATAGAAGATTAAATAAATATAGATTCAGTTTATATTAAACCTTGTGTTTCACTTTTTATTAATAAACCCGACACTTAGATTCTTTCAATCATTCATTCTATGGAATGAATATAATAGATTTTTGTTTCTTTCTTCGAAAAGAGGTCGCATAATACTTTACAAGCTATTGTATTGAAAATATTTATTACTTAATTACTTTGTATAGATAATTCGGGTCACTATGTGCCATTTGAACGAGACAGGCATTAGGCGTCGTAGCACCAGGTATACAATAAATAATTAAAACGATTTATGATGGGACTTTTAAAGTCATTGCTTACAAATTATGGTAAATTTTGAAAAATCTTCCTGCCAGACAGTCTTATCTCATGTTGTATTGTCCTTTTAAACAAATTTTCACTTAAAGTAATATTACTATATCTTAAGATATTAAAATTTAATGCATTTGATTTTTAATTATACTGGACAATTTAAAAATGAATCCATTTCTTAGGTATCGGGTATTTATGAAGATATTTATATGATTGCTCTACTTCTACAAATATCATGAAGAAAAACATCTAAAGACTTTATACAAAAAATTATAAACTGTAAACTGTATAAAAATCAGTCAAATCGTTCGAGAGATATTTAATTATAAAAAATTCCAAAGTAGTTTTTTTTTAACATAACTTCAAAATTTTACTTTGAATCGTTTGGTAGGTAATGAATAATTTTCTATTGCTTCAAAAACTGCGTCGAATGCTGCAAGTCCCATCAAAAACGATTGATTCGATCGGAATATATTACAATTTAGAATTTTCAAAAAAGTATGTATTTACAACCACTAAATTTTCGAGTACGAAGAGCTCGAATACGTAGACGAGTTGTATTTTTGAGCTCGAAGAGCTCAAAATTTTGGAATAAACAATTTACTGAGCGTTTTAAACTCGTACATAGCGGGAAGTTGCATGAATGGTCTGCAAGGTCAATCGTTTTCCATATTTTCGAAAAAAATTTTAATTATTCCGATGACTGACACTTTTGATTTGCATTATATTTTTCTATTCAATTGAAAAAGCTTACTGTCTGTTAATTTACAATTACTGGGTTACATACAATAATACTTAAATCTCCTTGGCGTCATGAGTAATTAGTAATTAGAGGGGGACATATCCAAGTAAAGTTTCAATAGACCCTTAGAGTAGTATTTAATGAACGTTCATTGGGCCTTACATTTAGCAGAGGGGATGTAGCAAATAAATATACCTAATTTTGGCAAAGTAAGAATCACTTTTTAAAATTCCTCGCTCTGTGCAAACGTGTGAATTTTTAATATACATATCCAAGTGCTTTAACTGTGCAATCTTCAATTTTTTTATTTGTGGTCTTGTTTTATCTCCAAGAGCTTTAATAGCGCAGTCAATTTTGTGTTTTTCTCATTTGTGAATTGTGAAGAAAAAAAAAACAAAAAATGTCTGTGGTGTGCCAATTAAAAAATTTTGAAAAATTGTACCACGTGTATTTTGATGAGGTGTCTATCTCGACAGAGGATGTTAAGACGGAAGTGATCCGTCAAATGCGTGTTAGTGAGGATCGGGACTGGGAGATCATCGCGATGGACCCAAAGACCAAAAAGGAATACAAGGATGAGGATACTGTTCGCCGTAACACCGCGATACTTCTCCAACGACGACTCATTCCAGAGAGTCAGCTACAGGAGAGGAAGAGGAAGCTGGAGTGAAAGCGCCGCGAAACTGAACTCCAGAATCAGTTACAGGACCTTACGAAGATGAAAGGAACGGAAGAGGAAAAAATCAAAAAGATGATGGAGATGTCAACGGCGGATTATGCACCGTCAAAGTGGCTGAAGGTACCATTTAAACAAACTGGACCGGTGCCTGCCTTTTACGTCTGCCACCGTTGCCATAAGCCTGGTCATTGGGTGTACGGGAAGCCAGCTTCGATAAAAAAGGCTAGAGGGATCCCCAAGACGATGATGGCAGAAGTCGAGGGCCCTGAAGTTCCAGGAGCCATGCTGGCTGCAACGGGGAAGTACGTTGTTTACTCTGGGCTCAAGGAACATGCGTCATCATCACTACCATCAGCAACGTCTTCGTCATCGTCAGTTCCAACCTCATCGTCACCATCGCCATCACCACCAACGGCTTCGTCACCGCCAGTTCCATCATCATCGTCACCATCATCATCACCATCACCATTACCATTAATATCGTTATCATCAGATCCACCATCATTATCTTTATCGATACCATCATCGAAGTCACGAGTCCATCATCATCTGCGCCTCCGCCATCGTTGCCACTAGAAGAATCATCTTCTTTATCAGCGTCGTCACCAGCGCTATTATCATCATCATCATCGCAGGGTACTACCGGGTTTTCACCAAATAGCTATACCCTGAACACCTCGGACAATGATTGGTACTGTTCATCTTCGGATGATCAGGGTTCAGGGTATTAGAACAGTTATTATGGGAACCCTACATATCAGCCATATCTTGGAAGGGAACCATCTTACCAGGAGGTAGATGGTTATCCAGGATACAACGGCTACAACGACTACAGCTACCAACAACAAACGCAGGTAATTGAAGATCCTCTTGATGAATTCGAGAGGTATCTTCAAAAGAAGGATGCTGAGAAGAGAAACCAGAGACATAGGACTAAAGGCTCCAGGTCCTTTGAGGGATACAGAAGATCACCCTCACCTTCGAGGAAACGAAGAAGATATTGTCAATTTTGTAAATAATTTTTTTTTTTTAAATAATGTAAATAAATTTTTTTGGTAAGGTAAAAGACCCCATTAGTGGCACCTTTAACCCCTATTAGTGGCACTTTTTCTTTCAATGAAAAAATGTTCTACTTGGAATAAAAATTAAAAATTTTTTTGATCTAAAGATCTTAAAGATTAGAAATAATACATTCATTATTGAAATTAATGATTTCGTTAATTAAATAAGTATTAAAATCAAAGAAAGTGTCAGTAATGCTCTTCGAGCTCAAAATGTATTTATTAATCAACTATAACTTTTGAATGCATCGTTCGATTTTCATTTTAAAAAAAACGTATTCAACGTAGTTTTTTAAGCACAAAAAATTTATACATGGTTTTATTATGATTTTTTCGCATGCTTTGAAGTTATTATTAAAAAACATAAAAATTCAAATTTTTTGTTGGTTTTTTTTTTTAAATTTCTTCGGAATGGCTCGATGGATTAACTCTCAAATCTAATCAGATCTAAGTTTTGATAAACCTTTTCGAATGATGTGTTGTAGAATTCAATCAGTTGGTTTGTTTTTGAGGAATTGAACGACATAAATTAGGAATAGTCAGAATGGCTTTTTAGGACCTCAAAATGTGGAGATCCGATGAAAACTCGACTTTTGAAAATCGGACCAAAATCAATAACTTCCCTTTTTTCGGAAATTTTTAATTTTCTGAGCGGGAAGTTAAAAATACTGAATCATTGTGTAATTACCATAGAAATAAGGATAACTCCTAAAATATTGAGTTTAGAAAAAAATCATAGGAATTTAAATTTATAGCTTAGGAAATTTCCTATACAAAACAATCCTACACTATAGGGCTACTTTTAATATTTTAAGAGTTATCGCTAAAACATTATTGAAACTACAAAAAATAAAGCTATATTATAAATTTTTTTTAATTTTATCTAGAAATTTAAATAAATTTCTTGCAACCGTTGACTCTACAAAAGCGAGAGTTATTCTTTACGACAGAATAGATTGTTGCGGTAGAAGAGGTTGAAAATATTACGTTGCTCGCGTTCTGCTGGGTCGTCATTCCCCTGAAATAAACCAACAAATACAATCATGATTATAATCTATAGGGAAGAAAGGATAGAACGAGTGGGAGGACGAATTTTATCGAGCATTTATAGTTACTACAAGATAGTTTTGGTAACAAATAATACTCAAAAGCACCGTTTGAGTCGTCATAATAAATATTACACAAAATAACACTACTCCGGGCGAACCGGCCACATATATAACAAGTATAGTATATCTTCTTTCAGTGTGAACAATTTGGACTCTTGCGTATACTGGACAGAAAAACTACCTCTGATCGTCGCTCCTCTGGATCTTCCTTCAGCGACTAATTTATTCCAGCCATCTTCGGCGAATTTAAACATATCTAGATCATTTACACTCAATTTTAATTCGTATAAATCTTTTTTTTCTTCACAACTACAATTATTTGTTGAGAAAGACAAAGACAGGCTTGATGTTAAAATTACCGACATTAAAGATAATTTACACATTTTTATTTTATTGCTTACGGTCAGTTGCTTCTAAATCGAAGAACTGAAGATTATTGGAAATAATAAACACTGTA
>CAJNRD030001114.1:7540947-7554993 GCA_905319865.3 Cotesia congregata
TATATATATATATATATATATATATATATATATATATATATATATATAGACATATAATTAAATAGAGTTCTCGAGGACAAAGAAATGGATTTCTGTAAATAGATAATAGAATTTATTCCAGGAAAGTCACGGTGCCCTACAGTTGAATTATCTTCAGTGTTTAGTCTTGAACTGAATCTTTACAACTATAAAAAAGAGTTAGGATTTATATTTATAATTTAACGATATCCTTGTAGTAGCATAAAATACTGGGGACATAAAAATTGTCGGGTAATCCGCAGCGAAGAAAACGTTCTCTCTCGTCAGGAATCCCGTTGTCTGTTAGAGTTTTATTTAGATCTAGAATTTTTTCTTCCGATTTCCAGAGATAGTCGGAGCTGTTTGAGTTGAAGAGCTTGAACCGTTCCTGGATTCTTTTTATCGTATCTTCTTCGCAGACCTAAACATAATCGAATTCATAACTATCATAATTGGAATATAATGACCGAACATTTAGATTTTAGATTTGGAGTCTAATACACTGATAGAAGAATTCGCTAACATTGAATAAACTTTATTAACTGGTAGTAAATGATTTTTTAACGTTAAATGACTAATTAACATTTGATAAATCATTTATTTAAGTCCATTTATTAACAGTTAAAAAAAAATTTAGTAAATCAAAATGTGCATGCCTTAATAGTTCGTGTCATACGTAAATTGATTAAAGTAAAATATATAATTATACAAAAAGTTTTTAATAATAATCTTAATTCTATTTTCTATTTTTTGATTATTTTATATCAAAAGTCGATCGAAAAAAAAAACAATTATCTACTGTACACTGCAAGAATAAATTTAGAAAATAATTTCAATAATAAGTTAATTACAAATAGATTACAAGAAATTTATTTTATTTATAAATCAATTTTGAAGCTCGTTTAAATTTTCCCGCGGATCGTATATTTTCATATAAATTGAACGCCCTCTTTCGTTCCGATAAGTGAATCATAAAAAAAGAACCAATTAAAAATTGAATTACCGGCGGTCAGCCTGCAATAAAACTGAGTATAGATTAGCTGTCTTCAAGCTATATTTACAAATAAATTTTTATATATAGCTGCTCAAAAGACAGAAATTTCTTCCGATTGCCAGCTGATGAAAATTAACTATAATTGAACAAAATAGCATTAAGCTGTAATTTTTATTCCGCAACTTTCCATAAGACAGATGAAGAAAATATAAAAAATGAATAGAGTTTAAAAATAAATTTTTTCAAGTTATCATATTTACCCCTTCACAAAGACTTAAAAAAATCATACCATAAGCTACACTGAAAGAAATTTTCTTTCAAAATTACCATTAAATTCACGGTAATCGTGGGACAAATGGCACGACCTAATGATTTGTCGGTAAGTGAGATAATTTTTAATTTTTTTTCAAAAAATTTTACCGTAGTCTACTGTAAATTGTATTCCGTTTTCGGTAAATTTCATGAAGTCTACCACAAAATAAATGAATTGTTTCGTAATTTTTATTTAAAAAATGGTAATAAATAAAAGGGCCGCACTATGTTCCACGATTACAGTGAATTTAACGGTAATTTTTAAAAGAAAATTTCTCTCCGTGTATTAAAACGAATTTTTCATGTAAAAATAGCGATTAATCAATTTAAAAAACAAATGTTGGTATTCAGCGATTATTTTCATTTCTAACAGTGTACTTTTTGTATCATTTTTCTGTACAATATGGTTGTCAGATACGATTTAATGAGAAAAAACGATGGAATCTTGATTTTTAAGCAATAGTAGAACATACATTCACGCTCATCACGCTTAAGGCATGCATAAAAATTCAACTTTAAAACTTTTTATAGCCCTATAATCCTAATAGATAATTTCACTGGACTAGAATCATTAATTATTTTCGAATAAAAAAATGTTGAAAATAAAATTAATAATTAAACAAATTGTTTCAAAATAATTAAAAAATAATTATTATCAAAAATAATAATTATAAAGTAATTAAATTTACGAACAGTGTCTAAATTCTTTTATCAGTGTATTACTATTACCCAAATGAGCGCCTCCTTGGCAATGAGCGTGTTGATGACGCGACACGGCCTCGGGTTCCGAGTAAGATTTCCAAGGAGGTATTTAGTGTCCCGCCACCAGGGAACTTGCTCCAAAGGTCTCCAAGTGCTCGAGGGTTCGGGAATTCCTACGTCGGGAATGGGCCCATGAGGACAGTAGGGCACCAAAGCCCCCGTTCGCGGATCCACATGATGCTGGATATCTCCCGTGAGACGATCAAACCAGTGGCTTATATCCTTGCCCGCGAATAAGAGGATCGGCTTTATCTCCGGACGATCTTCACACGATTTACATAATGCCGTTAGATCGTATACTTTGCCCAAATATGATACCCAGCAGTCAGATAAGCTGTTATGCAGCACTACTTCACTCGGAAGGAAATATGGGAGTTCTTTTTCCTGAAAAAAAATATTTTTTTATTTTTTTTACATTTCAGAGAGGATTTGTAATAATTCGTACCTTTGTAACTCAGAAAAAAATTAATAAGTTTATAATTACAATTATTTATAAATTATCATGCATCGTATAATTAGTTATGTTTTGATTGTATATGACTTTATAGAGTAAAAATGTAATTTTATATACATCGCGTTGCTACAGCAAAAAGGGCGTATCGCAAATTATACGTTCTCATGGATCTACAGAACAAGAAGAGCGGGCAAAAAAAATTTGATTGCTCCAATCAACTCACGAATGTATTAAATGTGGAAATTTACTTAAAAAGTGAAAAAGTTTGGAAAATCTAAAAGTGCACGCCTCATAACGCTCATTCATTTTTTAAGAAAAATAATGAATTGTGTAATTGATAAAAAAAAAATAATAATAATTAAGCACTTTCTTACAGAGTAATTTTTTTCGTAATTCCTCGCATTCTAGAAAAATCTAGCTTGATCAAGTAGCGCCATAGTTTTCACGTGAGAGAAATAAGAAAAGTTCGTTTGTTTTTGTACGTGTTTATCGTAGTGAATTTTAATGAAAATTCGATTTAAAATAAATGCGTAAACTAGGCTACTGACATGAAATACGGCACTAGTTCATCGAATTCTTAAACTAATAGAAAAAAGCCCGGTCTTGAAATATCAATTTGTTCAGGAGTAATTGTTGATATATACTAAATAAGGGTTACATCAGAACATCGACGTAAAATTTTTTTTTGCTCGATGGGCAGAAAGCGTCAAATTTCGGCCCGCTGCGCTAAACAAAATTGCCACTTTCTGCCTTCGTCGAGCAAAAAAATAGCATACACTCCTCGGGAAGTAAATAAGAAAGCCTCAGATCACATGTTTGTTGACCTCGGCTTCGCCTCGGCCAACAATTACATGTGATCTGAGACATTTCTTACTTTACTTCCCTCGGTGTGTAATACACTATTTCGAAACGTTTTTTTTTTTTTTTTCAAGATAGCAACATTAAATGATTTTAGAAAGTATAAGATAGTTTAATTTAAGTATTTTCTGGGTGTACATCTACTTATATTATTGTATAAGTGCATTATGGTTGTGATAGAGGCATTTGACGATCACGATAGTACATTACACACCTAGGGAAGTAAAGTAAGAAATGTCTCAAACATGTGATCTGAGGCTTTCTTCTTTACTTCCCGTGGAGTGTATATTATTTTTTTGCTCGACGAAGGCAGAAAGGGGCAACTTTGTTTAGCGCAGCGGGCCGAAAGTTGACGCTTTCTGCCCATCGAGCAAAAAAATTGCTTAACTTTGATGAGTCGAATGTAAGCACATCAACCTCACGCGCTTCGTGCTATGAGGCGTGCAAAATCAATTTATTTTCGAGATACGCCCTTCTTGCACTAAGTGAAAAAATTGTTAAAGCAAAAAAGGCGTATATAAAAAAAATTTTTATTTTTATCTTTTAATTTTCTGGGTGAGAAAATGAACGTTTTGAACTTCTGACTATGAAAATTAAAAAATTTTGAAGATTAGATAAATTATTAAATTTACTTAGATTCTCAAATATGAAGCTTTTATCAAATCCCAACGTTTTGGAATCCCAAGAGTCAATTAGAAAATCTTCAATTTAAAAAAAAAAAGAAAAGTTTCAAAAAATAATCTTAGTTAAAAGAAAAAAAATTTCAGGAAACAAAAAAAATTTTTTTTTAACTTTTAAAAATAAAAAAAACGGCTTTATCGATCAACTCCAAAAACTAATCAACTCTTAACTTAAAAAAACTACGTCGATCGCCGCTAATTCGGTCAAAATCGGTTTATTCGTTCGAAAGATATCGTGAACGAAAGAAAACCAAAAATTCGAACTCAAAGATTCTTTATGAGACTTAAAAACTGCGTCGAATGCTGTCAACCGCGTAAAAATCAGTTAATTCATTCAAAAGTTATTGAAAATTAAAAAAATAGTGTTTTATGAAACTTCTATCACATTTTTGAGTTCGAAAAGAGCTATCTCTTTGAATTCGGAGATCTCAAAATAACTCATAAACTGTATTTTTGAGCTCGAATAGCTCAAAAATATCATAAGTGTAATTTTAAGCGCCTACGTATGGAACTAGCTGGAAGTTGCAGGGATGGCCTTCAGGGTCAACCGTTTCCCTAATTTTTTTAATTTAAAATTGATGTTTCTAAAAATTTAAAATGACCATTTTTCCATTGACAGTTTTTACAACATAAAAATTATAGTTCAAAAAATGTAAATTAAACAATTGTCTTGATAGGAGTGAAATTATCAATTTTACAGTTTTTTTTTGTAATATTTACAGGGGTTGATTTTGTTTCCGTGCAATCGATAAATTTAAAAAAGATAGATTATTCTAAATTTTCTAATTTTTATTAAACAATTAGGTACAAATATTCAAAATAAATTTGGAGTTATAAAAAGTACGAGGTTGTAGTTAGGCTGTGCGCATGCGCCTCTGGAGGTCCCGCCGAAAAAAAGAAATGGAACTCCAAAAAAGAAATGGAAAACCTGGCTCGATTCATCGCTGCAGTTTCTACCAGAAGATCTAACACCTGCTTCTAATCCTCCCTTCCTCCCCCACATACAGCTCTTTTCTCTGTCACATTAAATTCTCCCCAAAAATAAATAAATTAGTACAAATAAATAACTAAACAAATAAATAAATATGTAACTGTGCCTCTCAAATCATAAATTGTAAATGAGATATATTGTTATTATCTTAAAAACAATAAATATACATACATACAATTTTCTAATTTTTACAATAGAATCCACAGAAACTCATAACACGTTAAAATTTCCAGAAATTCATTCAACTAATTTAATATTTAAAAATTTCCTTACTCTGATATTTGAAAATAAATTTTATATAAAAAATAAGTTTTTTTAATTAAAATAAATTATTCAAACTTACATTTATGTATTTTTTTCAAAGTTTAAATTATCAATTAGTTCATAATATCAAAAATAAATACATAAAAAAAATATGATACTGAAATTAACCGACATTTGACATTTTTTTTTATTTTTATTGTAAATAAATAATAAAACAAAATATTTTTAAATAATTAGCACTTGTAATTTTTTCAATTTTCTAGATGGAAAATTTTTCTATTCAATTTATTTTATAATAATTAAGCTGTTATAAAAATCCAAAAAAAATTAACAGATATTTGTTATAAACAATCTAACATTGTCTGTTAATTTCAGTTTTATAAAAAAAATTCAAATTTTCCGCCAACATACTGAGTCACGAGAAACTCTAAATTCCGTCGCGAAACTCCGTGAAAAATTGTCTAACACCTATAAAAAAAATTTCTCGGATCCTCAAATAATTTTCTCGAAAAAATTTCCCGAAATCTTGACCTCAACCCAACAGTTTATCGGCACACTGAAATTCAAACTTCCTGTTTCAAGTTGCACGTTTCGACTACATACAGGTATACTTATAGAACCCAAAGTGTGGTTATATTTAATAATACTTACTAATAAGAATAAGTTAATATTTTTTCATACGCTCAAGAATGGCTGAGACGTCTGATAAGGTAATAAGTGCATTTTATTTTAAATACTTACCCCGTTTTCTCAAAAAAACAATTTTATAATTTTAAATAAATAAAAATCTACAATAATAAAACTTACTCTCCCCATCAACCGGTAGTTCACCGCAACTTTATTGTTTGTGTTGATGTCACAATGCTTCCATCAGTTGTGGTATTGAATTATTATACTTATTAATAGCTTAAATCAATTTTTTGCAATCCCTAAAATTAATTTCATGCTTTTTTTATTTTTTTGCTAAAAATTTTTTCTACTTTTCTCGTCCCGACGCTTATCCAAACCAAACGTCAGCTATAACCTCAAAAATTTTTTTTATTATTTTAATAATTTATTTCTCCTAAATAATTAAGTTTTACGTAAAAATAGAAAAATAATTACCATTGATTAATTTTATTTTTAAGACCTCATTTTTTGAAGAAACAAATTTTTTTTGCCTGCTAAAAATTATAATTTTTTTTCCTGGAGCGCGTGGCTTTTTTTATACAATTTTTTTATATTTAATTTCAGAAACTCTAATTTTTTTTTATTTTTATTTATTAATTAGCTGATATTAATATTTTAACAAAATGAAAAGTCAGTAAATAAGTGAACATAATTATTTTTTAAGTCACTAAAAAACAATTGACAAAAAAAAAACAGTTGCATTGATAAATTTTTACAAAAAATTACTAATTTAATAAAAAATAACCGATAATTTTGATTAAAAAAAAAAAAAATGTATAGAATTTTTGGGAACGAAAAAAAATTACCAAGAAATTTATTTACAAATAGCGTTTCATTGCCTGAAAATTCATTTCATTCGGTACATTGTTTTTATGGTAAAGAAAGTAATAGACACCTGTCAATTTTTTGGATTTATGTAACTAAATTATTGCAAAATTTTTAATATAAAAATTCCGTCTAAAAATTAAGAAAATTTACAAGTGTAAATTTTTTTTAACTATTTTTTTTTTTTTATAATTGATTTGTAATAATAAAAAAAAATTGTCTAATGTCTGCTGATTTCAATATCATCTTTTAGTCTGTAAGTTTAAAGTAAATAATAAGAGCTATAAATTAATCAACTTGTTGACTTCTAGGTACAAGAGTACAAAGACTCGTTAAAGACGAAGGCAGAGCAGCTGTTACTTAAAGGTTTCCCGGAGAAAATAGTTAAATTGAATGAGATTTTGGCGACGCCAAACTTCTCAAACCGGGACTTGACTGAAGTGCACCAGGAGCTAAATGTCGTGATTCCGGAGCCAATTGCTCTGAACCATTCCGAAGATGGACATACGAATAAGCGCAAGCGGGTGGAAAATGAGGAGGACAGTACCAACATCACTGGCACCAAGGTTATGATCCTTCCTAATGGTCCTATTCCATGTAATAAGCCACTCTGTGACATGATACGTATTGTTAAGCCTTATATCATTCAACTTCTTGAGGATTCCAATCTGGTAATTTTTTTTTTACACTTTAAATATTTTATATTTTAAGATTATTCAATTATTTTTGATAATTATGTAGAAGGGTGAAACCTATTTTCCGTTATAAAGAATATAAAAATGGAGATATCTAATTTTTATGTGTCACTAAAATAAGCAGACATTTTTATTTTATTTTATATGAGGAATAAAATAGTTGTAAATAAATAAAAAATAAGTTAATTGAAAAAAGTTATTTTCAAATAATAATACTTATCGTTTGTTACAATTTCTACAAGTGAAATTTGTTTTTATTGATATAATTTGTTTGTTATAAAATTCTAAAAAATGATCAAATGTCTCAATTTCAAAATCACTTTTTATATAAAACTGAAATCAGCAGGTGGTTGACAATTGTTTGATTTTTTTTTTATTAAAATATAACTGAAAGATATCTTAAAAAATTGCACATATAATTTTTAAAATCATCTAGATGCAGAACTTTTATTATTATTTTTTGTAATAATTTTATCAATAAGAAAAATCCTTAAAATTGTCAAATGTTTACTAATTTCATTTTTATAATTTTTATTTTAATATATTCTACTCTTACATTGATTAAGAATAAACACTGCTTTAATTTTTGACAAATTTAATATAATTTTGTCCTTTAAAAAGTTATAAATTTAAATGTTTACTTTTGATCAACTATTTTAAGGTGATGCATTTATTTTTATGAGTTAATATATTTTTTTTATATTGCCTATAATTAACAGAACAATTATCTTACAAAATTTTAAAAAAAATCTTTAAATTTGTGTCAGTCAACTGGTTTTTTTTTTTTTTTTTTTTTTTTTTTTTATTATTTTACTTTCGAAGCGTACCATAACTACAAAAAAAATTAGAAATACGGTTCACCCTAAAGGCCATCCCTGCAACTTCCCGCTCATTTTGTACTTAAACGCTTCAAACTACACATTACGTTTTTGAGCTCTTCGAGCTCAAAAATATTATTTTTGTGTCGATTTGAGCTCTTCGAGCTCAAAACTCTAATAGCAGTTTAAAGACACAATTTTTTGAGTTTTCAAACGGCAATAACTTTTGAATGAATGAACCGATTTTCACGCGGTTGACGGCAATCGACGCAGTTTTTGAAGTTCCATGAAAAATTTTCAATTTTAAATCGATCGAGCCATGAATTTCGAAGTTATTACAAAAAAACACTTTTTTCGATTTTTCTCAACAACGATATCTCACGAACGCATCAACCGATTCTAACGTTTTTGGTGGCGATCGATGGGGGTTTTCAAGGTTAAGAGCTGATTAGTTTTTGAGACCGATCGGTTCAGCCAATTCGGAGATATTCGAAAAAGATTAAAAAAAAAACAACTTTTTTTTCACTTTTTTTGCATTTTCTCGAAATCTACCGGTCCGAATCGGTTCAAATTTTCAGGAAATCTAAGTTTAGTGAAGCCCTTTCGAATGACACCAACCGCGATGAAATCGGTCGAGTCGTTCAAAAGTTACAAGAGATTTACGTGTACACACACACACACACACACACACACACACATTGCCTGGTGGCGACCCTAGATAATTAATTTTTTTTTATAGTAAACAAGTTATTCAATCTAATCTCACGATTTTTTTTATTAAAAATTAAAATAACTTCAAATTTTCCGCTAATTTTTTAGTTAATGACGCCTCCGTGTGGCGTCAGTAGTAAACACAGTGGCCATTTTGTAATTCCAGCCGGTTATAACACTTTTTCTTTATTTATAACAAAATTGCTGACATTTTAACAGCGATTTTGTGAACAATTGTTCATTTTATAATTTTAAATCTAATTTAAAAAGAATTATAGTGATTCATTTAGTTTTTTACAAGATATAGTAAATATTCTAAATGAACTTGATAAGTAGGTTATGAATAATGATACGGGAATAAATTTTTGTAAATATATTTTTATTGCCACCAAAATAATACAACAGTGCTAGATTATAATCAATATATCGTACAACAATCGGTCAAGTTTCTTCAAAATTTAACAAATCATTGATCTGAATCAAAAATTGCTGAATTTGGGAGGTTCTGGTTTAGGTCCCTGGCGTCCTTGTGGAGAGCGACGCCCTCTTGCACCTCCGTTCACAACTATTAACAGAAAACCATAAATTAACATGATCATTGAAGCTTATAATAAACTAGGAATTCAAACTTTAATTCTGAACCAGTAAGGAATCAGGGTCCATATTTTCAAGTCATTTCTAAGCTTCAATCAACCATTAATTTTAATATATAGGAAAATTACCTCCATTTGGAAAAAGTTTCTCATCAATCTCAACAAAAAAATTTTCAGCCCCAACATCAGAAGCACTTCGCTTTTGACGTTCATTGTTTGAATCAGAACCTCCAAGTCCACTGGCTTGTCCTCCAGCTTGAGCACTAAATCCGCCGCTCATTCCACCACTTCCAGCGCCACCTGGCATACCTCCTGGAGGTGGAGGTGGTGGAGCCATTCCAGGTCTTGGTGGTCCTTGATCAGGATTTTGGGCTGCCTAGAAAATTATTGAATTGCTTCTAAATAATATGAGATACTGAAAAATTGATAAGGATTTTTTTTTGTAGAGAGTTTGTACTGCTACAAAAAAAGTTTCTTAATATTTTTTTTGCGGGTCAAAATTAAAATTGGTCTTGGACCCATAACCTGTTGGAATCTCTAATGGAATATTAGTTAAGGTGAATGAGTAGTTATATACATAAGGAGCTGTTAAATATGCATCTATACTTGATGGTTTATTATAACAGACTAATTATACAATATTTAATACTTACCGCCAAAACTGCACACCCCAAAAGGCAGATAACTAAGAATCCGTTCATTTCAACAAATTTAACTGATCTCTTCACAAAATACTCCGGGTTTATATACACCTCTAATGATATTCAACAATAAATCATCTTGCACAACACTTTTCATAAAAAAATCATAATTATGATTGCCCAGATAATAAAAATAGTTATTGTTCGAAACAAAAAAGCGTCCTTGCAAACTCTAAACTCCCGGGAAGCTTTTAAATATGAATTAAGACACTTAATAATAAAATAGTTCGCGGAAAATTTTACACCAGCGATAATTATTAATGATAATTCGCTTATGTAACGAGAAGAATTATCGGTCTTTTAAGTAAACAACAAACTCACCTCGTCTTCCTGGGAAGAGGCGAGCTCCGGTTCATTTTCTTCCAACTTGGTTAGTAGTTTATCCTGAAACAGAATAAACTTTTGTAATTACCAATTCTGATTATTAATTAATTGTTAGCCGGTTCATTTATTCCGTACATATATTTATATCTAAATTCATTTATACCGTGAGTTTTAATTGATGGTTAATAAACAGTCTCGCGTTAATAATTAACGAATGTACGTTCAATTTCAGGGATAATTGTGGTATTAATAGAAACATTCATTGAAAGTTTGCAACAAGTAATCGATACGACGATAAAGTCGCTTTCATTTTACATCAACGTTATTTATGTTTTACAATTCTAATTTTATAGTTTGTTGTTTACAATTCATGTATAATTAACGAGGTTAACTTTGAATCTAACAATAGTAGAAAAAAATTTTTTTTTGCATTAGTGTAAACAGGATAACTCGAGAAAGAATCGACCAATTGACCTGATTTTTTGTGAGTAGTATTGTTGTATCAATCCAAAGGTCCGTATTAAAAATCAGCTCTCAAATCCTGTCGGTTTGATTGGTATCTCATGTTTTGTTAAAGGATAGTAATTAAATAGACTCGGGTATAAAGGGTTGGACTTACAAGAGATTACCAGAATTATTGTGTAGGAATTATCTTAACTAGAATGCCGCTGATGAATCCTTATTTTGACGGGGATGAGTTGGACTATCGGTATCAGAGCATGAGCTAGTTTCTGGCTGAACTATACTCTACTCTATGAGTATTACGTTTCAGTGCACTTTCCACTCTGTTCTGTTCTATTCTGTTCGGAAAGTGACCTCGATATTGAAAACCACCCGACTATACGGTGGCTTGCACTCGGTCTTTTGTCCGTCGCCGATTGTGTTCTATTAAATTCAAACTGAAAATTTTCAATTCGATTTTTGAAAATCTGAGAATTTTTAGCGGGAAGTTAAAAAAATTTTACAGAGAATTTCTTTCATGGAAAATCTAACCGTTCATAAAATACGTTCGCACTTAGGGGGGAGGGGGGGGGTGTTGTCAAGTGTGATCATACATGTTAAGAAGATGGAAGAAAGCGTGACAAAGGGGGGGGGAGGGGGTCCAAAATACCGATATTTTGCGTGACGTAATTTATGAACGGCCCCTTATAGCATAAACTCATTTTTTTAATAAAAATAAAAGAATTTTAAGACGTCTGCTAATTTTAGTATCCTAATTATCTTTTTTTTTTTTGTAATAAAAAAATAAATAATTTTGGAATTAATTATATTGCTTATTTTACAGCTGAAAATGTGGATATCATTCATGATCCCTAAAATAGAAGACGGTAATAACTTTGGAGTTTCTATCCAAGAAGAAACACTTGGAGAGATTCAATCTGTTGAAAGTGAAGCTGCTGCTTTCTTTGATCAAATTTCAAGGTAATTTATATTTTTATTTTAATCCCTATTTTTCAACCTTACAATTGAAATATTTGTCATTTTTTCTTACATATTTTAAAAATTACTATGAATTGTGACAGTTTCTTATCAATATCTTTTTACAGGTACTTTGTGTCAAGAGGAAAAATACTGAGTAAAGTGGCAAAGTATCCCCACATCCTGGACTACCGACGAGCTGTGCAGGAGTTCGACGAGAAAGAGTACACGAGTTTGTGGCTAGTGATGTGCGAGGTACGCAACCGCTACTGCTCACTACACGACCTGGTGATCAAGAACCTGGAAAAAATAAAACGGCCGCGTTCTTCCAACGCTGAGTCGCTGTATTAATAAATGATAAATGAAAAACTATTTATTATTTAAAAAAGTAACTGCGTTCAGTAATTTACTTGTAGGAATTACTTAACTAACTTTGTTTATTCATTTTTTTGCCGAAAACCCTGTGAATTATTTATTGTAATTCTCGATTGAAATTTTTTTTTCAATTTTCAAATAAAATTTTAAAAAAATTTAAATGTTTTAGTAAACTTAATTTGAAAAATTATAAATTAACAAAATGTGTCATTAAAGATTTAAAGCTAATGCTGATTAAAAAATTAATTACATTTAATGTTCTGATGGAATTTAAAATATACAAAATATTTAAAACTATAGAGATTTCATTTAATTCAAATTGATAAATCACCTTTAAATAGCACAGTAGATAAGTTTTACTAACTTCGTTTGTTTCAAGAGCCAAAACTAGTCCCAGGTATGAAAATGATAATAAAACTGATATTTATTGATACTTAAAAAAAAATCTAATACGTCTATTGTAACTATAGCTATACCATTAGCAGTCTTATCAATTGCAATAATACCAGTTACTTCTCTACCAACATTTAAGTCAACCAATCAGAAAATTTACCGGTTAACAACTTTATCGCGAAACTATACCATTACAATTTACCAGAATCAATATCAATCAACGATTTGAAAGCTTTCCGTTTTACATTTCTATCAGTTTAATATCTATCAGGAACAACTCAGCCACAAACAACTATACCAAAAAATAACTCTACTTTAATACAGCTCTAATACTTTTTAAGTCTATTATAAATTAAAACTCTACCATTTCAAACACTACCACAATTTTTTGCAATAAACGGTGACGATAATATAACTTAGCATTCGTCGGTACATCTCTAAACTCTTTTAGTGAATATCTCTAAACTCTTAAGATATTAAAAAAATTATCTAGATATAATTTGAATTATGGCGCCAACTGATAAGCATAATACGATTGAAATTTTCAATATTAAAAAAAATTGGCTTATTTATTTAAATAATAACAATGAGCAACTTGCAGTCACTATGCGATTTTATTGAAACACATTTCAAATACTTTTTTTTTTTAAAACAGGTAGACGGTGGTATACATACTCACTATTGTTTTTTAATTTATTAGAGTAGAAAAAAGCAACTTGTTTTAATTTAAAAATTTTTACCAATTTACATTTTCGCAGAAAAATTATTATAGACCATGGAGAAATGTACATAATGAGAAATGCATTGATGTGCATGATCTAATTTTTCTTTCGGACTCTATAAAAGATTCTACAACCATGGTCATTAATTTAAGTATGTTTTGAAATTTACTAGAAAATAGCCGTTTGTAAACTAAAAACTTTTAAAACTGAAAATGATGCCGTTTATAAAATGAGGCGATCATTAAAAAAGATAATATTAAATAATGATTAGTAAAAATGATGCAAAATTTAAACTTGTAACAACCTTAAAATGTTGTAAAATAAAAAATTCAACCAACCAAAAAAAAAAAAAAGATAATAATTAAAAAACTCAATAGTAAATCGAACGAATTTAAAAAAAAGTTTGGAAAATCCAAAAGTGCACGACTCATAATGCTCATTTAATTATAAAATATTAAAAAAAAAAAA
>CAJNRD030001114.1:7555577-7567860 GCA_905319865.3 Cotesia congregata
AATCATCGATTAGAATTTAAAAAAAAAAATTTAACTCAAATAATGGATTTTTTCACAAGTTACAGTGTTTTCGGGTTTCACACATGACGGACAGGAAAATTTTTTGGCCTATTTTGGTGTTTTTTTTCGATTCTATTGCAGTAAATCAATTTTTAAAAAGTATGGAATTAATCTCCATTAAATTATCTCTACAATAGTATGCAAAATATCTTGATTCCGTGAACTAACAAGGCTATAATAATAGAAATAGCTGCCAAAATGAGGCGAAAAAAATTTTTCGATCGTAAAGCACTCGCTGATGCTTCGCATCATGAGTCGTGCAATTGTCATTAATAGAATAATATATTTTTAAATACGGCTAAGTAAAAAAAAAGTGTTTAAAAAAAAACTGAAATAAAAAAAAATAAACAAAATGCATATCTTAACATTAGATTAAAAATAATTTTAAAATAAAGTATTTACGTAATGTTGATATTTATTAAAATTGGTGCATCGTGAATTATGCCAAAAACTTAGCCACGCGGATTCAGCCAATAGTAAACTTTGCGATTCATGAAATAAGTGAATGCTAAATTTTGTTAACAATTAAAATAGCCGTTTGTAAACTCAGCGGTTTATACAAGTAGGAGATTCTTAATTTTCATGCTTATTAATTTGTCTATTATATATTTATTTATTTATGATATTTCTGAAGCTATAAAATTTAATAGTTTCGCGGTAAGGCTGTTAACGGGTAAGTTTTCTAAATGGTTGATTTAAATGTTGGTAGAGAAGTAACTGGTAGACTTGCAATTAGTAGGGCTGTCTAATGGTATAGCTAGTTAGAAGTAACTGATGGTAGATTTATTAATGTGCCTTGTATTCTGCAGATCACTTTTTTTTTTTAATATTTGACCTTTTTTTTTATCATTTTAAAAAATAATAATCCCACAAATGAATCAACCGATTTTTACAGGATTTGAATTCAAGTTGCTATTTTTCCAGTTTTGATAAAAATTTCAATTAATTTCGTAGTTGAAAATTAAAAAAAAATTTTTTTTATAATAAAAATCTTAAAATAAAAAGTCATTATTATAAATTATTGTCATTATTTAATTATTTTGTTAAATAATGAACCACATTTATTGCTTTGATGGAATATAAAGAGTACAAAATATCTAAAACTACGTAGATTCAATCTACACTGATAAACTTGATAAAGAATATTACAAAAATTAATATAATAAAGTATCACATAATTCGATACACAAATATAAAATGGAATTACTGATATTTTAAATTCAAAATTTAAAAATGTTTAAAAAATGAAAGAAAAAATTGTTCGTGTTCGATTACTATAAAATCGAATATTCGAGGTAAAATT
Source organism: Cotesia congregata (assembly GCA_905319865.3). Lineage (NCBI taxonomy): Eukaryota > Metazoa > Arthropoda > Insecta > Hymenoptera > Braconidae > Cotesia > Cotesia congregata. Next base: position 7,556,941 of record CAJNRD030001114.1, read on the forward strand.
TTTATTCAAAATACCCAGGATTGATGTAAAGACGCTTGTTAAACCCTAATAGCTTTAAGGTAGCAGTTTGGCAGTTATAGTCTGACACCTTGAGTACTTCTAGACGGCTATCAATCTGAAAAATTCGTCCAAAATTACAATCAATAAAATTTTCATAGTTAAATTATTAAAAAAAGGAAAAAATAATTAAGAAAGTTATTTACATTCTGAAAAAGTCGAACTAAATCTAAACGATAAGCTCGTTTCATGAAGACCTCGCAGAATATTTGTATGAACCAAGACCCATACTTGGTGTCGCGGAATGACACATGACCAGGTAACGTAGATTGGAACACAATAATATCCTCAAAATTACGACAAGATATGCCAGCACGTGAATTTGTGGAATTTTCTTCATTCTCGTCAATTTCTAGATTCAGCGATTCGATGCTGTTTATACACTGGGAACTTTTGGAAGTCAGAGCCTTTTGTCTGTTTTTTCCTCTGAAATAGAACCGATATATTAACTAATTATTATTAATTCACAAATAATTAACAACCTACAGTAACTATACGACTGCCAACTTTTGCTTAATGATTTTTCGATAACTATAATCTCAATATAGATAGTTAGGGTACTTTTTAAATAAATAAAAAAAAAATATTGCTATCCTAAGATTAATTTCCAATTATTTAATGAATAATTATCACAAAGAGAAACTTTTAAAATCATCAAAATATTTAGAACTTCTTCAATAACTTCAAGTAAAAAATTTAATATCACCAAAAAATATATAAAATACATTTAAAACAAAAAAATATCCCGAATCATAATGTTTTACTTATTTTATTAATTACACCGGCACACAAAAAAAAAAGTTGTCAGTACTTTTGACCGGACTTACCTATTTTTATGTATTTTGACGCACTGAATCTGAATCTGAACTCAGTTTTGCCCGTACACCCTCAAAATTTTAAGTAAAATCCAAAAAACCCAAAAAATGCAAAAAAAAATTGCGAAAAACTGCAGTCACAGCGATGAATAAAATTTTGTGGACCCAGATCAAGTATGATTGCTATGTATTTCAATTCACTGAATCTGAATCTGGACGTTAATCAGCCGGTTGAGCCATCAAAATTTGATAAAATAGCAAAAAACCGAAAAAAATTGCAGTAAATCATGAAAAATCGAAATTATCGAGATAAAAAATTTTTTTGGATTCAGATTGAGTATGATTTTTATGTACTTTGTTTCACTGAATTTGAATCTAAAATCTTGTCCCATTAACGGTTTAAAAGTAAACACCAGAAGAAAACAGAAAACGTAAAAGGAACCCACTCCGTAAGTCATTTGAAGATAAAAAAATTCGATACAAACGAACGACAGTCTGAAATTCGAAAATATGGTTTCGTACCATCTACTAACAAGTTATTTTTTTAAAGATTTAAAAATTTTGTCAATTTTTCAATTCTAAAATCATATTCCATCTATGAAAATACACTCAAGTCATTAACAATCGTGTTTAATAGATTTTTTTTCTCATATTTATAACTGTAATTTTCCCGTTTTTTTTTAACTTTTGAGATTTTTTATCAATTTTAAAACGTTAATGGGACAAGATTTCAGATTCAAATTCAGTGAAACAAAGTACATGAAAATCATACTCAATCTGAATCCAAAAAAATTTTTTATCTCGATAATTTCGATTTTTCATGATTTACTGCAATTTTTTCCGGTTTTTTGCTATTTTATCAAATTTTGACGGCTCAACGGGCTGATTAACGTTCAGATTCAAATTCAGTGAATTGAAATACATAACAATCCTACTTGATCTGGGTCCACAAAATTTTATTTATCGCTGTGACTGCAGTTTTTCGCAATTTTTTTGCCTTTTTTTGGGGTTTTATGGATTTTACTTAAAATTTTGAGGGTGTACGGGCCAAACTAACTTCAGATTCAGATTCAGCGCGTCAAAATACATAAAGATAGGTAGGTCCGGTCAAAAGTACTGACAACTTTTTTTTTGTATGCCGTTGTTATTTATATGATCAATTAAATGTTGATGAAAAAATATCAAACTGCGAAAATAACAATATACCCGTTACAAAATTTGGATTTTTCTCCCAATTATATGGATTAAAATTAAACGTATAATGACATTTTCAAAAAACCTGTTTTATCAATTATCATATAAATGTAACGGAGACAAATTTTATTTTTTCTCTCAATCATGTAGATCAATTGTCAATTACATATTAATAAATAAAATAATCAATTGAATAAAATTACCTGCATGCTTGGAAAACAAATACTTTGGGTTTTCTAATCATGTTAGGACATTTCACAGCTGAAAAATATTGTATGATTTCCTTACACTTAATTTCTTTGTGCGGAGTCGATTTAACTCCAGTATGATCAACCCCGTGGATTACACTATCCTCATTTTCATTTTCTTCGGCCCCAGTCGAGTCTCCGTGGGCAGAAATGATAACAAAGCAAGAATCTACATGTCGTAATTTTTGTGATTTTGAAAAATCTTTTATCTCTTTTCTTATTTCCTGGAAAAAATTTATTACTAATTTTTATGAATAAAAATTAGCCAGTAAAATTAATTTGATAGTCAGTACTTACATCAGCAGTCAAATTTATTCTCTCAACAACCTCAAATCCCATTTGTTTAAACAACTCGAGTAAGTTTTTATGATCTAACTTTGCTGATTGTCGATTACGATAAAAAGCAACGTACTCTATGATGGTTATCAACAATACTATTCCTCGAGGATTACTTTTCATAGGGTAAAGAGGTTCATTAGTTATTTCCATGAATCTTGTAGATTTCTTAACTTTGATCCTCAATGCTTCACCAGCTTCGATTGGATTGTAAACTATCTCTTCTTCATATCTAAAATAATTTAATTGTAACAATTAATATTTTATCAATTTTTATTCAATAAAAAATAATTATCGGAATTAATATTGTTACGTCGGAATTTTTGGACATAAATTATTTAAATTTATTTTGATTCTAGTATTTTTTAACCACTAAACCGGAAACCCAGAAGGATGAAGGAAAACGGTGCGATTGTCTTGTGTTGATATTTTTATATAATTATTAATTTTAGAATTTAATTTTCACAAATTTATGTTGAAAAACAAAATAAATTCATACATTTTATGGTTTACAATTATTTCCGTTTTCAATTATGAATTTACACAACCTGAACAAGAATTACAATTTAATTTATTATACCATATCGTCGACACACACAGTTGTACGTAATTATTTTATACTCTTTAACATTTTCATTTTATTTACTTTTACTTTTGCTACTTTAAAATACAATTTTTAGTTTACGTGGGAGAAAAACCGACCGCTAACTAAGATTTATGCGATCCGCAAACCTGGAGATCTTTTACGAGAGATTCTTCGACGGAAGTCTCTGGTGAGACTCCCGCACGAAAGTACGTTCTAACAGAGGCTCAGACAGAAGACTCAGAATTACTACTTATCTACTAGATAGACAGATCCGAACAGAACTCAAAAATGAAGACAAGTATTTGGGCCTCCGATTATCTGGACGGTTCTAATTAGTGAAGTTTGGGGGAAAAAACTGTCCAAAAAAATCCTGTTTTCCTGGGTTCTTTGCCCTCTCCCTAAGGTTTTCTCGGAAAAATAAGGGCCTCACGTAGTGGTGTGAAATGACGGTCATTTTTAACTTTGGTCAAATCACGAGCAAATGCTCGTCAGTTGACGTCATTTTTTTTCGGTCAGTCACAAAAATTCATGAGCAATTTTTTTTCTTTTTACGAAAATTCCTCTCAAAAAAAAAAAAACAAACCAACCTATTTCACATGCAACCTAAATATTTTAAATATTCAAAACAAAATTTATCTAAAAATTCTGACGGTAATAAACAAATCTGGCTTGCTCAACTACTTAGATGGAAAACGACCGTAAAAAATTTTTCGGTCATTTTTTCGTCAAGTTTTAAAATTTTTTAAAAACGTTTAAATATTTTAAACGCTTGAAATTGCACTTACGACGTTTCTAAACTCTATGAGCTTAAAAATACAATTTGTGTGTTATTTTGAGCTCTCCGAGCTCAAGAAATAGCTTTTGTATGCTTTTGAGCTCTCCGAGCTCAAAAGTTTGATAGAAGTTTGATAAAACACTATTTTTTGAATTTTCAAATCGCAATAACTTTTGAATGAATGACTGATTTTCACGCGGTTGGTGGCATTCGACGCAGTTTTTTAAGCTTCATGAAGAATCTTCAAGGTTAAATTGATAGAACGAAAAATTTCGGAGTAATTCCAAAAAAACATAAATTATGTGAAAAAAAAACACTTTTTTCGAAATTTTTCGTTTTTGATAACACTCGAAAGAATTAACCGATTTTGATGGGACTGGTGGCAACCGACGTGGTTTTTTAAGCTTAAGAGCTGATTAGTTTTTGGAATTGATCGGTCAAGCCGTATAAAAGTCGACGCAGTTTTTTAAGCTTCATGAAGAATCTTCAAGGTTAAATTGATAGAACGAAAAATTTCGGAGTAATTCCAAAAAAACATAAATTATGTGAAAAAAAAACACTTTTTTCGAAATTTTTCGTTTTTGATAACACTCTTTTTAAGCTTAAGAGCTGATTAGTTTTTGGAATTGATCGGTCAAGCCGTATAAAAGTGATTCCAAAAAAATTAGGAAAACGGTTGACCTTGAAGGCCATCTCTGCAACTTCCCGCTAATTCCGTTAATACATGGCCGTTTTTTTGAGCTCTTGAGCTCAAAAATACAATTTGTGTGTTATTTTAAGCTCTCCGAGCTCAAAAAGATATCTCTTATATGCTTTTGCGCTCTTTGAGCTCAAAAGTCTGATAGAAGTTTCATAGAACACTATTTTTTGAATTTTCAAACCGCAATAACTTTTGAATGAATGAACCGATTTTTACGCGGTTGGCGACGTTCTACGCAGTTTTTTAAGCCTCATAAAGAATTTCTAAGTTTCAATTGGTCAAACTAGAAATTTCGGAGTAACTCCGAAAAAACACTTTTTTCGGTTTTCTTTCGTTCACGATATCTCTCGAACGAATCAACCGATTTTGACCGGATTGGCGGCGATCGACGTGGTTTTTTAAGGTTGAGAGCTGATTAGTTTTTGGAATCGATCGATAGAGCCGTTTAAAAGTTATTCCAAAAAAACAACTTCTAAAAAATTTTTTTTCCTATTTTTTTTTAGATTTCTCCGAATTTCTCAAAATCTATCGGTCCAAATCGGTTCAAATTTTCAGGAAATCTAAGTTTGGCAAAGCCTTTTCGAATGGCACCAACCGCGATGAAATCGGTTCAACCGTTCAAAAGTTATAAGAGATTTACTTACTTACACACACACAGACACCCTCGCGGGAATAGTCAGGGAAGCTTCCTGTGACTTTCAAACGTCGAGATCTGATGAAAACTCGATTTTTATAAATCGGGGTGAAAACAATAACTTCCCGATTTTTGAAAATCTTCGATTTTTAGCGGAAAGTTATCAATTTTTTTTGTATATGCCCATTTGGCTCTAGGACAAAAAAATTCTAAAGTCAAAAGGGCGTATCATTTTTTTTAATCATAATTAATTAATAACCTTAAAAAAAAAAGAAAAATTATAACACTGGTAAAAATAATGACTCTTCTAATCATTTTATTTGAAGAGAATATGTATTTGATTAAAGAAGAAACTAAAATATCAATTTAGTTAGGTCGTCTCCATTATCATTATCTTTTGCTTCTGAAAGTGAAAAGTAATAAATATATATTGTTTGTAAAAATCTAAACTTTGAAAAAATACTTTCATTTTAAAACAAATTCATCAGTTGTTACCATCATCAAAGCACAGATTTTTGTAATATCGATGGTATTTTTTTGGAACTGTGCCTGTCGTACAAAGATGAATAGAAATGAAAATTTTGTAATTGAGTCTACACAAAATTAGTGTTAAAATTCAACACACTCCGAATTATAATAACACAAATTTAGTGCTAAAATAACACAATCTTTGTGTTTAAATAACAAAGAGTGTGTTGAATTTTAACACTAATTTTATGTAGACCATTTTTAACATAATATTTTTTATTAGGTGGTAGAAATCGTTATGCAATAGCCGGTGGCGATCGATGTGTTTTTTTTGAGGTTAACAGCTGATTAGTTTTTAGAATCGATCGGTTGAGTCGTTTAAAAGAAGCTAAAATTTCATAAATTTCAATCGTAAATTAGTAAAAATAGTGTACATTGTTGATATTTCCGGTTTATTTGATAATAAATGAATGTAAACACTCCATTACAAATTGTAGCATAACATTTAGTTCCTTTTTGTTTTGTTTATTAGGTAGCACAGAAGCTGAAAGAAAGGCGTGATGTTAGGGCTTCACACGAGACGTTTTTGAAAATGTTATGGACGATACCGAGACCACATATAGCGCAACCCGAGAGTCTCGTTCCAGGTCTCGTAAAATTTTTTTTATGAAGTTTTTATTAGAAAAATTAGAAAAGATCCACATAGAGAACAATAAATTTTACAAACTATAAAATCTGGTGGCCATCTGTGAAATAGTTTATTGTAACTTTAAAAAAAAACTCAAAGTTGAAACTGTAATTTTTTGAGTATATGTATTAATATTTATATTCTATATCGTAGTTTTTGTCAATACAAAACATCATGGCATCCTGCTTAGCCAAGTATGATTTTTTCATATTTTAACTTCAACTTGTTAACTCTTCTAATAGTTACTTATTAGTAGCACTTTTTATAAATACTTATTTTTGCAGATTTTTACATTTTAGATTTGAATGATTTCTTTTAAAAGATCAATGGGTTCACTTATACTCTCGCTTGTGAATATGTCTACAAGCGAGAGAGTCATAGATGTGTGTATTATTGAAGGGTTTTTTTTTACTCAAAATTTTCTACCTGGAAGATCGCCTTATTTATTACAGACATACAGTAAACTTTTCTTATATTTGACTCGTTTTTTTTCAACACATATATAAAACAATTAAATATAAAGAGTTAACAAAAATCCAATACCGAGGCAAAAGACTTGATAAAAAGTGATGATGGTCCAACAAAAGATCATGGAATCGTTGAAAACAAAGATAATGATCGAATGGAAGAAAAAGAAGAAGATCATAATGAAATTGGAGAAGTAGAAGATGAAGCGTTAAGAGATGATAAAGACAAGAATTATCCGATCGCAGTCGGAAAATCTGTGGTAACGGCAGACAAAGTAGAAAAAGATAATGTTTCGAAAAAAAATATGATAAAAAAAATTGCTAAAGATCTTATGTTTGAATGGGAATGGAATTGTGAAGTACAAATATATGGAAGCGTCCGAGCTAATAAGAAGAAGAGGCAGTGGGTATTGTACGGAAGATGTGCACCGCAGAGAATCATAAAGCTAATTTTAGATTTGACGTTTTTCATGTATTGATTAATGAAACATTGATCTATGAATTTCATGGATCATGTTCAGTTGAATCGTCAATATACTGTTCGACAAGTAATAATAAAACACCTAAACGAATTGTTGGTGATGAGTGTATTGAAATGAAATAATTGTTGAGAGGTAGCACTGCAAGTCATGTATATTATAAGAATGTTGAAAATTGCGATGAAGATTCGTATAATGCAGGCAACATCCAAAATCTAACGAAAATCAATACGCTTCATAAAATTAAGTCTGAGGATGAGAATGCAGACAAAAAATCATCAGATAATTCAGAGTACGTGAAACTAACAAAATTTTACATAGATTTACCCGAAAAAGGAGACTCTCCATTACAGAGTATTTTAATACCACTAAAAATTTCGATATATCACAAAAATCAATTGGCAATAATTGATGAAGCTAATGTACCTATAAGTTTGCATTTAAGTGCGACAATCGCTGGCTGTGCAATTCCGCAATTTGGTGAAATCAGCGACGTGTTTAATTACACTTTTCTGTATGCTACGTCACAAAACAAATTACCAGTCGCAAATTTTATAACAATTGACAATAAAATGGTTACCCTTCAACACTTCTTTCGAGAATATCGGAGTTTTGTTTATACACAAAAAAGAAGATGGCCGTACTTTAATCAAGTTGTGGTCGATTGGTATTGGCCATTTATAGACGGATTGATCGCTACGTGGAATGATAATTTGGATGTTAATAAGTATTTATTAAAAACTTATAAGTATATCAAGCAAATAGAGCCACTACCAACGGTTGTATTAGTAGTTTGTACTACTGAATCTACCATCCGACAAATATCTATTGACATTGATCAAGAATTTAGTTTAAGTGCCAGATTAAAAGTATTTTTTTAGAGTGCATGACTTTATTAACTTTGTGTGATTTACTTGAAAATATAAAAATGATCTTAAATGACTTATTTAAGATTTTATTATGCAAAGATGAAGGTAAAATAAAAAATAATGTAAACATTATTCGAGACTGTATTAAAATAAAAAATTAAAATATCATTGATGAAGTATTGAAGAGAGTAAGCTGTGACAGCGAAAAAGGAAGAGAATTAACAATCAATAAAATAAGATTAAACAAATATAAAATTGAACCAAGAGGCTGGCAATAGCCTGGTCGGCTCGGTGCCCGCTTTTCGAAAGAGTGGGACCCGGGTTCGATCCCGGCAGGCACTAATATTTTTCAGTCATTATAAACATTATAAATAAAAATATGTGCGTTATTATATGTTGCCAGCCTCTGGAGGTGGCAGAGATAGCCGGGCGGCACACGTCTGACTTGGGCGATCACCCATTTAAGCAACAACTTGAATGAGTGATCACTCTAGTCAGCGTTGGCTAGCGCGAGGGATCCGGTACAGAAGGCACGAGTCGGTCCACAGCCGCATTAAGAAGTGTGTGTTGGGAATGAAAAAAAAAGTCTCGACATGCAGGGGGGTGAGGTCAAAAGGAGTAGTGAGTACAATGAAATGATAATAATGATGGAAGTAAAATACAAAGTAGAGCTGGGAAGAAAGTGTGTAACAAAAAAGGGAAGTGAGAAATAATACCCCACCCTCCCTTGTAAAACACTACCCAAGTGATACAAGTAAAACCTCCATTATTATTATAAAATTGAACCACGAAAAATTAAACCACCTTATTTTGATGAGGTGAATCCTCACTGGGTGGCGAAGAAAGATAGCTTACGCGACCAAGAAGATGAAGAAGAAGAAATTACCAATCATTATTACACACGAGATTTTGGTGAATATATAATGAACAACTTCATCCCATCACTGCCATTCGTCACCAAAATTATGAAAGAAACAATGTCTAATGGTATATCGTTGAATTTTAATGATTTCGTAGATGATTACACTTATGAATATCATCATCATACATTGAAAAATAATGAGAACTGGCCGGTGACAAACTTATGTAAAATTTTAATAGAAGACAGTAAATATCGGGTAAACGAAAATGTATTGAAATTAAAGGCAGAAAATCCTGAGTATGAAATAGAGGAGCAAATTAATGATCCTGAACCGGCATCAAATCCTCTGGAATATACAAAATAGGGTCGGAAAGCCGCAGATATTAAATTTATTTTTTAATTTTCGTGTAAAAAAAAAAACGTTTCAAACTTCAGGTACATATTGAGTCAACGATATTTTTTTTCAAATAGAATGTTACTGTTGTTTTGGTTTTCTTTTTTAATTCAAATCTATATTCTTTTTAAATGAAATGAGTTGAAAATTCATTATTTTTACCGGTGTTATAACTTTTTTTTTTTAAAGCTAGTAATTAATTATGATTAAAAAAAAATGATACGCCTTTTTGGCTTTAGAATTTTTTGTCTTAGAGCCAAAAGAGCGTATACAAAAAAAAATTTTATTTACTTTTCTTACAGATCTGAACGTTATAAACATTTTTAGATTGGTTGGAGGAAAAAAATTTTTTTTGTACGCCCTTTTGGCTCTGCAAAGCCAAAAGAGCGTAGATGTTGAGATGCGCCCTTCTGGCTTTAGTAACGTGATATATATTTTTTTCCTTGTTTTCTTGAGACGTAACAATATTAAATGATATCTAATAATTTTTCTACAAAAAATAAATTATATCAAAAAGCTCAATATAAAGATATAAAACAAAATTAGAAAAACGGTTCACCCTAAAGGCCATCCCTGCAACTTCCCGCTCATTTTGTACTTAAACGCTTCAAACTACACATTACGTTTTTGAGCTCTTCGAGCTCAAAAATATTATTTTTGTGTCAATTTGAGCTCTTCGAGCTCAAAACTCTAGTAGCAGTTTAAAGACACAATTTTTTGAATTTTCAAACGGCAATAACTTTTGAATGAATGAACCGATTTTCACGCGGTTGACGGCAATCGACGCAGTTGTTGAAGCTCCATAAAAAATTTTCAAGTTTAAATCGATCGAGCCATGAATTTCGAAGTTGTTATAAAAAAACACTTTTTTCGATTTTTTTCGGCAACGATCGCATCAACCGATTCTAACGTTTTTGGTGGCAATCGATGGGGGTTTTCAAGGTTAAGAGCTGATTAGTTTTTGAGACCGATCGGTTCAGCCAATTCGGAGATATTTAAAAAAAATAAAAAAAAAACAACTTTTTTTTTCACCTTTTTTTCACTTTTTTTAAATTTTCTCGAAATCTACCAGTCCGAATCAGTTCAAATTTTGAGGAAATCTAAGTTTAGTGAAGCCCTTTCGAATGACACCAACCGCGATGAAATCGGTCAAGTCGTTCAAAAGTTACAAGAGGTTTACATACATACATATACACACACACACACACACACGCGCGCGCGCGCACACACACACACACACACACACACACACACACACACACACACACACACACACGCACGCACACACACAGTGGTCGATCCACTCCTGGCAGACAACCAGTATGGTTTTCGGAAAGGACGATCAACC